>SJYA01001822.1:2744441-3083074 GCA_006410615.1 Neotragus moschatus | reverse complement strand
AGGAGAGTGAAAAAGTTGGCTTAAAACTCAACATTCAAAAAATTAAGATCATAGCATCTGGTCCCATCACTTCATGGTAAATAGAGGGGAACAAAATGGAAATAGTGACAGAGTTTATCTTTGGGGGGGGCTCCAAAATCACTGCAGATGGTGATTGCAGCCATAAAATTTAAGAAGCTTGCTCCTTGGAAGGAAAGCTATGACCAACCTAGACAGTATAATAAAAACCAGAGATATTACTTGTTAGCAAAATTATTTTGCCAGCAAAGGTCCCTCTAGTCAAAGCTATGGTTTTTCCAGTAGTCATGTATGAATGTGAGAGTTGGACCATAAAGAAAGCTAAGCACTGAAGAACTGACACTTTTGAACTGTGTTGTTGGAGAAGGCTTGAGAGCCCTTGGACTGCAAGGAGATCCAACCAATCTATCTTAAAGGAAATCAGTCCTGAATATTCATCAGAAGGACTGATGCTGAAGCTGAAACTCTAATAATTTGGCCACCTGATGTGAAGAACTGACTCACTGGAAAAGACTCTGATGCTGGGAGGGATTGGGGGCAGGAGGAGAAGGCGACAACAGAGAATGAGATGGTTGGATGGCATCACCGACTCAATAGACATGAATTTGAGCAAGTTCCAGGACTTGGTGATGGACAGGGAAGCCTGGCATCCTGCAGTCCATGAACCTGCAAAGAGTCGGACACCACAGAGCGACTGAACTGATCACTGATGAACTTAGATGCAAAAATCCTCAACAAAGTAGTAGCAAACCCAAATCTATTAAAAGGTCATACTCCATGATCAAGTGGGATTTATCCCAGGGATGTAAGGTGTTTTTAATATATGCAAATCAATGTGACACATCACATTAACAAATTGAATAAAAACCATACGATCCTCTCAATAGATGCAGGAAAAGCTTTAGACAAAATTCAACTCTCATTTCCACTAAAAAGCTTTCCAGAAAGTGGGTAGAGAGGCAAACCCATCCCTCAGCATGCATGCTGTGTGCTTCAGTTGTTTCTGATTCTTTGTGACCCTATGGACTGTAGCCCACCAAGCTTCTCTGTCCATGGGATTCTCCAGGCAAGAAAACTGGACTGAATTGTTATTTCCAGCTCCAGGGGATTTTCCTGACCAGGGATCAAACCCACATCTCTTAAGTCTCATGCATTCTCAGGCTGGTTCTTTACCACTGGTGTCATCTGGGAAGCCCCCGTGACAATCCTATAGATAACATCATACTCAATGGTGAAAAGGTGAAACCATTTCACCTAAGATTAGGAAGAATAGCCACTCTTGCCACTGCTATTCAACATAGTTGTAGAAGTCCTCACCACAACAATCAGGGAAGAAAAAGCAATAAAAGGAATCCAAATTGTTAAAGTAGTAGTAAATGGTCACTGTTCCCAGATGATATGAGACTATATGTAAAAAATTCTATCAATGCTACCAGAAAACTACTAGAGCATATCAATAAATTCATTTATGTTGCTGGATACAAAATTAACACACAGAAATCTGTTGTACTTTTATACTCTAACTATGAAACATCAGAAGGAGAAATTAAGGAAAAATTGCATTTACTACTGCATCAAGAAGAATAAGATACCTAGAAATAAACCTACCTAAGGAGACAAAAGACTTGTATTCTGAAAACTGCAAGATGCTGATGAAAGAAATCAAAGATGACACAGATGGAAAAATATACCATGTTCTTGAACTGAAAGAATCAATATTGTCAAAATGACTATACTACCCAAGGCAATCTACAGATTCAATGTAATTCCTATCAACTTACCAATTGCATTTTTCACATAACTAGAATAAAAAAAATTTTTAACTTGTGTGGAAATAAAAAAAAAAAAAAACCAAAATAGCTAAGGTAATCTTGAGAAAGAAAAATGAAAGTGGAAGAATCAGGCCCCATGAATTCAGACTATTGTACAAAGCTACAGTCATCAAAAAAGTTTGACAGTGACACAAAAAAGGTCAGAATAACAGGCTAGAAATCCCAGAAATAAACCCATGCACCTATGGTCAACTGATGACAAAGGAGGCAAGACTGTACAATGGAGAAGAGAATCTCTTCAATACATGGTGCTGGGAAAACTGGACAGGTACATATAAAAAAAGAGGGAGAGAAACTAGAACATTCTCTAACACCACACACAAAACTAAACTCAAAACAGATTAAAGCCCTAAATATAAGACTGCTGCTGCTAC
Organism: Neotragus moschatus; assembly: GCA_006410615.1. Taxonomy (NCBI): domain Eukaryota; kingdom Metazoa; phylum Chordata; class Mammalia; order Artiodactyla; family Bovidae; genus Neotragus; species Neotragus moschatus. The sequence continues at coordinate 3,080,850 of SJYA01001822.1, read as the reverse complement.
TGCCGCTAAGTCACTTCAGTCATGTCCAACTCTGTACGACCCCATAGACAGCAGCCCACCAGGCTCTCCCGTCTCTGGGATTCTCCAGGCAACAACACTGGAGTGGGTTGCCATTTCCTTCTCCAATGCATGAAAGTGAAAAGTGAAAGGGAAGTCGCTCAGTCGTGTCTGACTCTTCACGACACCATGGACTGGAGCCCACCAGGCTCCTCCGTCCATAGGATTTTCCAGGCAAGAGTACTGGAGTGGGTTGCCATTGCCTTCTCCAAAATATAAGACTGGATTCTATAAAACTTCTGGGGGAAAATATACCCCAAACACTTTGACATAAATGGCAGCAGTATCTTTTTGGATTTGTTTCCTAGAATAATGGAAATTTAAAAAAACAAAATGAAACAAATGGGACTCAGTTAAACTGAAAATCTTTCAGATAGCAAGGAAACAAACAAAAAGACAACCTAGAGAATGGGAGAAAATATTGATACTTGAAAATGATGCACCCAGCAAGGGATTAATCTCCAAAATGTATACAGCTCAATGTCAAAACAAACAACCCAATACAAAAGTAAGCAGAACTAAATAGATATTTCTCCAAAGAAGACATACAAATAGCCAACAGGCACAAGAAAAGATGGTCAAGATCACTAATTATTAGAGAAATGCAAATCAAAACTACAATGAGATGTCACCTCACGCCAGTCAGAATGGCCATCATTAAAACATCTACAAATAATAAATGCTAGAGAGTATGTGGAGAAAAGGGAAGCTTCTTTTTACACTGTTGGTAGAAATAAAAAGTGGTACAATCATTGTGGAGAACAAAATGGATGTCCTTTAAAAAAACCAGTAATAGAACTATCATAAAATCCAGCAATCCCACTCTTGACCATGTTTGGAGAAAACCATATTCAAAAAGACACATGTACCCCAATGATCAATGAAGCAATATTTATAATAGGCAAAACATTGAAGAAATTTAAATGTGTACAGACAAATGAATAGATCAAGACACTGTGATACATACCCACACAAACACACACAATGGAATATTACTCAGCCATAAAAAGGTAGAAATAATGCCATCTGCAGAAACATGGATGGACCTAGAGATTATCATACTAAGTGAAATAAGCCAGACAAATAATACAAATATTATATGATATCACTTATGTGGATTCTAAAAAACAAATGATATAAGTGAACTTATTTACAAAACAGAAGCAGATTCACAGACTTCAAAAATATATCTATGGTTATTAAAGGGGACAGGTGGAGGAGGCATAAATTAGGAATTTGGGATTAACGTATATACATGACTATATATAAAATAGATAATCAACAAGGACCTACTGTAAATCACAGGGAACTCTGGTCAATATTTTGTCATAATCTATATGGGAAAACCTGAAAAATAATGGATATATGTATGTTATAACTGAATCACTTTGTTGTACACTTGAAACTAACAACATGGTAAGTCAACTATGCTTGTGCTTGCTCAGTTGCTAAGTCATGTCTGACTCTTTGTGACCCCATGGACTACAGCCTGCCAGACACCTCTGTCCATGGAATTTTCTAGGCAAGAATACTGGATGGGTTGCCATTTTCTTCTCCAGGGGATTTTCCTGACCCAGGGATTGAATTCAAGTCTCCCACTTGACAGGCAAATTCTTTACCATTGAGCCACCAGGGAAGCCCAAGTCAACTATAATATTAAATAAAAATTAAATTTAAAAAATCTATAATAGATAATATGCAAAAGAGAAAAAGGAGGGGCAGTCCCAACATGGCAGAGGAATAGGATGGGGAGATCACTTTGTCCCCTACAAATACATCAAGAGACCATCTGCATGTGGAGCAGCCTCCACAGAACATCTTCTGAATGCTGGTGGATGACCCCAGGTACCCAGAAAGGCAAACCAATCTCTTTGGAATGAAGCAGGACAAAAAAATGAAAAGGAAGACAAAGGATTTAGGAACCGAGACTTGTCCTGGGGAGGGAGTCGTGAAGGAGAAATTTACACACAATAGGAAACCTTCTCACAGGCAGGCTCAGTGGGGAGTTTTGGAATCTCAGAGGGCATCAAAACCAAAAAAATTCACAGAAATCATCCCAAACAGCAATTACCAGCCAAGAAGTGGCTCACATGCTCGCATCTGCTGGCTTTGAAAACCAGCAGGGCTTAATTCCCGGAGAGCTAGCTGAAGGGCTGTGGGAAATCGAGATTCCCCTTGAAGGGCTCATTCACAGACTCACTTGCATCAAGTTTCAGCGCAGAGGCAGGAGCTTGAAAAGTACCTAGGTCATACAGGAGAGAGATTCATTGATGACTTTTAGGGTGTGTGCAAGAAGGGCAGGGATCTGGTGGGACTTTCTTTGGGGGTGAAAGCACTGGCAGGCACCATTTCCCTTTTACTCTCCTGCCATCTTGCTGGCCCATTGTTGGAGGGTGCCATTTTCTGTCACTATGAATCAGAATATCTCACACCATGCTTCCTGCCCCAGGGCTTCTCCTGAGAACCAGCCTCACCCAACCTACACACCTGGACCAGAACTGACCTCCTCCAAGGCAGTTCCCACCCTGCCCCACCTGATGGGCAGCCCTACCTGGCATCAGAACTCCTCCAAAGCAACTCCCGCTCCAGGAAGCCAGCCCTGCCCATCAGGACACACATAGCAGTTGTAGCCAAACATCTCAGCCAGTCAGGCTGGGGGCCAACCCCAGACAATTGCAGCAGTTGTTGCCAGGACTCCCAGCTAGCTGGCCTGGTGGCCAACCACACCTACTAGTGTATCCACAGCACCTGTGGCCTGAGTGCAACAGGACACAGGCAGCCCACACAGGGGATACCCCTGGAGCACCTAGCTCTGGGGACCTAGGGAACTGCCCCACCAGGCCACACAGGACACATTCTACACAAGGCAAGCTTTCAAGACTGGGAGATGTAGCTGATATTCCTAACACATACAGACAAACACAGAGAAACAAACATAACCTTTCTAAACTAAAGAACAAGACAAAACCTCAGGAAAAAGAATTAAATGAGATGGAAATAAGCAGTTTACCAGAAAAGAGTTCCAAGTAATAAAAAGCAGCTCACTACACTCAGGAGGAGAATGGATGAACTCAGTGAGAACTTTGACAGACAGAAAATATAAAAAACAATCAATCAGAACTTAACAGCCAAATAACTGAAGTGAAAAATACACTAGAAGGAATCAGTGATGCATTAAGGGATGCAGTAGAACAGATCAGCAATTAAAAGGACAAGGTAATAGAAATCATCCAGTCAAAACAGCAAAGAAAAAAATAAAATATTTTAAAATGACAGTTTAATGATGTTGTGGGGCAACATCAATCATATTAACATTTACATTACTGGGGTTCCAAAGGAGACAAGACAGAGAAAGGAACAGAGAATCTACTTGAAAAATAATGGCTGAAAACTTCCCTTAGTGAAGGAAACAGACATTCAAGTCCAGGATGTACAGAAAGCCCCAAATAAAATGAGCCCAAAGGTATCCACACCAAGACACATTATACTGTCAAAAATTAAACAGATCATCTTAAAGCAGCAAAATAAAAACAACTGGTACGTACAAAGCAACTCCTATAAGACTTTAAGCTGATTTTTTTTTAGCAAAAAGCAACTTTCATAAGACTGTAAGATGGTATTTTTGCAAAAACTTTATAGGCCAATAGGGATTCTCAAGTTTTATATTCAAAAAAATTAAAGGAAAAAAAAATTATATCCAAGAATGCTGTATCTACAAGGTTATCACTCAAAATAGAGTTTCCCAGACAAGCAAAAGCTAAATGAGTTCATCACCACTAAACTGGTCATACAAGAAGTTCTAAAGGGATCTCATTAAATAGAAAAGGTCGTAAGTAGAAACAAGAACAGCTTCTTAGGTAGCACAGTGGTAAAGAAGCCATCTGCCAATGCAGGAGACACAGAGATGTGGGTTTGATTCCTGGGCAGGGGATATCCCCTGGAGTACGAAATGGCAACCCACTCCAGTATTCTTGCCTGGAAAATTCCATGGACAGAGGAGCTTGGCAGGCTACAGTCCATGGGGTCACAAAGAGTTGTACATGACTGAGCGATTGTGCACAGCACAACACACAGCAAAAACAAGAAAACTATGGGGAAAATAATATCACTGGCAAAGGCAAACAAATAGTAAAGTTAGTGGATCAACCACTGAGAAAGCTAATACAAAAGCTAATAAAAAGGTAATAAAATTGACAATATCTAATATAATTAATTGAGTGATACACAGAATAAAAGATGTAAAGTATGACATCAAAAACATAACACGGTGGGGGCGGGGTCATAAAAATGTTAATACTTTTAGAATGTGCTCAGTCTTACGTGACTATCAAGTTAAACTTCTGTATTCATAAGTTGTTATAAATGAACTTCATGCTAACCACAAAAACAAAAAACAAAAAACCTGCAACACAAAACTAAGGAATACAAACATAACACTAAAGGAAGTCATCAAATCACAAAAGGAGAGATCAAAAGAAGAAAGGAACAGATAAGAACTACAAAACAACCAGAAAACAATTAACAAAATGGGCAATAAGGACAAACCTATCAATAATCAATTTAAAGGTAAATAGACTAAATGCTCCAATAAAAACACAAAGTAGCCAAATGAATGAAAAAAAAGACTTACAAATATTGTCATTTTTTTAATGTTAGATTGTGTATTTGAGATTTTTCTTGTTTTTTGAAGTAGCGCCTATAAGATCTAAAGATACACATAGACAGTGTAGGGATAGAAGAAAAGATATTTCATGCAAATAGATCTGAAAAGAAAGCTGGGGTAGCAATACTTATATCAGACAAAGCTGACTTTATAACAAAACTCTAACAACAGACTAAGAAGGAGATTACATAACAATAATCCAACAAGAGGATATAATACATATAATAATCTATGCACCCAACACAGAAGCATCCAAATATGTAAAGCAAATACTAATAGATATAAAAGGAGATATTAACAGTAATACAATAATAGTAGGGGACCTTAACACTTCAGTTACAAAAATTGATATATCATCTAGATAGAAAATCAGTAACAAAGCATTGGTTTTAAATGACACTTTAGGTAGGATTGACTTAATAAATAAAGAATATCCATCCAAAAGAAGCAGGTTACACATTCTCAAGTGCACATGGAACATTCTCTGGCATATATCACATGATAATCCACAAAACAAGTCTCAATAAATTTAAGACTGAAATGATATCAAGTAACTTTTCCTACCACAATTGTATAAAAAAACTAGAAATCAAATATAAGGAAACTAGAAAAAGCACATGGAGTGGAGTCTAAACAACATGCCACTAAACAAACCAATGAGTCAACAAATGAAGATTATAGCAAAAAATACCTTGAGATGAATGAAAATGAAAACACAACATTCCAAAGTCCATGGGATGAAGCAAAAGCCATTCTAAGAGGGAAGTTTATAACAATATAGCCTACTTCAGAAAACAAGAACAACCTCAGATAAACAATCTAACCTAACACTTAAGGGAACTAGAAAAAGAAGACCAATCAATATCACTCATTATTAGAGAACTGGAAATCAAAACTACAATGAGGTATTACCTTATATGGGTCAGAAAGGCCACCATCAAAAAATCTACAAACAATAAATGATGGAAAGGGTGTGGAGAAAACAGAACACTCTTGCACTGTTAGTGGGAACGTAAATTGATAATAGCCACTATGGAGAACAGTATGGAGATTCCTTTAAAAACTAAGAATAAAACTACCATGTACCTAGTCACTCAGTCATGTCCAACTCTTTGTGACCCCATGAACTGTAGCCCGCCAGGCTCCTCTGTCCATGGGGATTCTCCAGGCAAGAATACTGGACTGGGTTGACACGCCCTCCTCCAGGGGATCTTCCCAACCCAGGGATTGAACCCAGGTCTCCCTCATTGCAGGCAGATTTGTTACCACCTGAGCCACCAGGGAAGCCCATGAATACTGGAGTGGGTAGCCTATCCCTTCTCCAGGGAAATTTCCTGACCCAGGAATTGAACCAGGGTCTCCTGCATTGCAGGCAGACTCTGCCGGCTGAGCTACCAGGGAAGCCCTAAAACTTCCATATGACCCAACAATCCCACTACTGAGCATACACCCTGAGGAAACCAGAATTGAAAGAGACACATGTATCCCTATGTTCACTGCAGCACTATTTACAATAGCTAGGACATGAAAGCAACCTAAGTGTCCATCAGCAGATGAATGGATAAAGAAGTTGTGGTACATAGACACAATGCAGTATTACTCAGCCATAGAAAGGAAAGCATTTGATTCAGTTCTAATGAGGTGGATGAACCTAGATCCTATTATACAGAGTGAAGTAAGTCAGAAAGAAAAACAAATACTGTATATTAATGCATTTATATGGAATTTAGAAAGATAGTACTGATGATCCTACATGCAGGAAAGCAAAGGAGACACAGCCATAAAGAACTGACTTCTGGACTTGGTGGGCAAAGGCAAGAGTGGGATGATTTGAGAGAATAGCATTAAAACACATACATACCATATGTAAAATAGATAACCAGGTGAGTTCAATGCATGAAGCAGGGCACCCAAAGATGGTGCTCTGGAACAACCTAGAGGGATAGGGTGGGGAGGGTGGTGGGGAGGGGGTTTAGGATGGGGGGACACATGTATACCTATGGCTGTTTCATGTTGATTCATTGCAAAACCTTCACAATATTATAGTTATCCTACATTTAAATACAATTTTTGAAAGAGGAAAGAAAAAGGAGTCCAAAAAACAGTGAAATCACAAGAGAACCAAAGAAAGGAACAAAAGATACCTATGAAAAAACAAACCCAAAACAATTAACAAAATGGCAATAAGAATAAATATCAGTACCTACCATAGATATGGATATAAATGGCCTAAATGCACCAATCAGAAGACAGAGTGTCTGAATGGGTTCAAAAACAAGACCTATATATATAGTGCCTATTAGAGAACCAGTTCAGATCTAAAAACACAGAGACTGAAAGTGAGGGGATGTAAAAATTATTCCATGCAAATGAGAATTTCAAGGTAGCAATACTTAAACAAAATAGACTTTAAACAACAGAGGAGGATTTATATACTGATCAATGGATCAATCCAAGAAACTATAATAATTTAAAATATATATGCATCCAGTGCAGGAGCAGCTAAATACATAAAGCAAGTATTAGTGGACACAAAAGGAAAACTCAGCAGTAACAAGATAGTAAGGGATTTTAAAATCCTATTTACATCAATTGACTGATCATCCAGATATAATCAATAAAGAAATATGGCCTTAAATGTCACACTAGACCAATGGACTCACATTTGATCGATTAATCAAATATATATATGTGTGTGTGTGTGTGTGTGTGTGTGTGTGTGTGTGTGTGTGTGTATAATATATATAACTTTCCATATGAAAGTGACAGAATACACATTCTTTCCAAGTGCACATAGAATATTCTCCAGGACAGATCACATTCTAGGTCAAAAACCAAGCCTCAGTAAATTTAAGAAAAATGAAATCATACCAAGCATCTTTTCTGACCAAGTGGTTTAAGACTAGAAATCAACTATAAGGAAAAAACTTCAAAAAATACAGACATATGAAGACTAAACAGTATGCTACTAAATCAATCAATGGATCAGTGTAGAAATCAAAGAGGAAATTAAAAAATACCTGGAACGAAATGAAAATGAAAACACTGTGACCCAAAATCTTGGAGACTCAGCAATAGCAGTTATAAGAGGAAAGTTTACAGCTACTGCTACGTGCTTATCTCAGGAAAGCGAGAAAAATCTCAAACTATCCAACTTTATATCTAAAAGGTACTAGTAATGGAACAGCTAAAAAAAGAAACCATAAAGATCACAGCGAATGAAATAAGCTTCCTTGATCTTTTCTTTTTCTTTTTTTTTTTGGGGTCTCTAAGGGTTTGTTCTTTGAAAAGATAAACAAATTGATAAACCTTTAGCCAGACTCATTAAGAGAGCATGAAAGTGAAAGTCACTCAGTCTTGCCTAACTCTGCCACCCCATGAACAAGTCCACGGAATTCTCCAGGCCAGAATACTAGGGTAGGTAGCCTTTCTCTTCTCCAGGGGTTCTCCCCAACCCAGGGATTGAACTCAGGTCTCCCACATTGCAGGCAGAGTCTTTACCAGCTGAGCCACAAGGGAGGCCCAAGAATACTGGAGTGGGTAGCCTGTCCCTTTTCTAGGGGATCTTCCCAACCCAGGAATTGAACTAGGGTCTCCTGCATAGCAGGCAGATTCTTTACCAACTGAGCTATGAAGGAAGTCCTAAAGAGGGCTCAAATGAGTAAAAGCAGAAATGAAAACCCAGGCCTCAGAGGATGGGAACTTTCAGGTACCACGTCAGAAGAAATATTGACCATGAAGACAGGATAGGTCAAAGTAAACTAAGTATGTTTTCGGAAGAAAAACCCGAAGGGAGCAGGATGGCATATGTGCATGCTCAGTCATGTCTGACCCTTTGTGACCCTATGGACTGTAGCCCCCCAGGCTCCTCTGTCTATAGGATTTCCCAGGCCACAATACTGGAGTGAGTTGCCACATCCTTCCTGCAGTGGATCTTTCCAGCCCAGGGATTGAACCTGAGTCTCTTGCATTGGTAGTTGGATTCTTTGCCACTGAGCCACCAGAGAAGCCCTCTTAGAAATGCACTATCTCTCAAAACTGAAAAAGGAAGCAATAGAAAATGTAAAGAGACCAGTTTAACAGGAAACTACTAGAGCTTAATGAATTTGGCAACGCTTCCCTGATAGATCAGTTGGTGAAGAATCTGCCTGCAGTGCAGGAGACCCCAGTTCGATTCCTGGGTCAGAAAGATCCCCTGAAGAAGGGAAAGGCTACCCACTCCAGTACTGTGGCCTGGAGAATTCCATGGACTATATAGTCCATGGGAGCTCAAAGAGTTGGACACAACTGAGCAACTTTCACTTCACTTCAGGATACAAAACTAATACACAGAAATCAGTTCCATTTCTAAACACTAACAACAACTCTCATAAAGAAAAGTTAAGGAAATAATCACATTCACCATTGCATCAAAAAGAGTAAGATGCCTAGGAATAATTCTACCTAAGGAGGTAAAAGATATACTTGGAAAACTAAGGCACTGAGGAAAGAAACTGAAGACAACACAGATGGAAAAATACACTGTGTTCTTGGATTGCTAGATTTAATATTGTTAAAATGACCATACTATGACATAAGGCAATCTATAGATTCAATGTAATCTCTTATCAAAATACCAATGGCATTTTTCAGAGAACAATTTTAAAGTTTATATGAAGACACAAAAGACCCTAAACAGCCAAAACAATCTTAACAGAGCTGTAGGAATCATACTCCCTAAACTTCAGACTATACAATAAAGCTATAGTCATTAAAGAATATGGTACTGGCACAAAACCAGACACACGGATCAATGGAACAGAGAGTCCAGATATAAGCCCACACGTTTATGGTCAATGAACTGAACTGAATCTCTGACATAGGAGGCAAGAGTATACAATGGGGAAAAGACAGTCTCTTCAGTAAGAGGTGTTGGGGAAACTAGACAGCTACAAGTGAAAGACTGAAATTAGAACATTATCCATATGCAAAAATAAACCCAAAATGGATTAAAGACCTAAATATAAGACTACAAACCATAAAACTTTTAGATGAAAATGTGGGCACAAATTCGTTGACATAATTGTAGTAATATTCTTTTAGGTTTGTCTCCTAAATCAAAGGAAATAAAAACAAAAATAAATGAGACCTAATTCAACTTAAAAGTTTTTGCACAGCAAAGGAAATGAATGAAAAATGAAAAGACACCCTACTGAATGGGAGAACATTTGCTAATGATATGACCAGTAAGGGGTTAATATACAACATATATAAACAGTTCATACAGACAAATATAAAAAAAATACAACAGCCTGATTTTTTAAATGGGCAGAAGACCTTAAGACTAAGACTTTTTTTTTCAAAGAAGACATACATATGGCTAACAAGTACATGAAAAGTTATTCAACACTGCCAATCAGAGAAAGGAAATTAAAACCACAATGAGATAGCACCTCACACCTGTCAGAATGGCAGACATTAAAAAAAAAAAACATATATAACAAATGTTTATGAGGATGTTGAGAAAAGGGAACCCTGGTACACTGTTGGTGGGAATGTAAATTGGTGTATCCCCTGTGGAAAATAAACTAAAGACAGAACCACCATATGACCTAGCAGTTCCACTCCTGTGTATATACACCAAAAAAAAAAAAAAAAAAAAAAACATATATAACAAATGTTTATGAGGATGTTGAGAAAAGGGAACCCTGGTACACTGTTGGTGGGAATGTAAATTGGTGTATCCCCTGTGGAAAATAAACTAAAGACAGAACCACCATATGACCTAGCAGTTCCACTCCTGTGTATATACACCAAAAAAAAAAAAAAAAAAAAAAACTCCACTAATTTGAAAAGACACACGAACATCAATGCTCACAGCAGCACTGTGTGCAGTTGCCAAGATATGGAAGCAATCTAATTGTCCACCCACAGATGTATGGATAAAGATGCTGTATATAACAGAATATTACTAAGCCACAGAAAAGAATAGAAATTTTGCCATTTGCAACAACGTGAATGGACCTGGAGTAAATTATGCTGAGGGCAATATAATTAGGGAAAGACATAGTCTGTTATCACTTATATGTGGAATGTAAAAAATAAAATGAGAATAATGAAACAGAAACTTACCCATAGATAGAACAAATAGTGATTACTAGTGGGAAGAGGGAAGCAGGCAATAAAAGGGTAGAGAATTAAGAGGTACAGACTATTACATATAAGATAAGCAAGCAACAAGGATATATTGTACAGCACAGGGGATGTAGCTGACATCTTATAATAGTCATAAATGTGCAGCTCTTCAATTGTGAATCAGTCTGTTGTACACCTGTAACATAATATTTACATCAACTATGTCTCAAGAAAAAAAATTTTTTTAAACCACTGTATTCGTCTTAGTTCCCTTTATAAGTTATTTGGTCAGTGCAACTTCTTGGTGTGTATTCTCATCAGTATTTGGGGGTTAGAAACAATACCTTCTCCATACCCTCACAGTATCAGTATTGCCCAATATATATGTATATTTTAAATCTAACATTCCTAGTTTAAGAAGCGTTTTTGAACAGTGCACTTTAACCACTGACAATCCTCAGTAATTATCCTCATTGTGCGCCAGAATCCACCTGCAATGCAGGAGACCCTGGTTTGATTCCTGGGTCAGGAAGATCCACTGGAGAAGGGATAGGCTACCAACTCCAGTGTTTGGGGGCTTCCCTGGAGCTTAGCTGGTAAAGAATCTGCCTGCAATGCAGGAGACTTGGGTTGGATTCCTGAGTTAGGAAGAGCCCCTGGAGAAGGGAAGCACTACCCACTTCAGTATTCTGGCCTGGAGAATTCCATGGACTGTATAGTCCAGTTCAGTTCAGTTGACTCACTCAGTCATGTCCAACTCTGCAATTCCATGGACTGCAGCACACCAGTCCTCCCAGTCCATCACCAACTTCCAGAGTTTACTCAAACTCATGTCCATCGAGTCGGTAATGCCATCTAACCATCTCATCCTCTGTCGTCCCCTTCTCCTCCTGCCTTCAATCTTTCCCAGCATCAGGGTCTCTTCAGATGAGTCAGTTCTTCACATCACATGGCCAAAGTACTGGAGTTTCAGCTTCACCGTCAGTCCTGATGAATATTCAGGACTGATTTCCTTTAGGATAGACTGGTTGGATCTCCTTGCAGTCCAAGGGACTCTCAAGAGTCTTCTCCACCATCACAGTTCAAAAGCGTCAATTCTTCTGCACTCAGCTTTCTGTGTAGTCCAACTCTCACATCCATACATGACTATTGGAAAAACCATAGCCTTCTCTAGATAGACATTGTTGGCAAAGTAATGTCTTTGCTTTTTAATATGCTGTCTAGGTTGGCAATAACTTTCCTTCCAAGGAACAAGCATCTTTTAATTTCATGGCTGCAGTCACCATCTGCAGTGATTTTGGAGCCCAGAAAAATAAACTCTGTCACTCTTTCCATTGTTCCCCCATCTATTTGCCATGAAGTAATGGGACCAGATGTCATGATCTTAGTTTTTTGAAAGTTGAGCTTTAAGCCAACTTTTTCACTCTCCTCTTTCACTTTCTTTACCAGCTGAGCCACAAGGGAAGCTCCTCTTTCACTTTCATCAAGAGGCTCTTTAGTTCTTCATTGCTTTCTGCCCTAAGGGTGATGTCATCTGCATACCTGAGGTTATTGATGTTTCTCCCGGCAGTCTTGATTCCAGCTTGTGTTTCACCCAGTCCAGCATTTCTCATGATGTACTCTGCATATAAGTTAAATAAGCAGGGTGACAATATACAGCCTTGATGTACTCCTTTCCCTATTTGGAACCAGTCTGTTGTTCAATGTCCAGTTCTAATTGTTGCTTCTTGACCTGCATACAGATTTCTCGGGAGGCAGGTCAGGTGGTCTGGTATTCCCATTTCCTAAAGAATTTTCCACAGTTTATTGTGATCCACATAGTCAAAGGCTTTGGCATAGTCAATAAAACAGAAAGAGATGTTTTTCTGGAACTATCTTGCTTTTTTGATGATCCAGCAGATGTTGGCAATTTGAACTCTGGTTCCTCTGCCTTTTCTAAAACCAGCTTGAACATCTGGAAGTTCATGGTTCACTGACTGTTGAAGCCTGTCTTGGAGAATTTTGAGCATTACTTTGCTAGTGTGTGAGATAAGGGCAATTGTGCAGTAGTTTGAGCATTCTTTGGCATTGCATTTCTTTGGGATTGGAATGAAAACTGACCTTCTTTAGTCCTGTGGCCATGGGTGACTTTTCCAAATTTGCTGGCATACTGAGTGCGACACTTTCACAGCATCATCTTTCTGGATTTGAAACAGCTCAACTGAAATTCCATCACCTCTGGTAACTTTGTTCGTAGTGATGTTTCCTAAGGCCCGCTTGACTTTGCATTCCAGGATGTCTGGCTCGAAGTGAGTGATCACACCATCGTGATTATCTGGGTGGGTCACGAAGATCTTTCTTGTACAGTTATTCTGTGTATTGTTGCCACCTCTTCTTAATATCTTCTGCTTCTGTTAGGTCCTTACCATTTCTGTCCTTTATTGTGCCCATCTTTGCATAAAAAATTCCCTTGGTATCTCTAATTTTCTTGAAGAGATCTCTAGTCTTTCCTATTCTGTTGTTTTCCTCTATTTCTTTGCATTGATCACTGAAGTCTTTCTTATCTCTCCTTGCTCTTCTTTGGAACTTGGCATTCAAATGGGTATATCTTTCCTTTTCTCCTTTGCCTTTCACTTCATTTCATAGCTATTTGTAAGGCCTCCTCAGACAACCATTTTGCCTTTTTGCATTTCTTTTTCTTGGGGATGGTCTCGATCACTGCCTACTATACAATGTCCTGAGCCTCCATCCATAGTTCTTCATGCACTCTGTCTACCAGATCTAATCCCTGGGGTCCATGGGGTCGCAAAGAGTCGGACACAACTGAGTCACTTTCACTTCCTACTTTCAGGTGTCTTGCCAAATATCTCTCATCTTGGAGAGGCAGATCTAGCAAAACTCCAGATGTTCTGGCAACACAGCATGTACTCAACTGATTGTATGTGCCAAAAGAAGAACGAATGGAATACAACATATGAAAGCAAACAGGACTGTGTAAAGCTACAAATTACGTTTGTGAGTCAAGATCTAGCCTCTCGGCTCTCCTAGCAACTAACTGAAGACTGAGAGGACGAGCCACTCCTTTCTCAGCCCTCCTGCTTCTCCTTTCCCTTCCCCATCTCCACCTCCCTCCACCCTCAGTAAGTGTTCATCATGACCTTGTAGCCCACTGCTGCCTCCTCTGTGTCACATAAGACCTCTGATGGCAAAGAGTCTGCCTTGTCTTTGGAGGTCCATTCCCCAGTTCAGTACTTGGCTGTTGGGCTGCACCACACAGGCCTGCAAGCCTTGTGGCTGCCCAGCTCAAAACCAAAGAGCCCAGAAACAGCAACAGAGACAGTAATGGTTTATTGTCACATTCCCCATACAAGTCTGAAACAAAGATGCTAGATCAGCAGCCCACTGTGTAAGGATGATGGCAAGTGGGACATAGCAATCTTCGCTAATGGGGGAAGAAAGAGGCTACCGTTATAGGCGGAATTGATGTCAGGTTGGCTTATCAATTACCAGGGAAACCAGGACTGGGGCACAACCCTCAAAGTCCCTCAGATTAATGACCATCACAAAGGCTGATTCCCTCTAATAAACTAGCAGATGGAGCCATTCTGCCCAAAGGGTTTGAGCAATCACAAGCTGGGGCAGAGGGCAAGCATGTTCATGTGAGAGGGTATAGGTGAAGCAGGGACTGGTGGAGCAGGGCATGTAGAGAGAGCAAGAGAACAATATCTTGAGTGGCCCGACCATACACTCCACCACTACGTTCCCTGCACAATTCTTACAATCCTGGTCCACCCCTCTTCCAAGATATCCCTGCGTTCAGGTATGTAAAGGTACACTGCAACGAGACACCACAAATGCAACACAGATAACAGTAACTCAGGCGTGTGTACATGCTAAATCACTTCAGTAGTGTCCGACTCCGTAACCCTATGGACCATAGCCCACCAGACTCCTCTGTCCATGGGACTCTCCCGGCAAGAATACTGGAGTCAGTTGCCGTGACCTTCTCCAGACGATCTTTCTGACCCAGGGATCAAACCCATATCTCTTTATGTCTTCCACATTGGCAGGTGGGTTCTTTATACTAGTGCCACGTGGGAAACCCAGTGACAGCTCAAGAGTACAAAAAGTAAGCCGGGTACTTACTGGGTCAATTTTTCAGGGAAGCTCCATGGAGGACGACAATGGCATTTCACTCTAGACCCAGCCATCAGGCCCATTTTTCAGTGAGACCACCATTATTGTCCAGTCTAAGAACAAATTCCCACCATTAAGACTCTGGATAAAGCATAGCATGTTTAATAGGCACAATACAGTGGAGATCTTGACCACTAAGCAAAATACAAGCAGTAACAGCACTCTGAGTCACCACCACTCTTGCCTATGGTTTTGGGGCCTGCATCCTGCCAGTCCTCCCTCAGTCCACCTGGCCATGCCGAAATCTGGAGAGGCAGTATAACAGCAGGCCACAGGGTGATGGTGCCTTTCTCCAGTGGGGAGCCTGGATTAATGACCTTAGGGTCTTAAGTGAGGCTGGGTGAGAGGCAGGTAAAATCTGTTGCATGTGCATGCTCAGTCATGTCTGAGTCTTTAGTGACCCCAGGGACTGTACCCCACAAGGCTCCTCTGTCCATGGAATTTCCCAGGCAAGAATACTGGGGTGGGTTGCCATTTTCTAGTCCAGGGGGTCTTCCCGACCCAGGGATCAAACCCACCTCTCTTGCATCTCCTGCTTTGGCAGGCAGATTCTTTACTACTTGTACCACCTGAGAAGCCCCTTTCTGACTCTATTCCCCATGGGGCCACAAACCCAAATCCTCAAGGATTCACCTGCCAGCCCTAGAGTCATCTTACAAACTGTTTTCCTGGTTGTAGATCCTGTGGCAAGGGCAAAAGTGAATTACTGTCCTGACCAATATTTGGCAATGGTTCTTCTATGGTCAGTAGCTGGAATCAGATGATGTTGACCATGGGTGTGCTCTCAGGGTGTCTGGTTATAGTGCAGAGGGCTTGAGTCAGCCTCTGGTCCACAGAGGAGAGAGTGGGTTTCTGACTCAATTGCTGTTTAAGTACTCCATTCAATCTTTCCATTAGCTCAACAGCAGTGGGGTTATAGGGAAGGTGGAAGTACTAGCATATGTCATTTTTATCAGCTCATGCCTGAACTTTATGGCCAATAAAGTAGATTCCTTGGTCACTATTAATGTCCATGGGGGTCCTGTAAATCACATATAATTTTTTTAGACCCTAAATAGTGATGTTTTGCATTGCTCAATGACTCAGGTAGACCTTTTGTAATATCTTCCACCTGTTGTAACACATTGAAAGTGAAAGTTACTCAGTTGTGTCCAACTCTTTTCAACTTCATGGACTGTAGCCTACCAGGCTCCTCTGTCCATGGAATTCTCCAGGCAAGAATACTGGAGTGGGTAGCCTTCTATTACCAGGGAATCAGAACCAGAGAATCTTCTCAACTCAGGGATTGAATCCAGGTCTCCTGCATTGCAGGAGGATTCTTTACCATCTGAACCACCAGGGAAGCCCATTAAAAACACATTAGAGACTGTATATTGATGTGAGTCCATCACAGTGTATCATTACTCTGACTTCTTCCATAGCTGAGGCCAGAAGCCCTAGGGTACTATTATTTTGCCCCCTGCCACAAGCCCCAACCAAAACCATCCAGGTAACTAGCCATGTCCAATTCACAATCCTGTACCTGAGCAAATATCCCTAAAGTCTATTTCTGTGATCGTTTAGGAGTGCTGGGTTGGGATATGCTTGTATTTTGTACAAATCTGGGTCCTTTCATTGTGTCTGTATTCACCAGCCATCCCTGCACTGTCAAATGAGCATGAGACTGCTGCTTTTACACTGGAAACAGATTCTGAGGTTAGCGGAATAGCATCAACATAACGGGTGAGAAAGACACTTCTCACGCCAGTCAGCTGCCACGGGGCCCCACAGCCACCTCAGGACTACTCCCTCAGCTTTCCATTTCCCAGCATCAACACTCACGGGAGTTTCCTCAGCCTCCTAGCCGGCTTGTCAGTTTTTGGACTGCACCCACAGGCCTGCAAGTCTTGTAGTTGCCCAGTCTCAAGACCAAAGAAAGAGCCCAGAGACAGAGACGTTATAACTGAGCAGGACCCTCTGGGGACTGTCTAGGAAGACCCTGCCCCCTATCCTCTGCTTTATCTCCTCTCTGAAGTACCCAGATAATAGTACCCCATATTTCCTGAGTTTTTCAGATGCTAAAGTATATGCACGTGTGCTCAGTCATGTCTCTTCTGCGACCTTATGAACCGTAGCTCACCAGGCTCCTCTGTCCATGGGATTTTCTAGGCAAGAATACTGCAGTGGGTTGCCATTTTCAACATCAGGGGATCTTCCAGACCCAGGGATCTCTTGTGTTTCCTGCATTGGCAGATGGCTTCTTGACCACTGCACCACCTGGAAAGCCCTGATAACCCCCTCAGATTCGAAAATCCACCAGCAAATGGAGCAAGTGAACCACTTGAGGATCATGAGCATGTAGCACCCCCAGACCTACAGGCCTAAGGATTAATAAAGTTAACCACCCTATTACTTCAACATCAACCAAGCAGAATTGTCCACAAGCTGATCATATTCCCCACCACACCCCAATCCCTCACCTGTCCTTTCAAAATGCTTTNAAGTTAAATAAGCAGGGTGACAATATACAGCCTTGATGTACTCCTTTCCCTATTTGGAACCAGTCTGTTGTTCAATGTCCAGTTCTAATTGTTGCTTCTTGACCTGCATACAGATTTCTCGGGAGGCAGGTCAGGTGGTCTGGTATTCCCATTTCCTAAAGAATTTTCCACAGTTTATTGTGATCCACATAGTCAAAGGCTTTGGCATAGTCAATAAAACAGAAAGAGATGTTTTTCTGGAACTATCTTGCTTTTTTGATGATCCAGCAGATGTTGGCAATTTGAACTCTGGTTCCTCTGCCTTTTCTAAAACCAGCTTGAACATCTGGAAGTTCATGGTTCACTGACTGTTGAAGCCTGGCTTGGAGAATTTTGAGCATTACTTTGCTAGTGTGTGAGATAAGGGCAATTGTGCAGTAGTTTGAGCATTCTTTGGCATTGCCTTTCTTTGGGATTGGAATGAAAACTGACCTTCTTTAGTCCTGTGGCCATGGGTGACTTTTCCAAATTTGCTGGCATACTGAGTGCGACACTTTCACAGCATCATCTTTCTGGATTTGAAACAGCTCAACTGAAATTCCATCACCTCTGGTAACTTTGTTCGTAGTGATGTTTCCTAAGGCCCGCTTGACTTTGCATTCCAGGATGTCTGGCTCGAAGTGAGTGATCACACCATCGTGATTATCTGGGTGGGTCACGAAGATCTTTCTTGTACAGTTATTCTGTGTATTGTTGCCACCTCTTCTTAATATCTTCTGCTTCTGTTAGGTCCTTACCATTTCTGTCCTTTATTGTGCCCATCTTTGCATAAAAAATTCCCTTGGTATCTCTAATTTTCTTGAAGAGATCTCTAGTCTTTCCTATTCTGTTGTTTTCCTCTATTTCTTTGCATTGATCACTGAAGTCTTTCTTATCTCTCCTTGCTCTTCTTTGGAACTTGGCATTCAAATGGGTATATCTTTCCTTTTCTCCTTTGCCTTTCACTTCATTTCATAGCTATTTGTAAGGCCTCCTCAGACAACCATTTTGCCTTTTTGCATTTCTTTTTCTTGGGGATGGTCTCGATCACTGCCTACTATACAATGTCCTGAGCCTCCATCCATAGTTCTTCATGCACTCTGTCTACCAGATCTAATCCCTGGGGTCCATGGGGTCGCAAAGAGTCGGACACAACTGAGTCACTTTCACTTCCTACTTTCAGGTGTCTTGCCAAATATCTCTCATCTTGGAGAGGCAGATCTAGCAAAACTCCAGATGTTCTGGCAACACAGCATGTACTCAACTGATTGTATGTGCCAAAAGAAGAACGAATGGAATACAACATATGAAAGCAAACAGGACTGTGTAAAGCTACAAATTACGTTTGTGAGTCAAGATCTAGCCTCTCGGCTCTCCTAGCAACTAACTGAAGACTGAGAGGACGAGCCACTCCTTTCTCAGCCCTCCTGCTTCTCCTTTCCCTTCCCCATCTCCACCTCCCTCCACCCTCAGTAAGTGTTCATCATGACCTTGTAGCCCACTGCTGCCTCCTCTGTGTCACATAAGACCTCTGATGGCAAAGAGTCTGCCTTGTCTTTGGAGGTCCATTCCCCAGTTCAGTACTTGGCTGTTGGGCTGCACCACACAGGCCTGCAAGCCTTGTGGCTGCCCAGCTCAAAACCAAAGAGCCCGGAAACAGCAACAGAGACAGTAATGGTTTATTGTCACATTCCCCATACAAGTCTGAAACAAAGATGCTAGATCAGCAGCCCACTGCGTAAGGATGATGGCAAGTGGGACATAGCAATCTTCGCTAATGGGGGAAGAAAGAGGCTACCGTTATAGGCGGAATTGATGTCAGGTTGGCTTATCAATTACCAGGGAAACCAGGACTGGGGCACAACCCTCAAAGTCCCTCAGATTAATGACCATCACAAAGGCTGATTCCCTCTAATAAACTAGCAGATGGAGCCATTCTGCCCAAAGGGTTTGAGCAATCACAAGCTGGGGCAGAGGGCAAGCATGTTCATGTGAGAGGGTATAGGTGAAGCAGGGACTGGTGGAGCAGGGCATGTAGAGAGAGCAAGAGAACAATATCTTGAGTGGCCCGACCATACACTCCACCACTACGTTCCCTGCACAATTCTTACAATCCTGGTCCACCCCTCTTCCAAGATATCCCTGCGTTCAGGTATGTAAAGGTACACTGCAACGAGACACCACAAATGCAACACAGATAACAGTAACTCAGGCGTGTGTACATGCTAAATCACTTCAGTAGTGTCCGACTCCGTAACCCTATGGACCATAGCCCACCAGACTCCTCTGTCCATGGGACTCTCCCGGCAAGAATACTGGAGTCAGTTGCCGTGACCTTCTCCAGACGATCTTTCTGACCCAGGGATCAAACCCATATCTCTTTATGTCTTCCACATTGGCAGGTGGGTTCTTTATACTAGTGCCACGTGGGAAACCCAGTGACAGCTCAAGAGTACAAAAAGTAAGCCGGGTACTTACTGGGTCAATTTTTCAGGGAAGCTCCATGGAGGACGACAATGGCATTTCACTCTAGACCCAGCCATCAGGCCCATTTTTCAGTGAGACCACCATTATTGTCCAGTCTAAGAACAAATTCCCACCATTAAGACTCTGGATAAAGCATAGCATGTTTAATAGGCACAATACAGTGGAGATCTTGACCACTAAGCAAAATACAAGCAGTAACAGCACTCTGAGTCACCACCACTCTTGCCTATGGTTTTGGGGCCTGCATCCTGCCAGTCCTCCCTCAGTCCACCTGGCCATGCCGAAATCTGGAGAGGCAGTATAACAGCAGGCCACAGGGTGATGGTGCCTTTCTCCAGTGGGGAGCCTGGATTAATGACCTTAGGGTCTTAAGTGAGGCTGGGTGAGAGGCAGGTAAAATCTGTTGCATGTGCATGCTCAGTCATGTCTGAGTCTTTAGTGACCCCAGGGACTGTACCCCACAAGGCTCCTCTGTCCATGGAATTTCCCAGGCAAGAATACTGGGGTGGGTTGCCATTTTCTAGTCCAGGGGATCTTCCCGACCCAGGGATCAAACCCACCTCTCTTGCATCTCCTGCTTTGGCAGGCAGATTCTTTACTACTTGTACCACCTGAGAAGCCCCTTTCTGACTCTATTCCCCATGGGGCCACAAACCCAAATCCTCAAGGATTCACCTGCCAGCCCTAGAGTCATCTTACAAACTGTTTTCCTGGTTGTAGATCCTGTGGCAAGGGCAAAAGTGAATTACTGTCCTGACCAATATTTGGCAATGGTTCTTCTATGGTCAGTAGCTGGAATCAGATGATGTTGACCATGGGTGTGCTCTCAGGGTGTCTGGTTATAGTGCAGAGGGCTTGAGTCAGCCTCTGGTCCACAGAGGAGAGAGTGGGTTTCTGACTCAATTGCTGTTTAAGTACTCCATTCAATCTTTCCATTAGCTCAACAGCAGTGGGGTTATAGGGAAGGTGGAAGTACTAGCATATGTCATTTTTATCAGCTCATGCCTGAACTTTATGGCCAATAAAGTAGATTCCTTGGTCACTATTAATGTCCATGGGGGTCCTGTAAATCACATATAATTTTTTTAGACCCTAAATAGTGATGTTTTGCATTGCTCAATGACTCAGGTAGACCTTTTGTAATATCTTCCACCTGTTGTAACACATTGAAAGTGAAAGTTACTCAGTTGTGTCCAACTCTTTTCAACTTCATGGACTGTAGCCTACCAGGCTCCTCTGTCCATGGAATTCTCCAGGCAAGAATACTGGAGTGGGTAGCCTTCTATTACCAGGGAATCAGAACCAGAGAATCTTCTCAACTCAGGGATTGAATCCAGGTCTCCTGCATTGCAGGAGGATTCTTTACCATCTGAACCACCAGGGAAGCCCATTAAAAACACATTAGAGACTGTATATTGATGTGAGTCCATCACAGTGTATCATTACTCTGACTTCTTCCATAGCTGAGGCCAGAAGCCCTAGGGTACTATTATTTTGCCCCCTGCCACAAGCCCCAACCAAAACCATCCAGGTAACTAGCCATGTCCAATTCACAATCCTGTACCTGAGCAAATATCCCTAAAGTCTATTTCTGTGATCGTTTAGGAGTGCTGGGTTGGGATATGCTTGTATTTTGTACAAATCTGGGTCCTTTCATTGTGTCTGTATTCACCAGCCATCCCTGCACTGTCAAATGAGCATGAGACTGCTGCTTTTACACTGGAAACAGATTCTGAGGTTAGCGGAATAGCATCAACATAACGGGTGAGAAAGACACTTCTCACGCCAGTCAGCTGCCACGGGGCCCCACAGCCACCTCAGGACTACTCCCTCAGCTTTCCATTTCCCAGCATCAACACTCACGGGAGTTTCCTCAGCCTCCTAGCCGGCTTGTCAGTTTTTGGACTGCACCCACAGGCCTGCAAGTCTTGTAGTTGCCCAGTCTCAAGACCAAAGAAAGAGCCCAGAGACAGAGACGTTATAACTGAGCAGGACCCTCTGGGGACTGTCTAGGAAGACCCTGCCCCCTATCCTCTGCTTTATCTCCTCTCTGAAGTACCCAGATAATAGTACCCCATATTTCCTGAGTTTTTCAGATGCTAAAGTATATGCACGTGTGCTCAGTCATGTCTCTTCTGCGACCTTATGAACCGTAGCTCACCAGGCTCCTCTGTCCATGGGATTTTCTAGGCAAGAATACTGCAGTGGGTTGCCATTTTCAACATCAGGGGATCTTCCAGACCCAGGGATCTCTTGTGTTTCCTGCATTGGCAGATGGCTTCTTGACCACTGCACCACCTGGAAAGCCCTGATAACCCCCTCAGATTCGAAAATCCACCAGCAAATGGAGCAAGTGAACCACTTGAGGATCATGAGCATGTAGCACCCCCAGACCTACAGGCCTAAGGATTAATAAAGTTAACCACCCTATTACTTCAACATCAACCAAGCAGAATTGTCCACAAGCTGATCATATTCCCCACCACACCCCAATACCTCACCTGTCCTTTCAAAATGCTTTGCTGAAACGCTTCAGGGAGTTCAGGATTTGTGGGGCCATGAGTCACCCATTCCCTTGCATGGACCTGCAATTAACCTTTCTCTGCTGCAGATTCCATTGTTTTGGTATTTTTTGGCCTCACTGTACACTGGGCATAGGAACTTACGTTCAGTAACAACACCAACAATTTATCGGATAGGGGATCTTACAGGTCCACAGCAAAATATCCCAGAGTGACTATCCACCATGTATAACTGATGTCTCGATAGCTGGCTAGCTGTTAGGCAGGCCATGGCAGCAATCTTAGTTGCTCAGGGGAAAAGGAGGCTACCATTTATGGGTGAATTGATGTCAGGCTGGCTTATCAGTTACCAGGGAAATCAGGACTGGGGCATATTGCTCATAGCCCCTCAGGTTAACAACTATCATGAGGGCAGATGTTTCCTTTTAATAAACGAGCAGGTGGAGCCATTTCAGGCTAAGGACTGGAAGAATCACCAGCTGTGGCAGGGAGTGAGCATGTCCATGTGAGTAGGATGTAGGTGGAGCAGGGGATGTTGAGAGGGCGAGAGCAACCATCTTCAGTGGCCTGACCTGGCACTCAGTAGGCACTTAATATGTTCTCAATGGATCAGTGACAGAGTGGAAGAAAGAAAAATACAAAGAACAGGAAAAACCCATGCAGAAGATTAACCCACTTCTTCTGTCTCTCCTCTTCTCCTTCCTTTTGTATTTATCAGCAAATGTTTTGTGAGCACTTACCTTATGCCACCTGCATGATGCGGTACCAACGAAGATAGGTTTCAAGACAGAGCAGCTCTTTCCTAGTTGTATCTTCAGTGAGGACGTGGTTAGAATTTGTAAACTCCTGAAGGAAGAAACAGGATGTAGGGGCTCCCACTTCTCACAGTCCTAGGAATGAGAGGACAAAATAGGAGTGTACAGTAAACTCATCTTTGACATCCATGAGGCGCCTTGTCAAGATCTTTATGATCTGGTTAGATCATAAAGAAACACTGTTAGAAATTAGAAACGCCATTCTAACATTATCTCCCCCACCTAATACTGAAAAGTAGTGGTTTCAGTGGAGACTTCACATTTAGAATCTTAAGTTTAAATAAATATTACCCTGAAATCTAAATATAAAAATCTACATATAAAATATAAGCAGAGCTGCTTGGGTTAAAGCAGAGCTAGAAAGCCTGGGGTCTATCTACTCACTGCCTCCAAGGTAATTCTTATTGAAAATTATAACTGAAAGGTCCTTTAGAGTCTTATTGATCTACCAATGTAAGACAAATGTAATTCATAAAAATTAATTTAAAATGTTNATTGCTAGGAGGAATATTAATAACCTCAGATATGCAGATGACAGCACCCTTATGGCAGAAAGTGAAGAAGAACTAAAGAGCCTCTTGATGAAAGTGAAAGAGGAGAGTGAAAAAGTTGGCTTAAAGCTCAACATTCAGAAAACAAAGATCATGGCATCTTGTCCCATCATTTCATGGGAAATAGACAGGGAAACAGTGGAAACAGTGGCAGACTTTATTTTGGGGGGCTCTAAAATCACTGCAGATGGTGACTGTGGCCATGAAATTAAAAGACGCTTACTCTTTGGAAGGAAAGTTATGAGCAACCTAGATAGCATATTAAAAAGCAGAGACATTGCTTTGCCGACTAAGGTCCATCTAGTCAAGGCTATGGTTTTTCCAGTGGTCATGTATAGATGTGAGAGTTGGACTGTGAAGAAAGCTGAGTGCCCAAGAATTGATGCTTTTAAACTGTGGTGTTGGAGAAGACTCTTGAGAGTCCCTTGGACTGCAAGGAGATCCAACCAGTCCATCCTAAAGGAGATTAGTCCTGGGTGTTCTTTGAAAGGACTGATGTTCAAGCTGAAACTGCAATACTTTGGCCACTGATGCGAAGAGCTGACTCATTTAAAAACACTGGTGCTGGGGAAGATTGAGGGCAGGAGGAGAAGGGGGAAACAGAGGATGAGATGGTTGGATGGCACCACCAACTCGATGGACATGGGTTTGGATGGATGGACATGAGTTGGTGATGGACAGGAAGGCCTGGCGAGCTGCAGTTCATGGGGTCTCAAAGAGTCAGACACGACTGAGTGACTGAACTCAACTCAACTGAACTGATGACTCAAAAATCTAGTCCTTTCCATCCCAAAGCCCTGCTGTTTCCCACTTCTGGCATTCAAACTTATCAATGGAGGGGAAAAGCAAGTGATGATGGCATGGAAGATACTGTAACAACCCCTGCCCCAAACCGGTACAAATGCCTTTTAGTTCATTGACCACAATTAGGTTCATAGCCCCAAGAAGAGGCAAAAGGGTTGGGAAATGGAGTGACTGAGTAGCTGCATCCCACAACAACTTGACCGGATGGAAAAGGAGCACATAGCTTTGGTGCTCAGCTAGCTCTCCCTGCTACAAACTCCAAAGCCACTGAGTGTCACACTTCTGAACCATGTGAGGAAGAACTAATGTGTGTGGTGCTAATACAAGTTCCTGAAAGAAGTTCAAGGCAGTGGGAGATCATAGGGTTGGAGCAGAAAGAAAGGAACCTGAGTTCTGAAAAGCACCAAATCTGGTGCTGAAAAGAGGGTATGAGAAAGACATTGTGGGCTGAGAAGAACCAGAGACAACACGTAAAGTAGGAAAGATAACGATGCTCACAGTCATGTTATGAAATATATTTATGATGTGTGTCACATGCAGTGATATGTAATCAAAAGCTCAGCTACCAAGGGAGGGAAACTCTGAAAAAACAGGGCTTATTAAGTGCTTTTCAGCTGATGCAGAGTGCAGCCTTCCCAGGGACTGCTCAAAATGTAAACTCAGGCCAGGAACCATGGTTTTCTGTTGTTGTTTTTTACCTGTTGTATTTTGCTCTTCAGTGCCTAGAACTTGGCTGTGGTTCAAAAAAGGTGAACTGTGGATGTTCCTTGGACAAGGGTTGGCTTTCAAAAATGTGCCCAGAGGTGGATAATCCAAGGGGTTCCATTTTCATTGTCCACTACTGGGCTTTTCATTACCTAAAAGAAATTTGGAAGTCCTAGAATCTTGTAACATGTATCTTTTCCATAAAATTAGTCCTAAAAATTGATTAGGGAGTATATAGCAGAGGTGGAGAAAAATCTTTTTCATCAGAGGTGTTGGTGAAGGCTTCTTGGCGATGTGGCAGCCAAGCTGGGCTTTTGCATAGAAAGAACACCCTGCATATGGACACTGAAGTGGACAAGGACAGTGGGCAGTAGTGCCCGATGGCAGGGGCAGTGTGTAAGGAAGTAGGGCCTTGAGGTTGTGGTCATGGAGGGGCTAGAATGCCCATCTAGAGTAATCTGGAATACAGTGTACTGTTTGGGGGAGTTTTGTGAGACTCCAGTGGGAGTGTATAGGACTCTCTGAGAAGCTGAAAGACGGAAGCTGAAAGATGGAAGCTGAAAGACGGAAGCAGTGGAACAAATCAGGAATCCTCTGACTTTTCTTTCTCCTTTGCTCATTTGCAATCATTTGTAAATAATTTGATGACACTGCATTCCCCCCACCCACCTCATTGGTCACTTAGGCATGAGGCAAAGGCTTCTGTCTCAATCATTTGCTGAAAGAATGAAATTCTATGGGGGGGTCCAGGCAGGAGACCTTGGCAAAGTAATGTGCCAGGAGCCAGCGTGAGGAATCCCACCTGTGACAAGGTCATGCGGCAGAGATTTGATGGGCAAGGTTGAGTCAGATCTCAGGTTTTCCCCCTGGCATTTCCTGAGCATGTACCCCCCCAAAAATAAGACTCTGCCTACTTTTCCACTGTTCTGACATCCTCTGGAAAAAGTCAACTCAGGGCTTTAGTCTTCTGCATTTGAAAGAGTGTTTCAATCCAAAAACCTCTCTGATGGCTTTCTAGCCTGCCTGCAAGACTCGCACAGCTGCACATGTGATTGTTTGAGGCCTCCCGACCGTGGGAGGCACAGGAAGCTTAAAACATCCTAGGAATGTAGGGGCTTTGAGGAGTCAAAATTATTAGAATAGGACTGATTAAGGTTTCATTTGTTGAGCCAATACTTGCTGCCAAATTTTCATATTTTTTATTTGTAAGATATAGCTGGTATATAGAAAAACAGGTAGTAGACCTAATATTAGCAATATTAGATCTTTGAGTTAAGTACTTTCTTAGTTATAACCCACTGCACCTTTGTTCTACAGGAATGTAACTTTATTTAGTATTTTGAGGGTAATGCAGAGTAAAGAAAAAACACTTCTAGGGAAAAGGAGTTCTCTGGTTGATAGACAACTGTCCAGGAAGAGAGCCATAAAAATGTTAACAGGCCTGTTGGCCAGAAGATAATGTAAACCACCTGAGACCTTTTGTATATGGGAGGGTATGCAAAAAGAAAGCCTGATCTCAGTGAAGGTCAGGACTGCCGCCCCTGCGTAACTCTGCATATTCCATTATGTACAACTTGGGGTATATAAGCTGATTTTGAAAAATAGTTTTTGGAGTCTTGCACTGATGCTGGGCTTCCCCCGTGTCTCCTCTGTACTCTATTTTCAGGCTGAATTCCCATCTGGGGTGTGGAGGCTCGCCAAGTCTACTTACTTGTCCCAGCTTCTAAGATCCATAAGAGAGAGAGCCCAGGGCGGGGCACTCTCCAATATTCAAACGGACGCCAGTGGCCTAACGTAGATGGTGCAAGCTCCTTGTCTGGAACTTTATTGGCTTTCCACGTAAACCAAGTTGTTCAGCCTCCTTTTCTCCACTAAATTTTCCTATTATAGTATTATTTCCTAGTCTAATCTTATATTAATAATAAATAAGTTTTTCCTCGCCGACTCCGTCCCCGCTTCGAATTCCCTGGATCCACCGGGGCTGGACCCCGGCAGTAATGGCTGGGGAAATGGAAGGGAGCGGATGGATTTAAGAGCAGTGGTGAGGGGACAGCTCTTTCCCCTTGCTCTGCTCTTCTGGTTTTCGTTTGTTTGTTTTTAATGGGAATTGGGGGTAGTATTGACAATTAAGTTGAGGTGGAATTTTAAAATTTTTTTTCAAAAAAATTTGTATTTCTTTTGGCTTCACTATGTCTTCAGTGTGGTGTGCAGGTCCTCATTCCTGTGTGTTGACCCCTCTAGCTGCGGTGCTCTAGAGCTCAGTAATTGCAGCCCTCGGGCTTAGTTACGGTATGTGAGATCTTAGATCCGTGACCCAGGGATCAAAGCTGGTCCTTCTGTGTTGGGAGCATGAGTCTTATCCACTGCACTGCTAGGGAAGTCTCTCTCAGCTGTACTGTTGAATGAGCTAGGGAGAGTCCGTCCTGGTCTCCATTTTTTCATCTTTACCTTGTCCCTTACATGTGAATACAGAGGAAACAGGATTATAGAAGGGGCTTCCCAGGTGGCACTAGTGGTAAAGAACTCACCTGTCAATGCAGGAGACATAAGAGATGCAGGTTCTATCCCTGGGTTGGGAAGATCTCCTGGAAGAGGACATGGCAACCCACTCCAGTATTCTTGCCTGGAGAATCCCATGGACAGAGGAGCCTGGNGCTTCCCAGGTGGCACTAGTGGTAAAGAACTCACCTGTCAATGCAGGAGACATAAGAGATGCAGGTTCTATCCCTGGGTTGGGAAGATCTCCTGGAAGAGGACATGGCAACCCACTCCAGTATTCTTGCCTGGAGAATCCCATGGACAGAGGAGCCTGGCAGGCTACAGTCCATGGGGTTGCAAAGAGTCAGACACTAGTGAAGTGATGTAGCATGCATGCAGGATTATAGAAGAGGTTATGGATGACTAGAAGTAAAAGGGCTTACATAAAAGCTTCACATAAGAAAAGTGAAGTGAGTGGGACCAGGGTCTCAAAAGTTTTGGGAATGAGTGACATCTCCGGTGTTGGGTGCCTTTATAGCTGTGGAATGAGGACCCTATGGTCAAAGGGAGACCTGAAAACAAATATCCAAGTTCATCATGTGTATTGAGGTTAGCAATTTAAATGGCTTTGCTTTGGTGGCGGGGAAAAACAGTTACTTATAAGAAGTAAAACTGCTTAAAGCTTATAGAAGGCCACCAGGGCCAAAGGAGGTCAACAACCTAGCGCAGCAAGAGGTGGATCTGGGTGAGTAGGTGAGTCTTCCTATGCTCCCGCTGGCACATCTATAAAAGAACATGATATGGCTCTTCCTGAATGCTGTCCTTGATGACCTCCCATGTCCACCTACCTTCCTCTCTCCCTCCTCAGAGCTCTGTGCTTCCAGATCATAGGTGCTATGAGAATCTACACCTGGGATGGCCCAGCCCAAGTCACTGTCTAGTTGCCTTGTTTCTTAAGAGATACAGAAAGAGTCCTGTCAAGAACATGGGTCCCAGGGCTTACAAACTGCAGTGGCTAATGTGGGACCTCCACCCCAATGAGACTTAAGTGATGTGAATCCCCTTTTGAGAACATTGACAGAGGATCCTATGCGCCAAGGGTTGGAAAGCCCTACAGCTGAATCCCAGGTGGAAATTTTGTACATTTGGAAAGTACTTTCCAAGTTATAAAGCCCTGTCATGTGGGCATGGTCTCTCCAAGACTGAGGATGATAAACAACCCTATGAACCCATGATCTGGCTGTCATGTGTTTCAAGGGAAGGGAGGCCTTCCTGACCACGTGAGGTGCCCCACGCCCTCTCTCCTCCCTTTCCCACAGCCTTTCAACCCCCAGAGAGTGCTGGAGGAGATGAGCTATTGCTCAAGGCTCCCAAATCCGGGTGAGTTCTGGTTCACGCCCTCTGTCTCCCAACCACAGCCAGCTAACAGGATGGATGCTCCCGGCTCGGATCTGTGGCTGGAACCAGAGAGTCTCTGGAGGCCAGGCAAATTGGGTCAGACTTCTGTGCTGGGAAGGGAGATTCCTTGTAGTGACTGGGTATATGTCAGCCACTAAATGATTCCACTCTCTTCTCTCAGCTCCTAAGCTGCTGCCCTCCCCTTAGAGAGCTCCAGCTGCCAAGGAGCACTGCCTTGCCCTCTGGCTGCTGCAGCACACGTGTTTAATCATAAATGAGCGTCATTTATGGGGCCCTTAAAATGTGCCAGGCAGCATGTTAACCACTTTACACGTAGGACCAGTTTGCCAGCTTGGGACATGAAATGAGACCACATTTTCTCAAACTCAGACATTGAATGCCTCTACATCCGTATTACATCTGTGCAAGCGTTCCAAGGCCCCGGGAAGACACTTCTGTCCAGCGGGTCAGTCCAGATTAGTATTGCCTTAAGGCATCAAACCCAAACCCAAGTCTGCCAAGTAACCGCATTCTTTTTGGCTGTGGTTGCCACTGCTAGCAGTCACTAGTGAGATGCCACAAAATCCCCTCAAATCAATGAGCTGGCATCTGAGGTGGCCACTGCTCATTTCAGTGGGCAGAGCCCTTCGAGCAGACATTTTGAGCCATTTTGAGCCATGGTAACAAGTCCAAAAGCACGGTGCATGTTAGAACATGCACCTGCTATGTTCTGCTGTCCTTTGTCTACATCATCGTCTCAACTCAGGAATCTTTAGACACTAAACATCAAGTGCCAGCGCACAGCTCCAAATTTTACATACCACACCCTGAGTTCACAAAGTTATTTTTCCCAACTCAGCTTCCGATCATACTTCCTATTGGGCTGTGGACCTCTCATCCCTTAAATACTGAAGAAAGGACCACCTCTCCATATGTAACAGCAACCTTATTTCCTGTCTCAGGAGAACCAGCAGATTTCTCAGGGAATCACCCACCTTATTATTTGTGGGTTATCTTTCTATGGATTCTCACACCCCGTTCGCTTTCTTAGCTCCAGTTCACAAATGAGGAAGTAGGTAGACTGATGTGAAGGAATTAGTTCAAGGCTACACAGCTGTTATAAAACTGGGATTTAAACTCACACTTGATTCACAACACGGCACTCTTCCATCTCGCTAACGTGTCCTTGGTTGAGACATTCATCCAGATCAGAGTCAAGAGAAGAGGCTCCTTAAGTAGGTAAATGTGTTTCTCTTTGGAATGCTCGACCTGGCAGAAATCATGCGGAGACAGCCAGGCTGAAAGCCCTTATCTGAACTCCACTGGAGGAGATGGACACTCCAGTGGTTTGTGAGTAGCCAGGGCTTGTCATGCTGCATGTGGGGTGTGGTGTGGTTTAGTACACATGTTGATGTTGAACTGTGGCCNGCCAGATCTTCATTTACCACTATTGCCTGTCTAGATCCCCTATTTGGAGCCCAAACATCACGAAAGAGAGTGAAGAAGAGTTACATTAATACCTAGACTGTCTGTGTGAGAAGCAGAAGGTGGAGGAAGTGGGGAGGAGATGAGAGAGCCTGAGAGATTATTAAATGGTCAATAGAATCTGAGTTCTGAGAGAGAGAGGGCTTCCCTGGTGGCTCAGTGGCCAAGAATCTGCCTGCCAGTGCAGGAGACATGGGTTCAACCCCTGGGTCTGGAAGATCCCCTGGAGAAGGGAGTGGCTACCCACTCCAGTATTCTTGCTGGGAAAACCCCATGGACAGAGAAGCCTGGTGGGTTACAGTCCATGGGGTGGTGAAAGAGTTGGAAATGACCTAATATCAAGAACAACTGAGAGAGGATAGTCTATCTCACGAGGAGGCCGATTTTCTCTTAGAGCGGTAGACTCTGGACCCGGATCAGAACAAAGTTCAGAAAAGAAAAGCTCCAGTGTAGCGGTCCCAGCCTTTCTGATGCCAGAGACTGATTTTGTGGAGGACAGTTTTTCNAGCGACTAAATATCAAGAACAACTGAGCGAGGATAGTCTATTTCACGAGGAGGCCGATTTTCTCTTAGAGCCATAGACTCTGGACCCGGATCAGAACAAAGTTCAGAAAAGAAAAGCTCCAGTGTAGCAGTCCCAGCCTTTCTGGTGCCAGAGACTGGTTTTGTGGAGGACAGTTTTTCCACAATGGTTGGGGGATGGTTCAGGTGGTAATGAGAGGGATGGGGAGTGATGGGGAGTGGCTTGCCAGCTGCCTGCTGTGAGGGGCTGGGTTCCTANAATATCAAGAACAACTGAGAGAGGATAGTCTATCTCACGAGGAGGCCGATTTTCTCTTAGAGCGGTAGACTCTGGACCCGGATCAGAACAAAGTTCAGAAAAGAAAAGCTCCAGTGTAGCGGTCCCAGCCTTTCTGATGCCAGAGACTGATTTTGTGGAGGACAGTTTTTCCACAATGGTTGGGGGATGGTTCAGGAGGTAATGAGAGGGATGGGGAGTGATGGGGAGTGGCTTGCCAGCTGCCTGCTGTGAGGGGCTGGGTTCCTAATGGGCCGTGGCCCTGTAATCACCTGGGGGTTGGGGGGCTGGGGACCCATGCTCTGGGGAACAGAGGAGGTGCCCTTAGCCTGAACCTGGGAAAACTGGGCGTGAGAACTAAGCTGAGAACGCAGGTTTCCTGGAGGCTGTGCAGGCAGCTCTGTCTCTGTTCTGTGCTGCAGATACAAGAAGCTTCTTGGCATTTGCTACAGAAAATGAGAATGTTGGGAAACAGGAAAAGAGAAGTCTTCCTCTGGAGTCTGGAAATCTCTTAGCGTCCTTTGCTATTGACCTTCAACTTCTAATTTTTTTAATTGAAAAAATTTAATTTTACTCTCTAAACCTTTTTTCCCGGTTGNGCACCCTTAGCCTGAACCTGGGGAAACTGGGGTGAGAACTAAGCTGAGAGCGCAGGTTTCCTGGAGGCTGTGCAGGCGGCTCTGTTTTTGCTACAGAAAATGAGAATGTGGGAAACAGGAAAAGAGAAGTCTTCCTCTGGAGTTTGGAAATCTCTTAGCGTCCTTTGCTACTGACCTTCAACTTCTAATTTTTTTAATTGAAAAAATTTAATTTTACTCTCTAAACCTTTTTTCCCGGTTGTATGAATGATATATCCTCACTGTGGGACATTTGAAAAAATGTATAAAGAGACAGTTGTCTTTTCTCTGAGACAAATCTCCATGGGAATTAATCTTACAGTAAAAGGACACAATATAGATTAACAGAGAAAAGGATATGTTTCCATAAGTGGTGATGGGATAATTTGATGTCCATTTGGCAAGAGAAATGGAATCTTTTCTTTTGAAAGATCTGTATCTTTCACCATCATTATCAAAAAATTTCTGCGTGGCCTAAAGATCTAAATCTAAGCTACATATAGAAAGAAAAAATAAATACATGTAAGAAATTTATACATATACATACACATATACATGAAATTTTTATGAAATATCCAGAATAGAAAAGTCTATAGAGATAGAAAGTAGGTTATGTATTAATAGTAGTTGACTTGGGCTGGAGGAATATGGGGGAATTGGAAGTGACAGCTAAGTGCTACAGCATTTCTTTTAGGAAATTGTCCTAAAATTGATTGTGGTAATGGATACATAGTGAAGTGAATATATTATAAGCCATTGTATTGTGTACCTTAAATAGGAGGAAACACATAGCATCTTCAGAACGGTTTGAGTGAACAGAGTTTTATAAAGGATGGTTTACGAAGGTGTGAGCAGGGTTAAAGGAACCACAAGGATGGCAGTGCACTGGAGACTTAACCGGAGGTCTTTACCGCTGCTGGCCCTCAAGTGGCAGGAGGAAGGGTTTCCAGAGCCTTGTGAGAGCTAGAACTGAAGAAGAAACGCAGTGCATCTGCTCCCAGAACTGTGGGGAGGCAGAGAGGAAGCCAGGGGAATTCAGACTCCAAGAGTCGTACCTCCCACGCTCCAAGCTCATGCGGTTGCCTCCCTTTGGCCAAAGGTAACAAAGCTGGAGGCCAGGCAGTCTGGTGATAAGGTTCTTAAAAAGGCAAAGAGCAGGGATGAATGGATCAGGATGGGAGGGTTGAAACAAAATAACCAACTTCTCCCGGGACCAGCAAGCACACTTAGAGGCTTTAAATGATAAAGAAGCTCAATACACTATGTGCAACGTGCTTGTACAAGAGTGGTGGTTGTACCATTGTGTATAGAGATAGCTTGAGTGCCTGCCCAAGCTAGAAGGGACAAGTGACCAGTGCTGTGTTCATTCACACAAAGGAACAGTGCAGCAATGCAGCGCTGAGCTCCACACACGTGATGTGGAGCCAAGGAAATGAGAAAAGCATAATTCCACGTATATAAAGTTCAAAACTGACAAAAGTAATTTACATTACTTAGAAATACAAACAGGATATATGTAATGATCGTAAAAGTCAGGATAGTGTTTATTTCTAGGTAAGAAAGAGGATTATTTATGGTGAATGCTGTATGAGGGAGAGGAGGTCCTTTGGGTGCTGTCAGAATTCCAGTCTTTGATCTGGCTTTGGTTGCACAGATGTTTGCTTGATATATATTCACTAAAATATATTTTATATGCATATTTATAATTCAGTTAACGATACAAAGAAAAACATTTTGGTATAATTTTCACATATTTTCTAGGCATATGCATACACGTACACATATATACATATATTTAATGTTTCTGGATTTTCAACTTTTTGTACTTAATAAAAATAGAGCATAAGGTTTTTATGAAATGCATAAAAACTTTTCCAAATTAATTTTAAGGCTATATGATACTGCCAAATAGTATATATTATGAATACCTAACCATTATTTATGGAGAGCATCTACAATGTATCAGTACTCTCATTTATGACACATCTTACCTCTTTTAATGAGTAGCTATTTTAAGAGATTCTAACCCAGACTTTCATATGATGGGAGAAAAAAGAAAAGTGTCTTAATGAAAACTCCAACTGACGCCCAGTCTGGGTCTGTCTCCCTATGCTTAGCCCTTACCACACTTTCCACTTGTCCTTCATGCCATTTTCCATCATTATAAATAGTGTAATTAGTTACCTGTTTACTTGGTCTTTAGTGTCTCTCTCCCCGACTGGGAGCTCCATGAGGGCAGAGACCACATCTCCTCTCTCAACCTCTGTCCTTAGAGCCAGCTCAGAACCTGCCTGACTCAGAGAGGTTCAGTAAACATCGATCAAAAGAATGCGTGAACACATGAATGACCAAATAAGTTTGTGTCCAGACTATCTGTGCTGCCCGTCTTTGAAAATGAGTCCATTTCCTTCAGATAATAGCTGCACAAAATACAGACACCACTGGGTGTCCAGCAGAGGCCACATGATCA
Organism: Neotragus moschatus; assembly: GCA_006410615.1. Taxonomy (NCBI): domain Eukaryota; kingdom Metazoa; phylum Chordata; class Mammalia; order Artiodactyla; family Bovidae; genus Neotragus; species Neotragus moschatus. Next base: position 3,046,210 of record SJYA01001822.1, on the reverse strand, counting down.
ACTGGGAGGGGCAAAAGTGTGGACAGAATCCTTTCATTTTTTGTCATTAGGAATAGAAATCTCTAAGGTCCTTTCCCAGATCCTGGGATCTGTCACCTGGTCAGAGCCAGGACTCAAGATATGTAGAGTGGAGGTTGGTATCTGACCAGAAAGACTTTGTTTGAAAGTAACTGATGAATTACTGGAAGCCATTTTCTTACTGAAAAAAAAGTAATGTTTTGAACCTAATTTTACAAGTAAATAAGCTTCAAAGCAGTAACAAAAAGTAGAATCTTAATGTCTTAGGTACAAAAACAATAGTATTACTAAAATTTGGCAACACTTAAAAGATGCATTTTTTAAATCATTTGTCTCAAAAAACTAGGCCACTAAGTGTCCATGGCTCATATTTTACTTTTTATACTATGAGTTGAGAAGATTTCAAAAGACTGTGTTTTCCCCCTTTGTTGGAATTAGGGACAACTGACATTTCTTAATAGAATATAAAATAGTAAAACACAGTTCACATATGTTACATAAAATTATTATTTTAAAGAGATTACCTCTGGAAAGAGACAGAACTCTATACAATGGAAACTTGAAAATTCCCCAATATCAAGATGAGTCAGCAAATAACTTCTCCATGACAGCAACCTGGCAACTCTACTGAACAGACAGACCTACTTTAGTGGGAAATCCACTCTATTTCCTGATTTGCAGGAACTATTGTCATTTCAAGAGCTTTCTGGTGATATATCTGTGTCTTTGCCTGCTGAAGCTTATTAGGAACAGAGCATGATATCCCCAGGACAATATTTACCCACAGGAAAGGGTTTTCAGTTAATGGAATGTGATTACATCAGGCCTCTTCATCCCACCCAACCTTTCAGTCCTTGCTTTCCCACAGGGTGCAAGCTATTTGGTGTGGCTGCCAACTTTTAATTAGAAATTATCATATTTGCAGAGAAGTCATCAGCACCTGGCTTCATGCTTATACCTCCCCATTCCCACCCCCAGAAAAAATATTAATTTCCCCCTTGCTCTAAAGGGAAATGCTTTTGCCAAATATTCTTAATACTTAGTGACATGTTTACTCAAAGGGAGATGGAGAAGGCAAAAAGGAAGACAAAAAGATCATGAGTTCTCTCCTTTCAGCTCTGGTCATCCAAATTAATATTGCCATTTCCTGGTGCTCTATTTGGCACCCTCTTACTTCTGAGATGATATCACCTACTATGTATCGAAAAAATGCCCATCTCTTCTTAGATGATGAAATTGATGTCCTCTATTCCAAATGAAATTTACCTGTGAGACTAAATACTTGAGAGTTTCTTGGTCCTCAGGCAATGACACCAATCTGTGTAGTAGGTCCTTATGTTCCTCCTAACTCTGAATCATTCAGAGCTCAATATTAAGTTTTCCTGTAAAAATGACACAAATGGGGTATGATACCTAGTTTTCTATAGTGAGAAGAGGGACCAGCTGGAGTTAAATAGATGATTGTTTTCTCCTCTCATGAGCCCAAGGTTAACCAGCCACAGACACACTTTTAAATGTATTGGTCACCTTTCATCTGTCCCCTCTTTTTCTGGGAATAGCAATGCCCTCTCTCTGGGAAACTGCCTCTCTAACCAAGTAGATCTTGTTGGGGCTGAAAAGCTGTCTCCACCCAAGAGTCTGCCCAAGGTTATGATACCCTGAAACATTGTCGTATTTCCCTACGAGGGTGTCTAGTGAAGCATAACTTGAAAACATTTTTGTGTATTTAAAATCTGATCTAAGTTGGATACATTTTAATGCATTTGTTAGCATGCAGCTTTTGTGCCTAGGTTGATGCAGAAAACATCAACCCTGGGACAGATTATCTTCGATGTTTGCCTATAATACTTAGGAGTCTCAGTTAAGTAGACTTGGATAATCTCCAGGTAGAAAAATGTGTTACATACTCCAGTCTCAGTAGCACTGGGATGCTTATGGAGTTCTTGTTCCAGTGAACAAGATGGCGCAGACAGAGGTTTACTGGGACATGAAGAGACCCAAAGAGGACCTCCCTAGGCAGAAAGGAAAAGCCTGGATCTGTGGACAGGGCTGCTGTTTTGTGGGCAGAGCTAGTTGCAGGAGCACAGCAGATGCCACAATCACTTGTTCATCTCAGACTGGCTGTACTGGTGAGATTGCTGTGTTTAAGAAGCTGATCCTTGGCATATAACCAAATACAGTCTAAATCCTGGAGCCCAGTGATGAGGTGTGTTCAAAGCCAGTGCAGGACTCACAAGGATGGACAGGTCTCACATCAGTGGACAAGAACATAGCGGATTCTACCATCCACATAAGGGCATTAGCAACACAACCATCCTGGAGCTTAAAATCTAGACCAACCATTTAGACTAAATAAGACTCTCAAATTTCTGTACAATTCAAGTTGTGGGCAAAGGGCTTGAAGAAGAAACACCAAATTTCCTGCTGATATGGGCAGGTGGGAAAAGTGTCCAACAGTTAATTAGAACAAATAAAAATGTTCCTAATACAGGCCAGATATGCACCTAAAGGAGTTAAATGAGTCATGCTAGTGACATTTTTCACAGTCACCTCTATACCTAAATATTCACTCAAAGAGCCTTAAAAAAAAACAAAAACTTACTTTGTCAATGGTGTATTATCAGCAGGAGGTCCTTGAGGCAGAGCAATAAATGCACATAGCTTAAAAGTGTTTATACATCCCCCCTCCACCACCATATGACCAGGTATTGAACTGTGTCTATCACTTCAGGGTAAAGACTGAGTCATCTTCATCTCTGTGTCAGTGGAAACACATTCTATACAATAAAACCTGAGACCTCAGAGGACAAACCCCTGAAATCAAAACTTAACACTTCCTGCATGGTATTGGTGTTTTAGCAGAGTGGTTTATGAGCATGAATCCTAAAACTAAACCGTCTTGGTTCAAATCCAAGCTTGACTACTAATTAGCTGTTTGACTTTGGAATAATTACTTAAACTGTCTGTGCCTCTCTTATTCGTAAAATAAAGATAATAGTACCCATTTCATAGGCATGTAGCAAAAATTAAGTGAAACATAAAATTGGGGCTTCTCAAGTGGCCCTAGTGGTAAAGAACCCGTTTGCCAATGCAGGAGATGTAAGAGACTTCGGTTCGATCCCTGGGTCAGGAAGATCTTCTGGAGGAGGGCGCAGCAACCCACTCCAGTATTCTTGCTTAGAAAATCCCATGGATAGAGGAGCCTCGTGGACTACAGTCTATAGGGTTGCAAAGAGTTGGACAAAACTAAAGCAACTGAGCACAAAGTTCCTGACATAATAGCAAATACTCAATAAAGGTTATCTAGTACTATTACTATCAAACATATTTACAAACAGAAGATAAATAGTTGTATTGTGATTGGTGATAACAGCAAACACAAACATCTGTTGTTTTTGCTGTCCTCCCCCTACCCCAAATCCTCCTTATTCTGGTAATAACTTTTTTTCCCTTTTGTGAGAAATGTTAGTTAAGGGAAGGACACTTAGCTAAGTCCATCCAAGAAGACTCACCCCAGTGAGTTTGTAGTAATTTGGGAGGAAAGAATGATCTCTACTAGAATTGCTAGCTGGCAGGATGGTATAAAACAGATTGCCAAGAGCTGCATCAGAGAGAACTACCTACAAGTGAAGGTATCAGTGTATTTGGTATCTCACAGCAGTTGCATTAGGTATCTGCTGCTGCATAAAAATTACCTCAAAACTTAGTAGCTTCACACAACATCTATTATCCTACATAATTTTTGAGGGTCAGGTATCCAGGAGTCACTTAGCTGGATAACTCTGGCTCAGGATGTCTCATGGGATTGCAGTTAAATTGTCACCAAAGGCTTGACTGAGGATAGAGGATCCACTTCCAAGAGGTACCCTCATGTGGCTGTTGTCAGGAGACTTCAGTTCGTTACAAGGTGGTCCCTCCATAGAGCTGTCCACACATGGCAGCTGGCCTCCCCCATAGTGAATAATTGGAGAAAGGGGAAGAGAGACAGACAGAGGGACAAACACACTGAGAGGGAAGCCACAGTGTCTTTTTATAAATTTGGAAGCAACCTGTTATCTCTTCTGCCATACTGAACACACAGACCAACTATTGATCTTTTGGTCACACAGACCAACTCTGGCACAATGGAGGAGGGGACACTCAAGGGTAGTCCCAGAAGGCAGAGCTCCCTGAGGGCCTCCTGAGTCACCAACTACCACAGTAACAGAATCAATAGAGGTAGGGGAGACTGAGTTTTACTGATACTCCTTGATCCCCTAGAACATCCATGCTTTGTATGAATCAATAAATGCCTTTCTACACTTAAGTTCTGGGCTGTTTGTTTTGGTTCTTTGCTACCAAAAGGTTCTTAACTAGTACAATAGATAACTTTTATTGATTATGTTCTCAGTGACATGCAGTACCTTTCCAAGGATAACCCTCATGACAACTCCATGAGACTTCAGCAACTATTGTTATTATTATTTTATTGAAGAATATTTGACAGATAATATTATGTGAGTACTAGTGTGAATTTGAGTAAACAACATCATTTTCTGACAATCAAATACATTAGGTAATGATCACCATGACAAATAGGGAGTATTATTTTTAATTTTCTTATCCAAGTTGATAAAAAAAAAAAAAAGGAGACAGAAATCACGCGCTTTGGCAAAAAATCATGGCAGTTGGTAAGTGGTAGATGGAAGTTTCAAACCCAGATGCTTCTACTCTGCAACCTGCTCGTTTGCCACATAAAAGGTTACTTCGCACGCATTTCTCCTTTTGTTTCAGTCTGAGATCTTTTCCCTATGAGATGAGCTCTGAGCTCAGATTCTCCTGTGGACTGGTTCACACACAAGCTGAGACTGGGCTCACGCCCATTGAGAACAGGGTCCATTGCCCAGGACAAAAAGCTGCCTGGATCACAGGAAAGAAAATGTTACTCTGCGAAACCATTCTCACTGTGGCAACCATGGTTCATATTCAACAGAGAGCAGGGCCAGCCAGCCATCCATCACCAACCCAAAAGGTGCCTGCAGTTTCTGGTCCCAGTAATTGAGGACATGTGTTACTTTGCAAACAGTACTGATGGGAAATGGCTGATAGTCCTTCCCCTCTGAAGCTTGGGAAATGAGAGGGAAAAGGAGCGGGGGAAGGAAGGAGGCCGAACATTTTCATTTTCTTATGTTAACAACTCTGAATGATTAAGCGAAAGGAGAGAATGGCCATAGAATATAAAAATGCTTTGTGTAAAGTTCACATCGACTTGCTCTGTTAACCCCACTGTGGTTTATTAGTTCATGGGAAAAAATGACAAAAAGGAATAAAAACCTGACTGTGAATCCAGTATCAACAATTTGCAGCCATAGTAACAAAGAAAGTGCAACTCGTGAGTAGAAAAAAGAAAAAACAAGCGTGTGTGAGAGTGTGTCATCAGGAGGATGCCAGAAAATGGTCACTGAGTGAAGAGACTAGTTAACCCCTGGTGGCGAAGAGGGCAGCCGCGCAGCGGCTGAGACAGGCATCAGGACTTGGCAGAGAAGTCCTAACTCCTATCTGATAGACTTTCCAACTCAGCTGCAAAAATTCACTCAAGGATAAAACGACATAAAAACATTCTGCCTAACAAGAATTTCTTGGTTTAAATCAAATTTGGCTTGCATTAGTTCAGCCCAGCTTCACTACAGGAAGACAATAGGGTATGTGGCTTTTGGTGTGTTTCCACAACTAGCTCTGGAATGACTTGGAGCTGCCTTGTAAATACAATTGTGGGTGAAGTACAGCATCCCAGGGTTCAGAACCACACCCCATCCTCTTCACCTTTGGGATATGTCATCCGTTTCTTATTTGTGCAGCCAGATGCCAGTAATATATTGCTCCAGGACCCTGGAAGGAAGTTCAAGCAAGTGCTAGTGGTTTTGGAGGTCTGGGAGCAATCACCCAGATGAGAGTTGTGGGCAATTGAGGAACCATCCAATTATCAAATTTGAGGCTGGAAACATCTTTAAGGGTCATCTAGTCCAGGGAATCATGTGACCCTTGAATCCTCCTTTTCCCACAAACTTTGTGCCATGCTCAGGCCCTAGCCTTGAGAAGGACCTACTCACCCTGAGACAATCCATATAGTTTTGACTGCAGAAGATTTAAATTTAGTAGAAATCTTTCTTCTGTAAATTACCACTCACAGTCCCTTAAAGGAAGTCAAATGTTCACACATTTGAGGATGAATGGATTTTTCTTGTCCTCAGAGGACTTCTCCAGTCTAACCAGAAAGAGTTTTTTATCATTCTGCATTTAGCTCTTCTGAATACCTCCAGAGGACCTTCCAAAGTATAGTTACTCAAATGAGCACAGTACTCAAAGAATAGCCTGTCCAGGAAACGGAAGTAACACCATTATGTGTTTTATCATTTACTTCTATTTATGTACCCTCATGTTTAAATGTTTCTAACAGCCTTATGGTATTTTGGTCGCAAAATGAATTTTCACTTCGGTTCAGTAGCTCAGTCATGTCCGACTCTTTGCGATGGACAGCAGCACGCCAGGCCTCCCAGTTCATCACCAACTCCCGGAGTTTACACAAACTCATGTCCATTGAGTCAGTGATGCCGTCCAACCATCTCATCCTCTCTCGTCCCCTTCTCCTCCTGCCTTCAATCTTTCCCAGCATCAGGGTCTTTTCAAATGAATCAGCTCTTTGCATCAAGTGGCCAAAGTATTGGAGTTTTAGCTTCAACATCAGTCCTTCCAATGAATATTCAGGACTGATTTTCTTTAGGATTGACTGCTTGGATCTCCTTGCTGTCCAAGGGACTCTCAAGAATCTTCTCCAACACCACAGTTCGAAAGCATTAATTCTTCGGTGCTCAGCTTTCCTTATAGTCCAACTCTCACATACATACATGACTACTGGAAAAACCATAGCCACGACTAGATGGAACTTTGTTGGCAAAGTAATGTCTCTGCTGTGTAATATGCTGTCTAGGTTGGTCATAACTTTCCTTACAAGGAGTAAGTGTCTTTTAATTTCATGGCTGCAGTCACCATCTCCAGTGATTTGGGAGCCCAAAAAGATAAAGTCAGCCACTGTTTCCCCATCTGTTTGCCATGAGTGATAGGACCAGATGCCATGATCTTAGTTTTCTGAATGTTGAGTTTTAAGCCCACTTTTTCACTTTCATCAAGAGGCTCTTTAGTTCTTCTTCACTTTCTGCCATAAAGGTGGTGTCATCTGCATATCTGAGGTTATTGATATTTCTCCTGGCACCCTGGATTCCAGCTTGTGCTTCATCCAGCCCCACGTTTCTCGTGATGTACTCTGCATGTAAGTTAAATAAGCAGGGTGATGATATACAGCCTTGACGTACTCCTTTTCCTATTTGGAACCAGTCTGTTGTTCCATGTCCAGTTCTAACTGTTGCTTCCTGACCTGCATACAGATTTCTCAGGAGACAGATCAGGTGGTCTGATATTCCCATCTCCTTCAGAATTTTCCATAGTTTATTGTGATCCACACAGTCAAAGGCTTTGGCATAGTCAATAAAGCAGAAATAGATGTTTTTCTGGAACTCTCTTGCTTTTTNCCTCCAGAGGACCTTCCAAAGTATAGTTACTCAAATGAGCACAGTACTCAAAGAATAGCCTGTCCAGGAAACGGAAGTAACACCATTATGTGTTTTATCATTTACTTCTATTTATGTACCCTCATGTTTAAATGTTTCTAACAGCCTTATGGTATTTTGGTCGCAAAATGAATTTTCACTTCGGTTCAGTAGCTCAGTCATGTCCGACTCTTTGCGATGGACAGCAGCACGCCAGGCCTCCCAGTTCATCACCAACTCCCGGAGTTTACACAAACTCATGTCCATTGAGTCAGTGATGCCGTCCAACCATCTCATCCTCTCTCGTCCCCTTCTCCTCCCGCCTTCAATCTTTCCCAGCATCAGGGTCTTTTCAAATGAATCAGCTCTTTGCATCAAGTGGCCAAAGTATTGGAGTTTTAGCTTCAACATCAGTCCTTCCAATGAATATTCAGGACTGATTTTCTTTAGGATTGACTGCTTGGATCTCCTTGCTGTCCAAGGGACTCTCAAGAATCTTCTCCAACACCACAGTTCGAAAGCATTAATTCTTCGGTGCTCAGCTTTCCTTATAGTCCAACTCTCACATACATACATGACTACTGGAAAAACCATAGCCACGACTAGATGGAACTTTGTTGGCAAAGTAATGTCTCTGCTGTGTAATATGCTGTCTAGGTTGGTCATAACTTTCCTTACAAGGAGTAAGTGTCTTTTAATTTCATGGCTGCAGTCACCATCTCCAGTGATTTGGGAGCCCAAAAAGATAAAGTCAGCCACTGTTTCCCCATCTGTTTGCCATGAGTGATAGGACCAGATGCCATGATCTTAGTTTTCTGAATGTTGAGTTTTAAGCCCACTTTTTCACTTTCATCAAGAGGCTCTTTAGTTCTTCTTCACTTTCTGCCATAAAGGTGGTGTCATCTGCATATCTGAGGTTATTGATATTTCTCCTGGCACCCTGGATTCCAGCTTGTGCTTCATCCAGCCCCACGTTTCTCGTGATGTACTCTGCATGTAAGTTAAATAAGCAGGGTGATGATATACAGCCTTGACGTACTCCTTTTCCTATTTGGAACCAGTCTGTTGTTCCATGTCCAGTTCTAACTGTTGCTTCCTGACCTGCATACAGATTTCTCAAGAGGCAGATCAGGTGGTCTGATATTCCCATCTCCTTCAGAATTTTCCATAGTTTATTGTGATCCACACAGTCAAAGGCTTTGGCATAGTCAATAAAGCAGAAATAGATGTTTTTTTCTGGAACTCTCTTGCTTTTTTGATGATCCAGCGAATGTTGGCCATTTGATCACTGATTCCTCTGCCTTTTCTAAAACCAGCTTGAACACCTGGAAGTTCACAGTTCACCCACTGTTGAAGCCTGGTGTGGAGAATTATGAGCATTACTTTACTAGTGTGTGAGATGAGAACAATTGTGTGGTAGTTTGAGCATTCTTTGGCATTGCTTTTCTTTGGAATTGGAATGAAAACTGACCTTTTCCAGTCCTGTGGCCACTGTTGAGTTTTCCAAATTTGCTGGCATACTGAGTACAGCACTTTCATAGCATTATCTTTTAGGATTTGAAACAGTTCAACTGGAATTCCATCACCTCCACTAGCATTGTTCAGAGTGATGCTTCCTAAGGCCCACTTGACTTCACATTCCAGGATATTTGACTCTAGGTAAGTGGTCACACCATTGTCATTTTCTGGATCATGAAGATCTTTTTTGTACAGTTCTTGTGTATTCCTTGCCACCTCTTCTTAATACCTTCTGCTTCTGTTAGGTCCATACCATTTCTGTCCTGTATTGAGCCCATCTTTGCATGAAGTGTTTCCTTAGTGTCTCTCATTTTCTTGATGAGATCTTTAGTGTTTCCCATTCTATTGTTTTCCTCTATTTCTTTGCACCGATCACTGAGGAAGGCTTTCTTAACTCTCCTTGCTATTCTTTGAAGCTCTGCATTCAAATGAGTATATCTTCCCTTTTTGTCTTTGCTTTTCGCTTCTCTTCTTTTCACAGCTATTTGTAAGGCCTCCTCAGACAGCCATTTTGCTTTTTTGAGTTTCTTTTTCTTGGATTTGGTCTTGCTCCTTGTCTCCTGTACAGTGTCATAAACCTCCATCCATAGTTCATCAGATCTAGTCCCATAAGTCTATTTCTCACTTCCACTGTATGTGATAGGCAAATGAATAGTACTTCTGATTGGTAACCACCAATTCCGTTCTCTTCTCCAGGCACATAGGAGGAACACATGTACCCACCCTCTGTGGTCATGTGACCAGCTTTGGCCAATGAAAAGTGAGCAAAGGTCTCACCTGTCAATTCAGTGTTGAGGCATTTAAATACTCACTCTCAACTTTGCAGCCCACTTTTTCCCATCACAGCAATTGTCAATGCATATGTTGATTATGAAGTGTCATGGATTGAATCAAGCCAGAATGTTGAGCCAACACATGGAGGACAGGTGTGCTGGCACACTGCCTGGACATGCAGTACAATTTTGGGGGGTTATTTGTTATTGCAGTAGAAACTAAACTTTCCCTGAGTCAATGTACAATTTTTCTTTTTAATTTTCACAAGTAGATTTAGATTTCCCACCCTGAACATCTCCCTATACCACCTTTTTCTATTTTAAATTATATATTTAATGTATATTTTAATATAAACGTATTAACAATGTGATTCTGGGATTTATATGTTTTTTCTTCATGAAAATTAGTTTTAATCACTTTGGTCCAATAAACTTCTACTAAAAATTTATTTTTGTATTTCGATTCCATCAAAAGTGTTCACTCTTCCTACTGCCTCCCTTTTATTTGAAACTCTGATAATAAATATTTGAGGACTGGAAAGAGAATATTTATGATGACTTAATTTTAGCTGTCTACACTCTATTCTCAATAATATTCAGCCCTAATAAGACTGTTTCAGGCTTTCTTAACTCAGCATAGAGATTTAAAAAAAAAAAAAAAGTCCATAGGGGACCAGTAATCCCTGGAGTCTTTTTTTTTTCATAAATTATGTTTAGTTGTACTGGGTCTTTGTTGCTGCATGGGGGCTTTCTCTAGTTGCAGCAAGTGGGAGCTGCTCTGTGTTGTGGTGCACAGGCCTCTCATCATGGAGGCTTCTTGTTGCAGAGCACAGGCTCTATCTAGGCACACAGCCTTCAGTAGCTGCAGTGTGCAGGCTCAGTTGTGGTGCATGGACTAAATTGTTCCACAGCATGTAGAATCTTCCTGGACCAGGGATAGAACCCATGTTTCCTGCGTTGCTAGGCACATTCTTTCCACTGTATCACCAAGGAAGTCTCCTGGAATCTTGCTTTGTTAACTTGATAAGATCTCAGTAATGAACACAAGATATAACTGTGGAAAAATATATATATAATAGATTCACCTTATTTAACTACAAAATCATTCTGTGTATTTTGGGGGGAATCTAATGATAAATAAGACTATTCTCAAGAAGTCTAAAGCATTGATTTGTGAAAAATGTAGACTGAAATCAGATTGCTTACACTGAGAAACAACTCCTGCAATATCACTATGGTTTACACTGCTGGTTTTGCACACAAAGACCATCCCCCCAATTCTTTCCTCCACATTAACCAAACTTTGACTTTGTTCAAATATCAGGAGTACACAGGATCTAGGATGTATAGGCCCCTTCCCTGCAGGACAGTTATAGGAATTATATTTTCTTCTGTAAGTTATTGGTTGGAATGGTCATGTAATAAAATTTTGACCACTGGGAGGAAGATGAAGTCTGCTGAGAAGTTTTTGAGAATTTAATTTTTTTTTTTTCTTAAAAAGGAACACAGGGAAATAGGTTTGTCTCTTCCAGCCTTAAATACAAATGTGTGAGAACATGGTGCTTAGAGTTGCCTCGGGCATCTCTCATCATTAGAGGATTATCATGAGTGTAAAAACTGTTAGCCATGCAGGTCAGAAAAGGTGGAAAGAACTAGGTTCTTTATTATATAGCTGAGGTGTTTAATTAACCAGTTCAAGAACTGCCTCACCCAGTGGACCTCTTATGTGAGATAATACATCATTATTAGTTAAGCCATTTTGAGTTGGGTAATTGTTTTGTTACTTGCTGTCAAAAGCATCCTGATTGATATTGTCATTAACATGTATTTTATTAAAACATCATTATGCTGTTTTGTATGGATGTGAGAGTTGGACTGTGAAGAAATCTGAGTGCTGAAGAATTGATGCTTTTGAGCTGTGATGTTGAGAAGACTCCTGAGAGTCCCTTGGACTGCAAGGAGATCCAACCAGTCCATTCTGCAGGAGATCCGCCCTGGGTGTTCTTTGGAAGGAATGATGCTAAAGCTGAAACTCCAGTACTTTGGCCACCTCATGCGAAGAACTGACTCATTGGAAAAGACTGATGCTGGGAGGGATTGGGGGCAGGAGGAAAAGGGGATGACAGAGGATGAGACGGCTGGGTGGCATCACCAACTCGATGGACGTGAGTCTGAGTGAACTCCGGGAGTTGGTGGTGGACAGGCAGGCCTGGTGTGCTGCAATTCATGGGGTCACAAAGAGTCGGACCCGACTGAGTGACTGAACTGAACTGATGCTGTTTATAGAATCATAATAGGAGGAGGAAAGTAGCAGTAGTAGTGGTAGTAATAGTAGAAATGATAATACTCTCTTAATGTTGTCAGAACCTACTTTGTATGAGACACCATAAGAATCATTCTAGATAGGTTTTTACCTTTACTTTTCTGATTCAAGACCATATTCCATCCATTCTGGATTCACTGTGTTACTCTTTTTGTCTCATGTGCTCTTTTACACCTGGACCCTGACATTCAAAGAAACCAGGACACTGGGTTGTAGGTAGTTACCACGGTGCAACTCAGCAGTGGTCTCAGTCCATTCACAGAGGAGGTACAATGCTGTCCTTTCTGCATTCCACTGATGCTGCCATTGGGTTGTTGCCACACTGGGATCTTCAGCTTTTGGTGCTCCATGGAGAAAGATGTGGTACACCAGCAATACAGTTCTTCATGGCCTTAATGATTTCTGGCCAAAGTGAACATCTTAACTCATGCCTTTCCAAGATGGTCCCTAGAAGTAGAAAGAGGCAACCCATCACTACAGCTTCCTATATTCCCCTCCAGACAGACAGAGCTGCCAGGGAGTTATGGCACAGAAAAACATGGGTAAACAGGATGCAAATTGCTGTTTACAGTTTTCCTCCCACATTTCAGCAAGGAGACCACCTGTAAAAACAGAATATTTTCAGTGTCATCACCCATGAAAAGAAAACAAAGGCATATGGGCATTTGGGACAATGCTTCCTGGCCCTCTCGTCCAATTCCAGCTGTGCTAGACCTGGTAAATAAATTTCTCTTCTAATTGGTCATAAAATCCCAGCTTGGAAATGGTCATGTTTGTTTTCTAAGAAATGACATTCTAGTGCCAGAAGTCACCACCTCAGCCATTTTATTCTGAGGGAAACGGGGGGAAGGAAAAGGAAAGTGAACATGTAGTGTATGGTCAACATAAGCAAAACAATTAATCCCTGTTGGTTGCTCAGTATTTTCTGTCTTAAATAGGCACAAATACATAAAGTGGGGCCTGACTTATATTTAATTTTATACTTAATTAAATAAGAATAAATTTGATTTAAAAAAAAAGAGAGAGAGAGAGAAGAGCTTTAAAGCAGTAGCTTTGTCCTGCAACTTCCTATCTTACTCTCCCTACCCTGCCCAAGCACTCTGACATCCATAATCCTGGGTAATAATCACATAAATCTATTTCTTGATCTGTTAACTCCAAATGAGACCAGCTTACCCTTTAAGTGGTGATTTAGCTGTGCTGAATTATCCTTCACCTTTTTCTCCCCTTAAACTCCTGATCTTTAATAATTACATTACTACTTTCAGTTTTTCCATTGGCTACCTTTGTGCCTTTAAATAACACATCTATATGACTATTTCATCCTCCATCAATGTTAGTCAACCTTTCAGTCCCTTTTTTTTTCATAGAATAAACTGCAGCTATAGACATAATATTTGTGTTACCAAAACTGTTAATGTTTCTATATGTCCCAGTGCCAGGCATGTGTGCTCTGTCCATTGATTAATTTTAAAAGATAAAGTGGGAAAGAAAAACATAAAAGTGAATACACAGCATTTATTTTGTGAATGAGTAAATATCGCTCACTGCCGAACTAAGTAACGTACTAAGACTGTGTTTCATTTCCAACAGATCTCCTGGGCTGGGTAGAGGAAAATAGTTTTGGTATCTAGTCCAAATTCTTTCTTGCACATTATCTGTTGCTTAAAAGCATACCTCTATTATTTTTGTCGTGTCTGGACAAGACTTCCTTGTCTAGGTTTTTGTCTTCCCTGGAATTTCCAATGGCATTTGCCTATTTTTTAATTGATAAAAGAACAAGAATAATGTGCTTTTACACCTTGCTCAAGTTTTTTCATCCTGCAGTCATGCGTGCAATGTGGCCTCTCCAAGCAGGAAGTGTACTCTGTGGATTTGTGACTGACATCCGAGTTCTCTCTTTTCCTGCACTCAGGCTGAAGCACCAGTTTTCTGAAACCCATGTTTTAGCTTTCTTAGTTTCCTTTCTCATTTTTTTCCAACATGCATCCTTGAGTAACTTCAAGTGAGGATACTCTTGCTTGTCTGGAAATATCTTTATTTTTTTATGTTCATTTGAATTTTTAATAACAAGGAAATACTTATGCTATTTTTCCTAAAACTAATATAAGTGAATAAAAATGGTCAATTAATATTGGTGTACTTACTCATTCAACATATGATACATCATCATAAGAGTTAAACACAAGGACCCAGATGAATATCAGACATAAAATCCTGAGAGAAGAAAGCAAGCCAGACAAGAATATTCCACTTAAAATTCAGAAGCTGGCAAATTTAAACTATGTATTGTTTAGGGATACATGTGTAAGGGCAACCTGTACAAAGAAAAGCAAGTGTACAATGCTTACAGTTATTACAACTTGTCATTTAAAAAAGTACTCTTCAGGAAGGATTTATGGTAAAACCCTCATTTCCCTATCTTCCCATCTGCTACCCTGATAATAAGTCTAGTTAATTTCACTTTCTGTGCATCTCTGGAATTGATCTTTATTTTGACCTCACTTTGACCTCACACTTACTGAATAGTTTGTCTGAATTCAAGATCCAGAATCCTCAGCCTCATGTTGTTGTTGTTTAGTTGCTAAGTTGTGTCAGAATCTTTGAGACCCCATGGACTATAGCCTGCCCAGCTCCTCTGGCCTTGGAATTCTCCATGCAAGAATACTGGAGTGGGTTGCCATTTCCTTCTCCAAGGGATCTTCCCGACCTGGGGATCAAACCTGCATTTCCGCCATCATCAGGCAGATCGTTTACCACTGGCACCACCTGGGAAGGCTCATACTCAGCCTCAAAACAATTTTCATAGGCTGAGTACACATCCATAAACATATGTTCCCAAAGTTTCATCAAAACGACAACATGCAGGGAATTTCCTGGTGACCAGTGGTTAGGATACTGCAGTTCCACTGCAGGGGGCCTGGGTTTGAATCCCTAGTCAGGGTACTAGGATCTCACATGCCATGCAGCACAGCCCAAAAAAAGGAAAGGGAAAAAGAAAAGCAATTTCGTAAAAATCTCCTTGTGCTTCTGACTCTGCCCCTGACCATACCTGGAAACAGACGGCTCAGAGATCATAGGTAACTGCCCCATGTAACAAGCTGGTTTCCACCTGCCTAGTGATGAAGACTGTCCTTCTTGACTGAATCTGCTCCTTGACTTGGAATGCGTAGGTCATTTTGATAGGCAGGACCTGTAAGCATTTGGGATTGAGGATTCTCACTGACACAGGAGAGGAGAGGGAGAGTGAGAGAAAGGCAGCTGAGAGGGGCAGTAGCGCTGGGCGTGTGAGAGTAGAAGCGAGGGGAGGAGGAGGGGCAGTAACTCAGAAGGAATGCTCTCTTAGATCTTTAATAGCTGTACTACTACTCTTGTTTCTTCCCCTGGCTCCTCCTGTGACTTCAATAACACATTTACATCGCTCTTCAGAAAGAATCAATCAGTATTCAGAAAGGAAAGCAGACAGTTCGGCCTATCTGTGAGTTGATTGGGCTTATATTTAAAAAATCACTTTATTGACACGTGTAAAAAGCTATCCATATTTAATGTAGACAACAGGATGTGTTTGGGGATAACTATACACCCATGAAGCTGTGACCACCATCAGGACCATAAGGTGCGGATTTTCAGAAGGAGGGTATGGGTGAGAGAGGAAGGGAGCGCTCTGAGTGAGGGTGCCTAGGGGCTGGCAAGGGAGTTGAGGTCTTGAGGGGCTTCCGTGTCCTCCCTGCCGCACAGAGAAGCTTCTGGGCTGAGATGACAGACATGAGGGGTACCAAACCTTCTGCCTACCTACAGGGAAGAGAATAGGCCCCAGTGCAGCAGATCCAGAGGACCCCCTTGTCACATGAGTGCCCTCAGGCTTCCTGCTTTGGGAGCACCAGAAAATAGCACAGAGGGCTTCCAGAGGGCTTCGCACCGGGGCCAGGACTGTGGCAAGGTACCACTCTCAGTGGGTGAGGAGGCTGGAATGGTTAGCTACCCACCAGAACTAGGTGTGAGCACACGTGAGGGCCCCCTGGAGATGCCTGGAAAAAACTAAGGAAGGCTGAGGTCTTGCTTCCTGCATGAGAAGTGGGGGCGGGGGTGGCACTCAGACCCTGGAAATACAAGCCATGACTGTTAGCTTGACTCTGTACAGGCTTCTTGGGGACAGCTATAAACCTGCAGAGTCAAGCTGGTAAGGCAGAGAAAATAAACTGCCTCTTTACCGTGTTTAAAGGGCCCTCCCCCAGTAACAAGTTGTAGGCCACTAAGAAACCCAATCCAATTCAGTCTTTGGAAACCAGATTAAGCTGGCCCAACCTTCACATTTCAGCTTCCAACTCCTCATTTTGCAGACTGGCAGAAAAGGGAGGGTGGGAAGGAGAGAGAAAAAGAAAGAGAGAGAGAATGCTATTTCTTTTTCTTTTCCTTTTCACCCCATCTCTTTACTTCCCCTAATGTAATAAACAGCAATTTACCCAAGATTTTTGTCAGGGAAACCACTCTCTCCCTACTCCAAACCAGGTTTTCTATGCATAAAGGAGTAAGTACGCTCTTAGAAATAATGTGGAGAAACAAGAATTCAAATGATGAATTAAATTGCAGCTCCAGACATGTAGAGCTCATAAGGATGACAGAGATTGGCCAGTGAAGCACTTTCTAGGTCCATATATTACATGATTTTGAAGAAAGTCTGACAATGGACAAGAGAGATTGAGTGTTAGAATGTGGAACATGGTGAGACATGCCAGCCCCTTGAGAAACTTTGTTTTGAGGGACAATATAGGAAAAAAAAAAGACAACTTATTTTGTTTAAATCTCAGCATTATGATATTTAAAAAAGAGAAAAGTGGTTAGAGAAATGAAATGAGAACTGTCATGAACATGGAGGGGTGGAACTCAGGAAAGAAAGAGCAAGGAGAATGGGAAGAAAAGGATTACTATGGAAAAGGGAGGTGGGAGTGAGAGTGGAGAGGCCCTGAAGGGAAGTGATGGGTGGGGAGGGGAGGGGATGCCCAAAGAGATAATGGCAGCCCAGGGAGGCAGAAGCAATCACAGGAGTGGAGACAGGCTGGGTGGGAGTGGACCAAGCCAAGGGACTTAACAGTCCATCTGGGGAGAGGCTGGGAGGAGAGAGGTTGTGGAGAGGAGGAAGGATGGCTCAAGTCCAGAGAGCCACACAGGGTGGACTCAGAGCAGTGACTCACCGCTTTCATGCAGGAGATGGGCTGCCCAACCCCTGGGGTATACAATTACTTGTAATCATTAAGAAGCTTAGCACATTGAGAAGTTATCAGAAAACATAGGGGAGAGCCAGCTATTGTTGTAACAGTCACTCTTGAGCCCTGTGGAATTCATCTTGTGGTTGACAACTCATGGTCCCTTAGGCCATTCTTCCCTTTTAACGCCCCATGGTTTCCTTCCCTTAACATTGCTCTTGCTGGGACTGGAGTCTCCCTTCACCTCATCTCATAGTCATTTGACTGAGCGGTCAGTGATGTTAGCATGCTGTAGGAATTTACCAAAATCTTGGAAGATGGTATCTCTGCCTTTAAAGGACTATCTGTGAGGGAGGGGAGATGCTGTACAGTAACACTCAGGAAAGTAGATGTGATCACTGTTTGCAGCTGTGACAAGCCTTCAAAAGCACCACAGCTCAGCAGACAGGCAGTGTCTCCCGGTCTCAGTTTCATTGTCATTAATCACTGACTGATGGTGGGGTAAGGATAGGAGTCAGGGTAGAACTAGATCAGAAATGGCTCTTAAGTTTCCTCTAGCATCTTGGAAGTATTCCCATGACACTGTGGTGAAAAGGATTCAAAGACTGTATCATGGCTAACTGTGAAAGGGCTAATAACATTCAGCAGTAATAATAGCAGTTTTTGAGTATTCTGTGAAAGTCACTGTTCTAAGTGATTGATTTACATGAATTATCTCATTGAAGTCCGTTACTGTCCATTTTATAGATAGGAATAAGTTAGAGAATCTTGATTAGTAGTGTGTGCCATGATCTTGAAAAAGATAAGAGACAGGATGAGTGCTATGAGTTTTCTACTTAAGGTAAGGTAAGGTGAAGTCGCTCAGTCGTGTCCGACTCTTTGCGACCTCGTGGACTGTAGCCTGCCAGGCTCCTCCGTCCATGGGATTCTCCAGGCAAGAATACTGGAGTGGGTTGCCATTTCCTTCTCCAGGGGATCTTCCTGACCCAGGGATCAAACCCAGGTCTCCCACATTGGAGGCAGACGCTTTAACCTCTGAGCCCCAGGCACCCAATAATCTCTAAATTCTCTTTCTTTTATTCTTCGAATGATCTAATACTGTATGACTGATTCCAGCAGTGCTCTGTCTTAGATTACTGTCCTAACAGGTGTCCCTTTTTGTCACTGCCTGTCCCCATCACCCTTCTTTCCAGGATCCTAAGAGCTTCTGCTTTAATTCACTGAAGCAATCACAGGCTCCATGGCAACTTTCACACTGCAGACCCACACAAATGCTGAAACTTGCCTTAGTCTTTCTGTGGCCTCATATAGGTGCTCAGTTAAACACACTGTATTGGTTGTTCAGAAATTCACTATTTTCCCAGTGCTGCCCAAGACCCAAGTTTGGTGAACAACCTCTGGCTCTGTGGCATGTAACTGATGGAGATGTCTACTTCCTTAAAGTTCCTTCTGGAACATACTGAGATTCATGACCATAGGTTATAGGTCAACTCGATATCCATAGCACTGCAAGGATGCTGAAAAAAGCCAGGTCATTTTCTTCCTAATTTTTTTTTTTTAATCTTTTAATGCACCTTCAGGGCCATCAAGGTTTTAAGAATGATAATTTATTCTTGTTTCCAGCACTCCAGCGTATATATTAATGATAACTTTGAAAGTATATAAAGTGTATAGTTTACTCAATTCTTTTATAAAATTAGCTTATTTTTATTTTCACCTTTACAACAGTTAAAATATGTATAAGTATCTCTGTCAACCCAGAAAGAAATCAAGTTTCAGGGAGTCCTCATACACAGCTGGAGAGAAGCAGAACTGAACTGGAATCTAGATCCTTTGACTAGAAGCCCACAGAATTTGCATGAGCAGGAAGTTGGTGAAAAACTTGAAGAATAAATTAAGTGAGGGGATGGGCAGCTAGCTTCACTATAGGTCACCCCATCCATTGCTCTGAAGAGGATCCAGGAAGCTTGGGTTCAGAGGCAGGTCATGGGAATAAAGCTATAATAACTAAGTGAAACAGCTGTTGAAATGAGCCACAGACATCTTGGCTTCCCCTCCCCTGCAGAAGCCTGTATGTGAGTGGTTTCCAGTCCATGTCCTGAGGAGCTCTGGAGTTGGTGAAGCTTCCTCAGGGTTAGCATAACAGCGTGGTGGAACCCCTCTACAGTGCCACTTTCATCTCCTTCAGATACTGGGCATCTGCAGAAGATTCAGTTTAAGGAGAGAAATCATCCCTCTACGTAGGAAGGCTTCTTTGAAAATAATCATGAATATTTAACCTCTTGCCCACTTAGTTTCTCCAGACGTCTGTACAATTTTCAGCCAAGGAATCTGCCATTAAAAGAGGTAAAACTAGGACCTATACTGACGCAGAAGGCCCTAGGATCTGGAGTCAAGATCAGGATTAAGACATAGGATTTAGAAGTCACAGGAGCGTGCTTGTCCAGGGTCAGAGGAGGTGGTCCACCAAGGCTGTGATGATGAAAACTCGGAGGTGAGCAAGACCTCATCAGAAATGTGTGTGGTATGAATAGGAACGGAAGGATGGATGTAGGCGATCACATTCCAGTTTTTCCCCAAACCTACACCAGAATTCTCCAGAGTTCTAGTAACTTCTAATGATCCAGGTTGAGCTTCATTCCTAAGAGCCTCCATACATTAACTTTGACTAGAAATACCGCCAACCACATTAAATAGAATTGGATCTTGTCTTCTATTTTTACCTGATACTTTCATAAGTGTGTGAAATCATTATTCAGCCCTGTCATCTGACTAGACTTGCTGAACTCCATAAATTCTACTAGCAGGTCTGGCTCATTTCGGGTTAGGATTTGGGTCTGGGGCTTCCCAGGTGGTGCTAGTGGTCAAGAATCTGCCTGCCAATGCAGGACATACAAGGGATGTGGGTTTGATCCCTGGGTCGGGAAGATCCCCTGGTGGAGGGCATAGCAGCCCACTTCAATATTCTTGCCTGGAGAATCCTATGGAAAGAGGAGCCTGGCGGGCTATAGTCCACAGCATCACAAAGAGTTGGACATGACTAAAGTGATTTAGCATGCATGCAAAGAATTAGGAGCCAGAATGAATACAGGTTGAAAGAAATTTGATATAGAAATGACTAAATTTAATCACAAGCCATCAGAATCTTGAACCTGTTANAATATTCTTGCCTGGAGAATCCCATGGAAAGAGGAGCCTGGCGGGCTATAGTCCACAGCATCACAAAGAGTTGGACATGACTAAAGTGATTTAGCATGCATGCAAAGAATTAGGAGCCAGAATGAATACAGGTTGAAAGAAATTTGATATAGAAATGACTAAATTTAATCACAAGCCATCAGAATCTTGAACCTGTTACAGAAAGTCAACAAACACTTGTTTCTTTTTTTTAACCACAAAGGAAAAATCAGGGATCTTGTCAGAAATCATTTTGGAGACTCTGAAATAAAGACATTTCAGAGGCATGAAAACAAGACTAGCAGTGCAATGAGATGCTATCTTTCCCCTGACTCCTTGAATGATAGAAACAACAGCTGATATACAGTATTACTATGGAGAGAAAGAAAAGACCTTGGAAAGTTTAGTCCTGGATGTCCTTGGCCTGGGGTTGAATATCATGATGGAGTACTGGCCTGCCCATGAGTTGTACATATTAATTCCTGTGCACTGCAACCACTCAGCCCACGATACCCCCCTGGTAATTACACCTCCCCAAGGCAGTGCCCCCAAAGCACTGTTACATTAGGCAATTGTGGCAAACTGGTAACCTGATAGCAGTACATTATGTAGTTATGTGGGAACTCTGGTTTCTGGAACAGATTGAGTTTCCCAAGCTCGGGTCTTGTGCTGTTTGGGCGTGTCTTGCATGAAACACTCTTTATGTAGAAAACAGACTAAAACACTAACACCATCTTTAAGACATTTTTCAATCACAGTCTGAAGTTAATCCCCCTCTTTCATAAGATTTCTTGACAAAAAGAAAAAAAGTTGCTGAAAACAAGAAATAACTGCCTTCTCCGTCTGACATTTATTACAAAGCTTGTTTAAATACTCTCCTTTTGAGTAAGTCCGTGTAACATTTCAGGTTTAATAAATGAAAATGAGTGGGGAACAGTAATGAAGATTTAAGTCCCAGTTTTCATTCATTGTGATAAGAACCAAACTCCCTGTGCCTGGGCATCCACCCCTGAGAAAAGCTGACTTCCAGAAAATAAGAAAGAAAGGAAAAGAAGCAGAGAGGAGCATCTTCATTGTTCAAGCTGAGGGACTTGAGTTACATACTTAGAAAGAGAAGAAACACAGGAAGTTGGATGTCTCATCCCAGGGGTAGCAACAGTCAACCTGAATCATGCAAGCTGTGCTCCCAGGTCTCAGAGCGGGGAATTCAGATGATTTGTGGGGATTTGTCTTCACTAGTCAGATATCCTTCAAGGTTCCTTCTGGAGCCATGTTGGAGGAGCTAGAGACCATGGATCAACCATGACCAGGTGGAAGCGGGAGCTCTGGGAAGAGGAGGAAGGGAGGGTGAGAGATGGAGAAGGGAGGGTTGCTGAGAGGATGGAGAGAGGACGAGAAGAACTCACAAAAGCTTATGAGATTTTACCGTACCCCTCTGATATATGAAGAACTTTAGGCATGATTTGAAACAGGAGACGGGCAATCTGAGGAAAGAGAATTTTGGACGATATGTTTAACATCTGTGTCAACAGTTTGGCTTGGACCTGGAGTTAAGTGCCAGGTCCCTGGCATAGCAGGCAGGGTTCTTTTGGGTCTACTTCCCTGAGGAGCTCCCTCATCAACCATGGTAGCACCTATGAGGGGGACAATTGCTGGTGACATACTCAAGGGCTTGTTTCCCATCAAGCTATAGATAGATAAGCTAACTCAGTTGTAGCATGTGCCCCTTGGCACTGCCTCTTAAATGAGCTAGGGAAACAACCATTTGATGTGTGATAAGTGACACCACATCTTAGGAGCTTCCAGAGGTAAGATTTTAAAGTTTGGGATGATGGCACTTGAGAATGCAGCTTTCATGTATAGGAAAATTTCCAAAGGAAAGAGAAGGATCACTTGGGTATGTGAAATACCCCCACTTTATATCATAGCATGTTGTCTTTTTATGACATGTTAATTGGATTTAAAAATTTTTCTCATTTAAAATCGCATTTGAATGTTTATGTTTTTTACCAAATTCAGTGTACTGCTATGCTTGGAGTCATAAACCCCGGCCCCACTGTGTCTTAAGAGACTTATTTCAGCGGGAAGGGGCAGGCCCAGGAAGTCATGGAAGTTTCAAGTGCTGCTATTCTCTCTGACAACGTCCAGTTTGACCAGAGAGCACTCAGAGAGAGAACAGCCCAACCATTGGAAGGCCAGTGACCTACGGTCTGGTGAGAAAAGAGGAATTGACCCAATTGGATTCCTTTCTTGAAATGTTTGGATTTGGGAAACTGAGATATTGACTTAGCTGTAAAAAGGACATGTAGACCCGAGGGCTACAGTAGTCATCATGGGACAGGCTAAATGAGAAGAGAAGAGAACAGAGGCAGAGAAGGGAAGGGGAAGGGAGAGAGGAGGAGAGAACGGCCCTAAAAAAACGGTTTGGTTCCTTGTGACATTCCAGGTCCCATGATTTCTTGTGGCCTTGTGGCACTTCACTTGTTTTCACATCCCTGTGACTCTCCTCGGTTTCCTAACCTTCACACTCCCTACTATCACTCCCAATTACTTCCCCTTCCAAACCACCACCACTTTCACAAGTGGGCTTGTCTGGCTCTTTATTCCTTCCAATCATAACAATGAATGCCTGAAAAAAATCCCTCAAACTCTATCTGGGATTTCCCTTAAAGCCATGAAACCAAGAGAAATACAAAAGTGCCAACAAAGAAGAAAGGAAGTATAAGAAAAATATAAAAAAAAAAAAAAGGAAATAATCAAAGCTAGATATGAGACATGACCAAAATTTAACTAAATTTTCCTCAATTTAAACTTTTAAAGTTATATTGAAGCTAAAAAATGTCCTCCGTGATAAATAGTAAGAAAGAAGACAACACTCTGAGTAGAACAAGAAAAGACTGAAACTTTTAAAAAGAGCAAACAGTAAAAGAAAAAAAAAAAAAAAAAACAGAAAACTAGAGAGACCTCTGACATTCTTTCTGAAAGGAGAAATGCCAAAATGGGATACCTACTATGTGCTAGCAGCTTAGTACATTATCTTGTCGGATCTTCACAACCAGCCTTATTTTACAGAAGCACAAACAATTCAAAATAGTTAAGTTAACCTGCCAAAGTTAGAAAGCAGAAAAGAGAAAAATTCCATGTCTGGCTGGCTCCAGAGCTGATGCTCTAAAGGAACATTCTGAGGAAAAAACATGTTTGTCCCAGAGTCTCTAATCAGGCGGCTGTCAGAAAAGGCTGGGGCTGAGATGAAGAGCTGAGACAGGGACTAAACTTCAGTAGGTTTTCCCACCTGAAAGTCTCAGCAGCAGAGCATTGAGGTGTCTGTTCTAGCAAGTGTTTGCAATTGTTGGGAATTTCCATACAGCTGGATCTTTTACAAAACAAATCCTGGCCCGAGCCATGATTACTGGGAGAGACAGCTGTAGGGTGGGACTTTGCATGTAGCCTCATCTGAGGTCAGCATTAAGCAAACAAGATTAGGCAAAAAGGGTGCATCTTGTGAAAAGCCTCGGTGATATTTATGGAAGGAGGAAACTGCCAGTGGGAACAGCACAGCCCCAAGGAAGGACAATTTATCTGGTCTAGATGTAAGGCATTCACCAATGAGGGTATCCTTGCTCACCAGGCATTAGAAGGAAAGACCTTATCTAGAACAATTTAAAAAACAACTCAGCTACAGCATGTGAAACAGAGGTGCCCTGACTTTATTATAACTGTCTCAAGAGGCTTTGAACTCAAAGCCTCTCCAAAATATGACATTCTGTGAGATCTCCCTGTTCTATAAGGAAGCACATTTAAGAGCAGAAAGACAGGAGTGGATTATGCTAGATTAGATACTGCAAGCTAAATCAGTTAAAAACCGGAACCCAGAAATCCTGACTCACAGGTGTAGGGTTTGCACTTCGGTGCACTTATTTTACAGCACCCAAGGGGTCTTGCATTATATCTTCTTTACTTATTCATTGGTCACATATCTATTGATATATATATATAGAGAGAGAGATGATATTATATAAATATATATATAGAGATGTATAATATTTGAGTTTCCCTGCTGGTTCAGGAGTAAAGAATCCGCAATGCAGGATATGCGGGAGATGTGGGTTCTATCCCTGGTTCGGGATGATCCCCTGGAGGGACAAATGGCAACACACTCCAGAATTCTTGCCTGGGAAATCCCATGGACAGAGGAGCCTGGCAGACTACAGTCCCTGGGGTTGTAAAGAGTTGGACATAACTGAGGATGCATATATATATATATATATATATATATATATATATATATAGAGAGAGAGAGAGAGAGAGAGAGATATATACAAGATATATATATATATATATGGATATACGCATACGAAATACATACTGACGTCCATATATATATACTTTCATGTAAGTATATGTGTATATGTATATATATGTATATATATAGATATAGATATACAAGATATATATATATGGATATAGGCAAAAGAAATACNTGAAAGTAACTTTGCCCAGAGCTAAAAAAATTCAAAGAAGAAAAAATCTTAGTCCTTGAGGCCTGATATATATAGCAGCCGTCTATTGTGGGGCTGGGAAATATTGTATCTAAATTCTCCATTGTAGGATTGGGAAAATAGAAATGATACTATACAAGTATATTAAGTGTTATGTGAGCACTTAGGAAGAGAACTATTATACATTAGACTTCGGTCTGGAGGAGTCATTCTTCATAGGAGAGGCAACTAATAAGTAGATGTTTCATGGGAAGAAGAAAAACAGTCCTCAAGTAACAGAAGCAGTCTATTCATAGCTTTGAAAACAAGAAAGAGCAAGCCTGTTTGAAAAATAGCAAATAACTTTTTATGCTAGACTGGTGAGTTAAGATTAGAAAAGTTACCAAGAGTCAAATCATGAAAGATTTTGTGTGATATATTAGAATTAATGCTGTGGCTATTGCAATTCTATAAACAGATTTTAGAAAGGGGAGTGCTATGATTACATTTTGGCTTTATAAAATAACCATAATTCAAATTAAACATGAAAAATTAAAAATAAGTATTTATATAAACTCTCAACCTGATGGTAATTAATACAGGTATAAATTAATAAAGCAGATATTAATAAAGGTATAAATTCCAAAAAGCTGTAGAGGCAACATCAGACAAGAACTGTCAACTACATTTTGGATGATGGTAAGCCAAAAGAAGAGGGGTAGCTAGTCAGAGGAGAGAAAGCTAATAAAAGCTAGAAGCCTAATAAAAACTAAGAAGAGGAAGCCAAGAAGAAGCAAGATGAACTGCTTTAAGGAATTTTGGAAAGGTCAGGAGCTGATGGTCCCTGTTGCTTGTGAAGATGAAGGAAATGGGTGGATAAAACCCAAACAATTTATGAATTGAGAATCTGCTTAAATTATAGACCCTTCTCTATGCCCCAAAGTCAAGTGAGTATCTCTCCCCTGCGCTGGGAGAAAGCAACACATTTGCCCTCTGAAGATGCTGAACCAGCACGGTTCTCATCTCAATGATATCAGGGGACTGGACAGAAATAGGTTGAAGTGGAAGTCCACGTTTTGAAGGATGAGACCTGGAAACTTTCCCTTAGCTCCATGAATGTTGACATCCAAGCTTATACTCCCCATTGAGGTGACTGGGGAGTCACCTTTCTTTGGAGAAAGTGACCAGTCTTCCCCTCCAAAACGCTACCAGTACTGACAGGGGAGTTGCCTAACAAAATGCCTGGGTTTCACCTCATGAGTCTACAGGGAAGCTCAGCAGTCAGTCACTGATACCTGAGGACAAAGGGCTTCAGTTAGCTTTTTATTCCTTAACCCCTAAATGTAAGCAGGTAGCCAAAGACCTCAAGATATACAAGGAAATTCTCTAATATGAAAGGTAGATTTAAAAATCAAAGGAAAGTATAATAAAGTATAAATAAATGGGAAAAATAAACCATGGAGAAGAGAAAGACAATGCAAGAGAAAAAACTTTCATTAATTAATAGTTATTGGATCTATGAAACAACAGGATGCAATAAAAAGGAAACAGTAAGTGAACAGGAAAAACCTCTTGAAAATATAAAAGTAGAACTATTTCTTTAAATCAATAAAAGAATTGGAAGGTAAAGTTGAGAAAATATTCTAGAAAGTAATAGAAAAACATAATGATGAAATATAAGAAAGTGAAATACCCACACCAAGGCGTATCACTGTGAAATGTCTAAATACTAGGGATAAAGAGAAAACCCTAAAGACTTCCAAAGAGAAAAACAGTTCCCACATAATCGCAATGGCATTGGATTTCATAAAAGCAATACCAGAAGCTAAAAGATAATGGAAAAATGACTTCGAGATTAGAAGGAAAATTATTTTCTACCTAGAATTAAACACTTGGCCAAACTTTCACTATAGCATAACATTAAACTACAGGTATTGTCAGATATGTGAAGTGTGATACACACTTATAGTTACCAATATTTGTTTCTCCTTTCTTTCCTGGTACACAGAAGACTATACTTCCCAGATCTCTCCAGGTTAGGCTGGGTCATGTGCTCTGATCAGGTGGCTGTGAGCAGAAGTGACATGTCCTGTTTCCTGGACAAAGCACTGAAGAGAGAGCATGGGCTCCATGTTTTTTGAAGAGCCTCATGTTGAGATGGTGGAGCCACATGTTTGAAGTGGTTTGGGTCATTGAATCACCACGTGACAAACAGCTGCCCTGGAGAGTTACCAGACCTTCAGCAGACATTTGTGAGCCAGAAGAGACATAATACATTAAACCATTAAGATTCGAGTCTTATTTGTTACTACAGCACAGTCTAGCCTAACCTAGTACACAACCAACCAAAAATATTTCTAAATGCACCATTTCTCAAGAAGCTAATGGCTATGTTGTAACCCAGCAATTCCACTCCTTGGCAGTCTTCTAAAAAGAAATGAGTGCACACATACAATATACCACAACAACAACAACAAAAAAAAGAATAAACCACAGGGTACAGGCAACAACATAGATGACCTTTGCAAGTATAATGAAGACTCAAAAAGCCAGATATAAAAGAATACATACTTGATGATTCTTTTACATGAAGTTCAAGAGCAGGTAAAACTAACTGAAGTCAGAATAGCAGTAACCTTGTTGGGAATGGAGTGATGGTGGAGGCATTGGGAAGAGACCTGAGGGAGCCCTGAAAGCACTAGAGATATTCAATATCTTGATCTGCATGGTGATTACATGAATATACATATATGTATATGTGTGTGTGTATATATACACACACACAAAAATTATTGGGTAGGACATTTATGTTTAGTACGGGTGTGTGAGTTGGGCCATAAAGAAGATCCAGTGCCAAAGAATTGATGCTTTCAAACTGTGGTGCTGGAAAAGGCTCTTGAGAGTCCCTTGGACAGCAAGGAGATCAAACCAGTCAATCCTAAAGAAAACCAACCCTGAGTACTCATTGGAAGAACTGATGCTGAGGCTCCAATACTTTGGCCCCCTAATGCAAAGAGCTGACTCATTGGAAAAGATCCTGATGCTGTGAAAGACTGAGGGCAGAAGGAGAAGGGGGTGACAGAAGATGAGATGATTGGATGGCATCATTGACTCAACAGACATGAGTTTGACCAAACTCCAGGGGATGATGAAGGACAAGGAAGCCTCCAGAGGAGAGCTGCAGTCCATGGGGTTGCAAGGAGTCAGACATGACTGAGCCACTGAACAAAAATAACAATACTTTACTATATGTCTGTTGTACTTCAACTAAAAAGAATGCTTTAAAAGAAACTACTGGAGACTGTGACTCACCCAAATGAGGACATAAGCCCAAAGTAGGAAAGTATGGGATCCAGGCAATAAGAAATCCCCCAGAGAACAGAGATGAAGGGAATTCCTAAGCAGATGCTGGGTCTGAGGATGGCAGCTGTACAACAGGCTGGAGAGTCATGGCTGGAGCCAGAGGCAGAGGGATCAAAGAGAAGCATCTAGAAAAAAGGAAAAAGGAAAGGAAACTAGATTATCTTAGTGTTCAACTCTATTCAAGGGAATGTTACTATTCTTTCAAAGAATTTGGGGAGGAATTAATGATAAACACATGAAAAACGAAGCAATAACACACAAAAAGGCTATTATTAATATAAAAAAGTTGCATAAACACGTCACCACATTAGCTACGGCTGAGCTATAAATTTAGCCGAAATATTGTTGTACAATTACATTGGGAGGACGGGAAGAAGGATAGCAGGGTGGGAGGAGTGTGCAGGGAAGGGGTATGGTGTAAAAGCTGAATTTTCATCAGCTGCAGAGGAAAACCAGAAGAGACTGCCTAAATTAAAAAAAAAAAACAGCTGCCAATGCATATTATTTAGCAACATGAAAGCAAAGAAAATAACAGTTGAAAATGTTTCAACTCAAGATGGAGAAGGGTAGACAGAGGACTGCTATTTTTCATGGCACACCTTGTTATATCGTTGACTTTTAAAGCTACATACATAAAATATCTCAGCACCATGCTGAAGCAATTAAAAGACATCTCACAAAATTCTAAGAAATCTAAAATAAAAGAAAGTAACTCATTTCAAAGTATATTTTGATCCAATTAATTTTTTTTAAAGACACATTTACAGTGCCTAGTAATTTTCATTGGTGGAGGAGACATTGTAAAATCACAATGTAATCCTTTCAGGGATCCAAAAAGCTGGGACATCAAATCCTGTCAACTTCAGATATTTACTTCAAGGAAAACAGGATCAAGAGGGAGAAAAAGTTCTATCAGTTATCAACTCTATCATAGCTAACAGCATGGTAATATTATACTACAATTTTTAGATGTAATCATTTGTGGTCACTGTTTTAAATCCTGCTTGTGCAATTTAAATGTGCTCTTAAAAAGTTAGGTTCTGTGTTAAAGGAGTGTGGTCCCATTAAAACAAGGTAATTTGTACCTAGAAGGACCTAGTCTTGCAACTTATGTAGACTTTTAGAGTCACCAATGTGGGCAAAAATAATTGTACAGTGTTGGCTAAGATGCTAAGAGTAACAACAACAACCAAAAACTTAAAGTGGCTTAAACAACTTTAAAAAAGGGGGGGATTTACTTATCTGAAAATGCCCAGATGTAGAGCTGCATAAAGGATGTCACGAAATATCCAGTTTCCTGCCATTGCTTTCTGCTTCACACACCACGGTGTCAGCTCTGTCCTAACGCTGGCCTCCCTTGGTTTAAGATTGCTGCTGCTGTCTTCTGGGGCTTCCTTGTTCAAGTACATTGGGAAGTGTGGGCATCTTTGACCGATAACTCCCAGAGAAATTCTCAAGTTTGCTTGCAATGGACAGGCTTATGTCACATGCCAACCGTTGAACTAGTTGTTGGCCAAGAGATGAAAAGTACCGGAGCATTTTAAGTGAGTTCAGCCTCCCTCGAACAACACTAATGCTTAAATGGAAAGGAAAAAGCTATTGGGAGAGGAGGAGTTGAGACAGATGGAGAAATAACCATCAGTTTAGTTCAGTTCAGTCACTCAGTCGTGTCCGACTCTTTGTGACCCCATGAACTGCAAGCATGCCAGGCCTCCCTGTCCATCACCAACTCCTGGAGTTCACTCAAACTCATGCCCACGGAGTCAGTGATCCAGCCATCTCTTGTCCCCGAAGGGAGACTTCTCTGGTGCTCCAGTGGTTAATGCTCCATACTGCCAATGCAGATAATGCAGGTTGGATCCCTGGTTTGGGAACTATGACCCCACATGCCATGTGGCCTGGTCAAATGATAAAAAATAAAAATAAATACAACAAAAATTAAAAAAATATATCCCCAAAGTCACTTTAAAAGAAGGAAGCTCAGGACTTCCCTGGTGGCTCAGTAGATAAGAATCCTCTTGCCAATGCAGAGAACACAAGTTTGATCCCTAGTCTGGGAAGATTCCTTATACCATGGAGTAACTAATCCTGTGCAAGACAATTACTGGAATCTACGTGCTCTAGGGCTCCTGCTCTCAACAACAGAAGCCACCACAATGAGAAGCCCATGCACTGCAAGGAAGAGTAGCCCCTGCTAGTCACAACTGGAGAAAACCCATGTGCAGTGAGGAAGACCCAGTACAGCCAAAAGAAACCAACATTAATTTTTAAAAAAGAAGGAAGCTCAGAATGACATCATGTAGGAGGCAGTGATCAAGATCAGTTCCAAGAAAAAGAAATGCAAAAAAAGCAAAATGGTTCTCTGAGGAGGCCTTACAAATAGCTATGAAGAGAAGAGAAGTGAAAGGCAAAGGAGAAAAGGAAAGATATAAGCATTTGAATGCAGAGTTCCAAAGAATAGCAAGGGGAGATAAGAAAGCCTTCCTCAGGGATCAGTGCAAAAAAAAAAAAAAAAAAAACAGGAAAACAATAGAATGGGAAAGACTAGAGATCTCTTCAAGAAAATTAGAGATATCAAAGGAACAATTTATGCAAAGATGGCCTCAATAAAGGACACAAATGGTATGGACAGAAGCAGAAGATATTAAGAAGAGGTGGCAAGAACACAGAAGAACTATGAAAAAAGATCTTTATGACCCAGATAACCATGATGGTGTGATCACTCATCTAGAGCCAGACATCTCGGAATGCAAAGTCAAGTGGGCCTTAGGAAGCATCACTACGAACAAAGCTAGTGGAGGTGATGGAGTTCCAGTTGAGCTATTTCAAATCCTGAAAGATGACGCTGTGAAAGTGCTGCACTCAATATACCAGCAAATTTGGAAAAGTCAGCCATGGCCACAGGACTGGAAAAGGTCAGTTTTCATTCCAATCCCAAAGAAAGGCAATGTCAAAGAGTGCTCAAACTACCACACAATGCACTCATCTTACATACTAGCAAAGTATGCTCAAAATTCTCCAAGCCAGGCTTCAACAGTACTTGAACCATGAACTTCCAGAAGTTCTATCTGGATTAGTAAAGGCAGAAGAACCAGAGATCAAGTTGCCAACATCTGTTGGATCATCAAGAAAGCAAGAAAATTCCAGAAAAACATCTACTTCTGCTTAATTGAGTATGGCAAAGTCTTTGACTGGGTGGATCATAACAAACTGTGGAAAATTCAAGAGATGGGAATACCAGACCCCCTGACCTGCCTCCTGACCAATCTGCAGGTCAAGAAGCAATAGTAGAACTGGACATGGAACAACAGACTGGTTCCAAATTGGGAAGGGAGTATTGCAAGCCTGCATATTGTCACCCTGCATATTTAACTTATATGCAGAGTACATCACGCAAAATACCAGGCTGGATGAAGCAGATGCTGGAATCAAGACTGCCAGGAGAAATATCAATAACCTCAGATATGCAGATGACACCACCCTTATGGCAGAAAGCAAAGCACTAAAGAGCCTCTTGAAGAAAGTGAACGAGGAGCGTTAAAAAGTTGGCTTAAAACTCAACATTCAGAAAACTAAGATTATGGCATCTGGTCTATCACTTCAAGGCAAACAGATGGGGAAACAATGGATACAGTGATAGACTTTATTTTTTCAGCTCCAAAATCACTGCAGATGATGACTACAGTCATGAAATTAAAAGACACTTGCTCCTTGGAAGTAAAACTATGACCAACCTAGACAGCATATTAAAAAACAGAGATGTTACTTTACCAACAAAGTTCTGTCTAGTCAAAGCTATAGTTTTTTCAGTAGTCATGTATGGATGTGAAGAAAGCTGAGTGTGAAAGCTGATGCTTTTGAACTGGGGTATTAGAGAAGACTCCTCAGAGTCCCTTGGACTGCGAGGAGATCTAACCAGTCCATCCTAAAGGAGATCAGTCCTTGGTGTTCATTGGAAGGACTGATGCTGAAGCTGAAACTCCAATACTTTGGACACCTGATGCGAAGAACTGACTCATCTGAAAAGACCCTGATGCTGGGAAAGATTGAAGGCAAGAGGAGAAGGAGACAACAGAGGTTAAGATGGCTGGATGGCATCACTGACTTGATGCACATGACTTTGAGTAAGTTCTAGGGGTTGGTGATGGACAGGGAAGCCTGGCATGCTACAGTCCATGGGGTCTTAAAGAGTTGGACACAACTGAGCAACTGAAATGACTGAAGCTCAGAATGTGTTGGCAGTTGCAAGTGGACTATCTTAACATTGTCACATAGTCCATATATTGTACCTCAAAATACTTATTTAATTCCTGTTGAAACATTGAGAAAGTCAGTAAGAATAGGATATTTGGAAGGACAAATGGAGACTTTTCTTTATGTTATATGTGGGGAAAAGCATATTTCTCCTGATAGAATGAAGATTAGGATAGCGAACATAATACTATGGTAAAGCAAAGGTTGTAGATTTCTAACTAAATCAAATAATCTCAGAATAATAGGCAAGCCCGAAGAAGGTCCCTAAATTGACTCCAGCATGGGGGAAGACTATAGCATATCAAGCTGTAACTTAAAAGTAGTTTTGGTACCATCAAAAGGGTTTGTCCAAAAGGTAAAAAGATATGCGACTGGATTTTCCTGAGATTCATAGGTTGAATTATTTATATTAAAAAAGGGACAACAGTGTCCACTTTATGTATTAGTAATGAGGATTAAAACAGATATTATTTGTTTTAAGTGTGTATGAGGAATAAGCATGAGGCAGTTTGAAGAGGATATAAACAACTGTAAAAGGTTGAAAAAGCAGCCTCAGTTCATAATTTAAGATCTTTCTCTACTTCTAAAGGCACCATTTCTCAAGAAGTTAATGGCTGCCCTATGACCCAGCAATTCCACTCCTAGATAATATAATGGGAAAAAAAGAAAGAAATGAGTGCATACATACTACATTCCATAACAAAAAACCAAAATAAACTACTGATACATGCAACCACATGGATAACTCTCCCAAGTATAATGAAGAGTAAAAGAAAGCCAGATATAAAAGAGTATATACTTGATCCTCTCGCATGAAGTTCAAAGGTAAAACTAACTGATGGTGATAGAAGTCAGAATAGAGATTACCTTGATGCGGATGGAGTGATGGTGGAGACATCAGGAAGAGGCATGAGAGAACTCTGAAAGCAATGGAGATACTCAATATCTTGACCTGGATGGTGGCTACATGAATGTATACATATATGAAAATATATAGGGCTGGACATTTAAGTTTAATACACTCTACCATATGTTTGTTGTACTTCAACTAAGAAAAATTTTTTTAAAAAAAAACTAGTGGAAACTGTGACTCATCCAAATGAGGACATAGCCAAAAGCAGGAAAGCATGGGATCCAGGTAATAGGAAAACCCCTAGAGAACAAGAGATGAAGGGAATTCCCAAGCAGATGGTGGGTCCAAGGACGGCAGCTGTACAATAGGCTGGAGAGTCATGGCTCGAGCCAGAGAAAGTCTGATAAATGTTATACTTAGATGCAAGTGTAAGGCATTAACATAGAAAATTATATAGCTGAGTGGAAAATTACACTACCTTTGACTCCTTTTACCACTTGTGAGGCAACCTAGTCCCAGGAGAGAATAAAATCACTCGTATAATGCTGTCTTTGCAATCTCACATCAACAGGGTGATGGAAAATGTCACACAATGGAAGAAAAACACAGAAAGATTCCATAATTTTAACAAACACAAGAAAACACAATTCTGGTGTGCATGTCTTCAAGAGATTGAGTGATCATTTTAAGATATCTGAATCTAATCATTTTTACTCTTCGTATTAATTTGGTCAGTATGTTTGTTATAAATTCTACAACTGAATATTTGATCAGAACTCGTCATTTAGGTTGGACTGCTGCCACAGTACAACCATAGTACTTAATTTTCTCCACTATTATTAAGATTATTTACATTAATCTTGTGATCTTTTAACCTATTAGAATTAACTTTGCTAAACAGTCTCAACATGGTAGTGAACAACAAGGCTGGTCTATGAGTATAGACTGTATTTAAATATTAGGTAATATTTAACTGTAGTTAATGCTTACAAAATATTGGGGATATTTTAGACTAATTTTTAAAACAACAATAAATGGCAAATAAGTATTTAATTTTCCCTAAGCAGAGACGTTACTTTGCTGACTAAGGTCCATCTAGTCAAAGCTATGGTTTTTCCTGTGGTCATGTATGGATATGAGAGTTGGACTGTGAAGAAGGCTGAGCGCCGAAGAACTGATGTTTTTGAACCATGGTGTTGGAGAAGACTCTTGAGAGTCCCTTGGACTGCAAGGAGATCCAACCAGTCCATCCTGAAGGAGATCGGCCCTGGGATTTCTTTGGAAGGAATGACGCTAAAGCTGAAGCTCCAATACTTTGGCCACCTCATGTGAAGAGTTGACTCACTGGAAAAGACCCTGATGCTGGGAAAGATTGAAGGTGGGAGGAGACAAGAACAACAGAGGATGAGATGATTGAATGGCATCACTGACCCAATGGACATGAGTTTTAGTAAACTCTGGGAGTTGGTGATGGACCAGAAGGCCTGGTGTGCTGCAGTCCATGGGGTCGCAAATAGTTGGACACAACTGAGCGAACGAAATGAACTGAATATCTCATTGCATTTTCTCTTAAATGAGCAAATATTCAACAATTGTTTTGCAAAATAGCCTTTAAATTACAAGATGTTCTAAAACAAGTTTTAAATATATATTTTTAATCTATTAGAGATACAAAGAATTTATAGAAAGCAAGTTCATTGATTTCTGTGCTTGTATTTAAGGTGATAGAACTAATCAGAAACCAAATTCAAGATGTATTCTCAGGTATTTTAGTGGCATAACAGATTTGACCCTGAACACTCAATTTTTCGCAAAGTTCTCATCAGACAAATATGACCAATGATATAAAAATGGCCAAAGTTTGTAAGGACATAATTGTCTGGCTTCATAATAATTCTTATGATAGTAAATCCTATTGAACACNACAAGAACAACAGAGGATGAGATGATTGAATGGCATCACTGACCCAATGGACATGAGTTTTAGTAAACTCTGGGAGTTGGTGATGGACCAGAAGGCCTGGTGTGCTGCAGTCCATGGGGTCGCAAATAGTTGGACACAACTGAGCGAACGAAATGAACTGAATATCTCATTGCATTTTCTCTTAAATGAGCAAATATTCAACAATTGTTTTGCAAAATAGCCTTTAAATTACAAGATGTTCTAAAACAAGTTTTAAATATATATTTTTAATCTATTAGAGATACAAAGAATTTATAGAAAGCAAGTTCATTGATTTCTGTGCTTGTATTTAAGGTGATAGAACTAATCAGAAACCAAATTCAAGATGTATTCTCAGGTATTTTAGTGGCATAACAGATTTGACCCTGAACACTCAATTTTTCGCAAAGTTCTCATCAGACAAATATGACCAATGATATAAAAATGGCCAAAGTTTGTAAGGACATAATTGTCTGGCTTCATAATAATTCTTATGATAGTAAATCCTATTGAACACTTACCAGGGACTAGGCTTCATCGAAGCATTTTGCAAATATGTTCTGCAAATTATTCACTCTTCCAAAGAAAGTAGTATAGACAATATAATTTCCCCCATTTTACCAGAAGAGGATACTTAAGTACAGATTAACTTGCCCAAATCCACAACTAGTAAGTGATGGAGCTAAGGTTTGAACCCAGGCAGTCTAAATTCAAAGCCCATACCTACACTACCTCCTTTATAGTACAGCTAAGACTGCCCCAAACTTTCAGGTTTTATTCTAGATTTTCATCTTTTTTACTTGAAGAATGTTTCTTAAATCAGGCTGGCTTTTGTTTTAAATACTTTTCATTTTATTATGTCATATTAAAACTTTATATTAAAAAGTAGAAAAGATGATAAATCAATTTCTAGTACTGTACTTTTTTATTTCTATAAAAGGAAGACAATAAAATAGTGTTTGGATTACAGTATAGGAAAGCATATGTGTGTGGTATAAATGTAATACATCTTGATAATACTATATAAATCTCTTTAGATTCAGCTCTGGAAAAAAAAGAAATGCTTAATGACAATGAGCAACAGAGGGAAGTTTGAGGACAAGTATAAGACGATCTTAAACTGAGTTTATAGCTCTGTGTTTCAGACTTTAAGAGAAAAAAAATATTCCAGATCAGTCTGATACATGTGTCTTTTTAATCCTCAATTTTTTCTTTGTTACTGCCTATCTCAGGCTCTTTATTAGAATAATATTTCTAAAGATGAAAACCAGAATTGCTCAATGACAGCATTTTTTATCAAATTCCATCTACTTCAGATATTTAGGAAAATTTTTTTAGCTGAGACTTTCAGAAAATAACCAGAATTACTGCCATATGATTATAAAAATTTATTCTATAACATTTTCAAATCAACTCAATCTACCATCTTCATATTCCAATTGTCTCTCAATATTTCAAGACAAATATTTAGCAGTTGTTAATCTTTAAGAGATGTTCAGCCTGGCTTTGATTCTCATAATATGTGCATTATTGAAAGAAAAATGAGAGAAAATGCTATCAAATAGCCACCCATTTAAAAAAGTGCGGGGTGGTTGAGACTTTTGATTTTGGTGGTTCTTAGGTTATAGAATCCATTTGACAGACATTTAGACCTGGATATGTAAAGGTTAGGCAACTAGGATATTCATGCTCTTCCTTTACTTGGAATATTGCTACCCCCTCTGTGATCTCCTGTATGTTGGTTTGAAAAAATATTTTTAAAGGTATGAATTAAACACAGTAATTGAATACAGTAAATAAAAGCACAATATCTTTGTATAGCTAGGTTAATTGGAGGAATATTGTAAGTTTAATAGTAGCAAAATGTTCACCAAGGATTCACTTGTTTGACAGTTTTAGTAATGTAGCAAAAAAAAAAAAAATCTATTCTTCATTATTATTTTTTATATTTGGGGAATAAATATGCTGATAATCCTTTTGCAACTCTCACATGTATGCAGCAGGACTGTTTGTAAGATTAGGACCCCATGAGGTACTAAAGCAAGCATTCACTTCTCTCACACTTAAGGTCACAAATTTTTGCAAGTCAAAAATGTGGAGCATGCCAAAAATATCATGCTGCACACTACCAAATAAAAGAACACTGTTATTCTTACAAGGAAAGGTTTGACAAGACAGGAAATAGGCAGGGTCAGAGAAGTTTACTTAATACCAAGTTTTATTTAACCATCGTGAAGCCAAAATACAATGACAGTTAAAAAAAATAAACAAATAGCTGTTACACAAAACAAAACCCCAGGATACATGGTCTCTACTGGAACTGATTATTAGATTTTTAGCAAATACAGGAAGTGGATAACCCCAGAGAACCCTCGCAAAATTTCTAGACATCTTCTCCATTTACTTTGGTCACATGCCCTTCAATGAGATAATGTGGATTTAAAGGAGTTTTAATTTGTGAGTAGATATTTGAACAAAGAAAAATCAATCTCAAAATGCTGTAAAATACCTTCATTGAAGGGCCATCATTTTAAAATTGCATTCTCCTAAAAATGGGGAAGGAAGAGAAAGAAAAAAGAAAATGGAAGATAGGAAAAATCTAGTTGTTCATTACAATTTTCCATTTTTTTGTTTAAACCCAGCAGGAGGGCAAAACTGCTGGCTTTTCCTCACCCTTGCAAATGCCAGGAGGGATTATGCAAACCCCACAGCCACCCAAATCTTATTGAAAATTATAATCATTGTTCTCATTTAGTGACTTTTGCCTGCGTTCACTCAAACATTGCTGCATCTTGTTTTCTGCCAGCTTGGACCCACTGGGAGTCATTGATTCATAATTGCAGATAAACCAAAAAAGAAATATGCTACCTTTACAAAAAGCAAGCATCAAGTGACATCTAGTGGATGTTTGATATCATTTTCTAAGGCCTCTGAATAGTCACATTCTCAACAATATTTTATCTTAATATTACTTATAATTTGTTTCTTCAGATAGAGCCTCTGTCTTTTTCTAAGGCAGAAAGACGTTAGAAAAGTTGTCATTTTCTTCTCTCAAAGAAAAATTTCTCTTTCTACTAGTATATGAATAGCAATTCTCAGGATAAAGCACTTTGGAAATAACTCATTTGTCACTCATGCCACGTGTGCGTGTGTGCTTGGTCATGTCTGACTCTTTGCAACCCCGTGGACTGTAGCCAAC
The DNA here is from genome assembly GCA_006410615.1 of Neotragus moschatus. NCBI lineage: Eukaryota > Metazoa > Chordata > Mammalia > Artiodactyla > Bovidae > Neotragus > Neotragus moschatus. Next base: position 3,007,525 of record SJYA01001822.1, on the reverse strand, counting down.
CAGGTTCCTTTGTCCATGGCGGTCTCCATGCAAGAATATGGGAGTGGGTTTCCATGCCCTCCTCCAGGGGATCTTCCCAACCCAGGGATTAAGTTGGCATCTCCTGCATCTCCCATATTGGCAGGCAGATTCTTTAACCACTGAGCCATCTGGGAAGCCCCCATAACTCATGCTGTAAGTACGCAAAAAAGGTCACAGTATATGCATCAGCAGACATATTTGAGCAATTATCGACCATGTAATGGTTCTTAAGATATCACCTCCAATCTCAAATTCCTCTTTTTATTATCTATAATCTTCAGTTCACCTCAGTTCAGTTGCTCAGTCATCTCTTTGCAACCCCATGAACCATGGCACACCAGGCCTCCCTGTCCATCACCAACTCCCAGGGTCTACTCAAACTCATGTCCATTGGGTTGGTGATGTCATCCAACCATCTCATCTTCTGTTGTCCCCTTCTGCTCCCGCCTTCACTCTCCCAGCATCAGGATCTTCAAATGAGTCAGCTCTTCACATCAGGTGGCCAAAGTATTGGAGTTTCAGCTTCAACATCAGTCCTTCCAATGAACACTCAGAGCTGATCTACTTTAGGATTGACTGATTGGATCTCCTTTGAGTCCAAGGGACTCTCAAGAGTCTTCAACACCACAGTTCAAAAGCATCAGTTCTTTGGCATTCAAATTTCTTTATATTTCAACTCTCACATCCATATATGATTAACGGAAAACCATAGCTTTGACTAGATGGACTTTAGTGAGCAAAGTAATGACTCTGCTTTTTAATATGCTAAGATGGTCATAACTTTCCTTCCAAGGACCAAGCGTCTTTTAATTTTATGGCTGCAATCACCATCTGCAGTGATTTTGGAGCCCCACAAAATAAAATCTGCCACTGTTTCCCCATCTATTTGCCATGAAGTGATGAGACCAGATGCCATGATCTTAGTTTTCTGAATGCTGAGTTTTAAGCCAATTTTTTAACTTTCCTCAAGAGGCTCTTTAGTTCTCCTTCACTTTCTGCCATAAGAGTAATATCATCTGCATATCTGAGGTTATTGATATTTTCCTAGCAATCTTGATTCCAGCATCTGCTTCATCCAGCCCCACGTTTCTCATGATGTACTCTGCATATAAGTTAAATAAGCAGGGTGACAATATACAGCCTTGACGTACTCCTTTTCCTATTTGGAACCAGTCTGTTATTCCATGTCCAGTTCTAACTGTTGCTTCCTGGGCTGCATACAGATTTCTCAAGAGGCAGATCAGGTGGTCTGGTATTCCCATTTCCTGAAGTATTTTCCATAGTTTATTGTGATCCACACCAGTCAAAGGCTTTGGCATAGTCAATGAAGCAGAAATGGATGTTTTTTCTGGAATTCTCTTGCTTTTTCGATGACCCAACAGATATTGGCATTTGGATCTCTGGTTCCTCTGCCTTTTCTAAAACCAGCTTAAACATCTGGAAGTTCATGGTTCACTGACTGTTGAAGCCTGGCTTGGAAAATTTTGAGCATTACTTTGCTAGCGTGTGAGATAAGGGCAATTGTGCAGTAGTTTGAGCATTTGGGGGCATTGCCTTTCTTTGGGATTGGAATGAAAACTGACCTTTTCCAGTCCCGTGGCCACTGCTGACTCTTCCAAATTTGCTGGCATATTGAGTGTAGCACTTTCACAGCATCATCTTTTAGGATTTGAAATAGCTCAAATGGAATTCCATTACCTCCACTAGCTTTGTTCGTAGTGATGTTTCTTAAGGCCCACTTCACTTTACATTCCAGGATGTCTGGCTCTAGGTGAGTGATCACACCATCATGGTTATCTATGTCATGAAGATCATTTTTTATATTTCTTCTGTGTATTCTTGCCACCTCTTCTTAATATCTTCTGCTTCTGTTAGATCTATACCATTTCTGTCTTTTATTGAACCCATCTTTGCATGAAATGTCCCCTTGGTATCTGTAATTTTCTTGAAGAAATCTCTAGTCTTTCCCATTCTATTGTTTTCCTCTATTTCTTTGCACTGATCACTGAGGAAGGCTTTCTTAACTCTCCTTGCTATTCTTTGGAACTCTGCATTCAGATGCTTATATCTTTCCTTTTTGTCTTTGCTTCTTTTCTTTTCACAGCTATTTGTAAGGCCTCCTCAGACAGCCATTTTGATTTTTTGAGTTTCTTTTTCTTGGGGATGGTCTTGATCCCTGTCTTCCGTACAATATCATGAACCTCCATCCATAGTTCATCAAGCACTCTATCAGATCTAGTCTCTTAAACCTATTTCTCACTGAAGAACCTAAGCTACTCCATTTTGTTAAAAGAAAAACTCCATTTTGTAAAGTTCCAGGAAAAGAGCCTTTGGAAATCCCCTGACCTCACCCCACCGCCCAGGACCCAATCGGACCGCAGACCAAAATCTCCTGACTTAACGCTCAGGAACTTGTGGTCTACCTAGACAATAGGGACCAATCAAGAACCAACACACAACCCTTCGAAAGAAAGTGACCAATCAGACGTCCCCCTACCTAGAAATCCTTTTTTTCCATGTATACTCTCTATATAAGCAATGTAATCCAAAACCTGGGCTCCTCCCTATAGCCGCTGCATTGGTAACGGTGGGAGCCCAAGCTTGAGCTTGGTAATAAAAAACTCTCTTGCTTTTGCATTGGATATTGGCTCCCTGGCGGTCATTGGGAGATTTNCACACCATCATGGTTATCTATGTCATGAAGATCATTTTTTATATTTCTTCTGTGTATTCTTGCCACCTCTTCTTAATATCTTCTGCTTCTGTTAGATCTATACCATTTCTGTCTTTTATTGAACCCATCTTTGCATGAAATGTCCCCTTGGTATCTGTAATTTTCTTGAAGAAATCTCTAGTCTTTCCCATTCTATTGTTTTCCTCTATTTCTTTGCACTGATCACTGAGGAAGGCTTTCTTAACTCTCCTTGCTATTCTTTGGAACTCTGCATTCAGATGCTTATATCTTTCCTTTTTGTCTTTGCTTCTTTTCTTTTCACAGCTATTTGTAAGGCCTCCTCAGACAGCCATTTTGATTTTTTGAGTTTCTTTTTCTTGGGGATGGTCTTGATCCCTGTCTTCCGTACAATATCATGAACCTCCATCCATAGTTCATCAAGCACTCTATCAGATCTAGTCTCTTAAACCTATTTCTCACTGAAGAACCTAAGCTACTCCATTTTGTTAAAAGAAAAACTCCATTTTGTAAAGTTCCAGGAAAAGAGCCTTTGGAAATCCCCTGACCTCACCCCACCGCCCAGGACCCAATCGGACCGCAGACCAAAATCTCCTGACTTAACGCTCAGGAACTTGTGGTCTACCTAGACAATAGGGACCAATCAAGAACCAACACACAACCCTTCGAAAGAAAGTGACCAATCAGACGTCCCCCTACCTAGAAATCCTTTTTTTCCATGTATACTCTCTATATAAGCAATGTAATCCAAAACCTGGGCTCCTCCCTATAGCCGCTGCATTGGTAACGGTGGGAGCCCAAGCTTGAGCTTGGTAATAAAAAACTCTCTTGCTTTTGCATTGGATATTGGCTCCCTGGCGGTCATTGGGAGATTTTGCAACTTGGGCATAACATCACTTCCACTGTATAATCGTAAGAGATTTGATTTAGATGATACCTGAATGGTCTAGTGTTTTTCCCTACTTTCTTCAATTTAAATCTGAATTTGACAATAAGGAATTCATGATCTGAGCCATAGTCAGCTCCTGGTCTTGTTTTTGCTGACTGTATAGAACTTCTCCATCTTTGGCTGCAAAGAATATAATCAATCTGATTTTGGTACTGACATCTGGTGATGTCCATGTGTAGAGTCTTCTCTTGTGTTGTTGGAAGAGGGTGTTTGCTATGACCAGTGCATTCTCTTGGCAAAACTCGGTTAGCCTTTTCCCTGCTTCATTCTGTACTCCAAGGCTAAATTTGCCTGTTACCCCAGGTGTTTTCTTGACTTCCTACTTTTGCATTCCAGTCCCCTATAAACTTAAAGAGCACTATTAATGTAGCAAATCTATATTTAGTCCAAATATCATCCCTATTTTCCTTGATAATACTGTGGGAGAATTATGCAAGTATTTAGGTCCACTTTTTATTACCATTGGTAATTTTCGCTGGTTCACCACAAGTTATTGAAAACTGATTTAATCAGAGCCACATACAAAGCAGTTGAAAACTGAATTGGGATTAGGGTTGCCGAACAATTCTTCTCCAGATATTTCATGTGTCTGAAAGGCTTCATGGAGAATAAATCCCTTGCATCGCTGTCTAGAATTTGTACAAGAGACAGAAAGGGAAATTATTGACTGAGAAACTGAAAGATGGCATTTAAATTTAGTATTTTCTTTCCTTTCAAGGAAAGGAAACTTGGAATATTTAACTATAACCCAAATGCCAGCTGTCTGGCTGTCCCCAAGTCTTCCAGTCTTTTAGAGTCACCCATTTTAATAATAAAACACACACACACACACAGAGCCCTGCATGAACTCTGACCTCCTGTAGAAAATCTAGTATCACTTTCTTCCCCTAGTCACTCCCCAATAATTTCAAGAATTCTTGGGAGCTCTGCTTAATCTCAGCTCTGAATCAAGTTTAATACTAATGTCATATTCTTTATCCACTTTGGCCCAAATGCAAATTTGTTTTGCTCTTTGCCTCCCTTGAGTGACACTTAAGCTGTACATGTTGGAAACTTTATTGATGTTTGGGCAATAGGAGGGAAGCTACAGCACAGATGGCTCATCAAACAGATTAAAATGTAATCTATGCAGTGATAACTATCTTTGGACTTTGTTTCAAAATAATTCATTGGGGTTGGGGATGAGGGAATTGGTGGGAATCTAGAAGAAACAAAATCAGCTAAGAGCTGATAATTGTTGAAGTTGAGTGATAAATACGTGGGGTTCATCATACTCTATGTTCTACTTCTGTTCATGATTGAAATTTGCATAAAAATATTTGAAAGAATAAGCTCCTTTGTCATCTCGGATGCAGGACATTTCTCTGGCTTCCACTCCCTTCTCCGATTAACCTCCTATCACATTTTGGGATCCCTTCCCACAACTTCTGAATCTCACTGCCTCTTCCTCCTTCTCAGGTTGCCCAAGCAAGCCCTGAGCTCTGGGACCCCACTCTAATACTGGGAGGACCTCAGCAAAATGGTGTGTAGCTTCCCTAAAAATTCAAGAAATTCCTAAAAGGAATTCTGCTCCAGGTTTATAAAATATCATCAGGTAAAACTAGCATAACACCTGGAGTTTATAGCATTTTAATAAAAGTTAATTCTCCTCCACTTACAATTTGTATTCTAATTGAAGTCCTGACAATAGATTCTAATAAAAGTTAATACAGGGAATTCCCTGGTGGTCCAGTGGTTAGGACTCCGAGCTTTCAATGCTGGGAGCACAGGTTTGATCCCTGGTCAGGAGACTAAGATCTCACAGGCTGTGGGGTGAGCCAAAACTTATCTGTATTTTTCAAAAGCAAGCAAAAGTGAAAGTGAAATCGCTCAGTCGTGTCTGACTCTTTGCGACCTCATGGACTGTAGCCTACCAGTCTCCTTAGTCTATGGAATTTTCCAGGCAAGAATACTGGAGTGGGTTGCCATTTTCTTCTCCAAGGGATCTTCCCGACCCAGGAATCGAACCTAGGTCTCCAGCATTGCAGGCAGATGCTTTACCGTCTGAGCCACCAGGGAAGTCGTTGACGTTAAAAAAAATTACAGATAAGTACATCAGGACAAAGCAGTTAAAAGTTTCTATACTTACAAAGAACTCTTGGGGAGAAATAACAGGTAAAATATGGCAAAAGAGTAATTATTCTTGCCTTTTGACAAAAGATGTTCAATGTAGGCATTGTATCATACATAAATAAAACTATCTTTAAAAACAATTTTTTGATGGCTACTCAACTATATTGCAATATCCAAGAGCTAGACAACCATCATGCTAGACTCATCAGAGGGGCATGCAAGACCCAGAGTCTGAACTCTCCTCCCAACTATGAACTTGGTGAAGGGGAGAAAGAGGGGCACCCCCAGCTCCTGATGGTGATTAACCCAGTCTCTCTCTATTATCTTAACATCAACTGGCAATGGCTCCTTTCACTGTGTCTACTTTGGCCTAGAAAATGAAAGCTTTGCTTAGTGCAGCTCTGAAGTCAGCTGCAATTAATGTTCAAATCCCCTAAAAGGTGTGCTTACAAAGAGACGAAGTGAAGTCATGTAAGAAAAGAAAAGACTATTCACATCAAAATACATGTGCAGGAAGAATGAGAGAATTCACTCTGGATGATTATGCTAATCATACAAAGGTGGAAACGGTGCCTCTTGTCCTCTTTTAACGACCCCAAAGGGAGGAGTCAGAGGTTTGGCAGATGGAGGAGGGGAAAGTAGCTGCGGCTTCTGCAGCCTCTTGCCAAAGGCCCCTGAGCAAGGGACATGGAAAAGTGGATGTGTTACCGTTGGCATGTGCCATTGTCCCCAAACACATGCGAGACAACGTCAGCACTCACTTCTGGCTCTAAATTGAAAAAACACTTCCTCTGCTTCTGCCAGCACCGTTTTCCCTCCTACTCACCCCTGCAGTCTGACACAGTTTCCATTCCAAGCAGACCCAGTAATGATTCCAAGGCGACTGGGTAACATATTCCAGTGAAAGAGCTGGCGGACAGCGTGAGACAGCACGGGGATAAGTTTAGGCTGAAATGAATTAGGGAACATTTGTAAGTTACCCTTTGAAGTTTTGTATTGCCTTATCATCAAACAGCTTCTCTTCTTTGGCAGTACATTGATTTTTCTGACTATGAAAACCTGTTTCATTTCTTCTATGATAATCAAACACAGTCTCAGTCAGTGGGCACTCTTCTTTTTCCTGACGGTATTATTGCACAAAATATGGAATCATCCTACAATCCCCACCTGACAGGACTCCCACACTGCATTCAGTTCAGTTCAGTCGCTCAGTCGTGTCCGACTCTTTGCGGCCCCATGAATTGCAGCACGCCAGGCCTCCCTGTCCATCACCAGCTCCCAGAGTTCACTCAGAATCACGCCCATCGAGTCAGTGATGCCATCCACACAGTATTAGCCTCTTTCTAATATTATTTTCCCTATCACACTCAACAATATAATGCTTATATTCCAAACATATATCTGCAGGGGATTATATCATTATTTGCCTTTGCTCTAGTCAAGTCTCTTTTATGAGAGTTTCCTGTTATTTGTCCTGATCTATGCTACTATTTGTCAAAATATCATCTCTGAAATTGTCTGCTTCTCTGAGATGTCAGGAAAAAAATATTTCATGTCTACTAAAGTTAAAGTCATTATAAATCCCACAGAGGTTTTTAAATGGGGACACACAGGATTTTTTTCCCTCAAGTATAATGCCCTTTCTAATAGAGTAGACTGGACTTGATGGAGTATTTTGTCAAAACATTTCCCCTGTAGCCCTTTGTACACGAGAAAATGGTCACAAAGCGTTTCTTTCTTATCTACTTGTACAGTGTGTGGTGAGAAAGCTAAGCTTGTATTTAGTTCAGTATTCATACCTGAGTAGAAAGTTAACATCATTCCTGAGTGGGAAGGAGTGAGTGAGTGAGTGAAATTCACTTAGTCATGTCCAATTCTCTGCAATCCTATGGACTATACAGTCCAGGGAATTCTCTTGGCCAGAATAATGGAATGGGTAGCCTTTCCCATCTCCAGGGGGTTTTCCCAACCAAGGGATGGAACCCAGGTCTCCCGCATTGCAGGTGGATTCTTTACTAGCTGAGCCACGAGGGAAGTCCCGGAGAAGTGGTGCGAGACCTTTAATCAGGAAGTTGGAGCTTAGCCCTGTAACTACTGTGGATGGTTGGTTTCATAACCCCAACACATTTCAGCCTCCTTTAGCCTCAGGCAGTTCGTTTATCTAATCGTGTCTTAGGTCAGCTTTAAAGATTCAGCCTCATTTTGTTTTTGCAGTGTCTCAGTGTTATTTCCATCCATCTTTCTTTGCCAGCTACTGTGTTCATTAGCTGGCTATTTCAGCAATGGCTTGTTAACCTCAGTGTCACAGACATTAGATTAATATCAGCTCTTGAAGCTCAGCTCTGGTGATGTTACTCTTTGTCCCAAATATTTCCATGGTTGGCTATTGCTTCCCTGGTGTTTAGAACCCTCCAGAGTGAATGTGCAACCTACAACTCCAGAATACTTACCAGCGATTTTCTACCTGTCCTTTACACTCCAGTCTATCTGAATTTCAGTTTTGGCATTTTATGAGTATGCCTTGGGTCTCCTTTGTATTTTCAAGGCATATCGCCTGCTGTGGAGATTTCTGTGTTTATCTTACTTCCCCTGCTAGACAGTGACATTCCTGAAGATAATTGTGATCATTTATTAGCAAAATATTCCTTGCTATGGACTGTGTGAGATACTTCACATCATCAACTCTAGATTTCTTATACTGTAAGGAGGATATTACTATATTTTTCAGAAAGGATGATTAGAGACTCAAGTGGTTAAATGATATCCTCAAGGTCATATTGCTAGTCTGTGACAGCTCATGTCTAGTTGTTTTCGCCTGTTTCATCTAGAAAAACCCTAAATTGAAGGAATGATGATGCTGGCAGTCGTCCAGCACATAGATGCGAGGCAATTATGTGAATCAGTTCAGTTCAGTACAGTCGCTCAGTCGTGTCCAACTGTTTGCGACCCCATGAATCGAAGCACGCCAGGCCTCCCTGTCCATCACCAACTCCCGGAGTTCACTCAGACTCACGCCCATCGAGTCAGTGATGCGATCCAGCCATCTCATCCTTGGTCGTGAATAAGTGGTGATTTTATACCTTAAACATAGCCTAACTTTAGATAATTGCCACCAGGTGGCAGTAATTACCCACGGCCATACACTGCCGGCTCAAGATTCACTGTATGGAATGGCAAAGCAAGAAAGGGACCCTGGAAATGATCGAGCCCTCTTTCCTATATTATGCTAAGAAAATTAAGAATCCATAAAGTTATTTTACTTACTCAAGATCTTTCAGTTAGTAAAAGAATAGAACTTAAACTTAGGTCTAAAATTCCCAAAGCCAGTGTTTTACCATTATACCAACTTGTATGTTTTTTATTCAAAGCTTACAATTTAGTCATAATTTTCCCACTGAATATTAAAATATTCAGTAAAATACTGAAAGTAGTAAAAATTAAACAAACTGTTTTATTATAAAGTTTTAAGTGTTTTTCTTAACCAAGAATCAAATAATATAGTTATCATGTTAAAAATATTAAAATATAGATAATGCAAAGAGGGAAAATACCAGCAATTCCAACAGCCAGAGATAATCATTATTTTGGAATATGTTCTCCCAGACATTTCTTTACTGATCTGTAAAACCCACTAGACATGAGTTTGAGCAGATTCCAGAAGACGGTGAAGGACAGGGAAGCCTGGTATGCTGCAGTCCATGGGGTCGCAGAGTTGGACACAACTGAGCAACTGAACAACAACAACAAAACCCATTTTTAAAAATTAGGATCAGGAGACTTCCTTAGTAGTCCAGTGGTTAAGACTTCGCCTTCCAATGCAGGGGGTGCAGGTTAGATCCCTGGTTGGGAAGCTAAGATCCCACATGCCTGGCCACCAGAAAACCAAAACCAAATTGTAACAAATTCAATAAAGACTTTAAAATTAAAAAAAAAAAATTAGGATCAAACCAAGACATAATTTAGTAATTTGTTAGCCTAAAATTCTCCCTGTAATCTTACTTTTGTAAATAGTTATTAGACATTTTCTTTAGGAGACTTCACAGATCTTTAAAAAGTCTCCCAACTTAACTGAGATTAGTTGCTAAATAAAGGGAGACCATTATCAATATCCTTTTTTCCTTCATATATTTCTGGAGAAGAGTCCCTTCATGAAAACGGTTTCGCTTGTATTTTTCCCTTTCTCATTCTCTTTTCAGTAAGAAAAAGACAACGTCTAAACTCTGTGCACATAGTCCATCTCCATGGGTCTTATCGGTAAAAGGCACTTTATTTTCACTTTTAAGTTGTTCCTCCCTACTCACCTCTCTTCTTAGGATGATGATATAACACTAAAGAGTATTTCTCAGCTAAAACTATCAGGTCAGTTACATACAATGGTATATCTTACACTAAGGAGCAGAAAATAAAATGGCTTCAAGTGCCTGATCACATATGGGTCACACTATTATCTTGAGTGATTACATGCCTCTTAGAGTGGATTTTGCGTGTACAGCTTTCTCTGGATCCAGGGGTGCTCTCTGAAATCTATAAATATCGCTACTAAAATTATCATTGAACTTTGGCCTGGATGATTTCTGTCCTCTGTAATTGGCATTCTGGTAACTGGTACTCTATCCCCACTACCTAAGAGTACGTAGTAGAAGCTAGCAGGAAGAAAACGAAGTTGGGTGGGGGGGTTGGTCCTCTTCTAACAGGGACCAATGCTGGAGTTGAAGATGCAGTGGGGAAAGGAGCAAATGAACAATAGGATTAAGTGTGATTTGAGGATGGTCAAAGCCAGGGGACTGGGGTAGGTAGAAGCTCTGCTAACACTTTGACAACTTGGACTCAGCACTCATGTAACATGTCCATATGTCATGTAATATGTCCATGTCCATATGTCAATATGTCCAAGATCCATTAACCCCAAACAGAAAACTCCAGGTACCTACATATTTTCAGCCAGGTGGGATGGAGATGGTCATGTGGCAAGAAATACTGTGTGGGGAAGGTGCTCTGAGATCCAAATCTTGGTTCTTCCCCCACCTCTATGCACCATCCACCTAGGCCAGCTGTTTAAATGACTTCTTCTACGGATAGCCATCAAGGAAGTTAACTGATAGAGCATCAGATTAGTTTGTAGGAGTCTCCCTGACTGTTTCTCTCCTGACATATACAGCTCCAAGGAGTGGAGAGTGGACATCATTAGTGAGTGACGCAGAACTGTCAAGGGAGAGGAAAACTGCCTGGTTTCTGCCTGGGAAAAAATCGATAGGACGGTGACTGCTATTCAATTTGCAGTTGATAACCAAAGTGCAGCCCTGCCTCTGAAAATGATGCTTCTCTTTGGCCATCAGTAAAAAAAAATGGTGCCATTTCTAGTGGAAAGGAAGACTTGCCCGAATAAAATGACATACTCTGGTTTTCCTTTGCTACCAACTGAATCTGCTTCCCTGTGGCTCAGCTGGTACAGAACCTGCTGCAATGCAGGAAACCTGGATTCGATCCCTGGGTTGGGAAGATCCCCTGGAGAAGAAAACAGCTACCCACCTTAGGATTTTGGCCTGGAGAACTGTCCATGGGGTCGCAGAGTTGGACACGACTAAGCAACTTTCACTTTCACCAACTGAATCTAGCAGACTGAAAGAAGGCAAAGCTCAAATGAGCCCAGGAGCCAAGCCTTATTAACATAGGCTCTCACTTCTAGCCAACCAGTCCAGACCACTATTTAGGTGTTCTATATAGGTTAAAGCGTCTGCCTGGAATGAGGGAGACCTGGGTTCGATCCTTGGGTCGGGAAGATTCCCTGAAGAAGGAAATGACAACCCACTCCAGTATTCTTGCCTGGAGAACCCCATGGAGGGAGAAGCCTGGTAGGCTACAGTCCATGGGGTCGCAAAGAGTCGGACACGACTGAGCGACTTCACTTCATACTGCAGTTACTATACTATCCACGTTTGTTTCATACACTTGCCTAAACATTGTATTTCATAATAAAACAAAGTAAAATTATCCTAAAATATTTGAACTTTACATATATTACATAGAAAAATGTCTCCAAAAATCTCAACCCAACAGACTGTATTGTACTCTCCCATATGGCTTTTGCTTTTCTCTTGCAGTATTTGCTTTTTTTTCACTTTTTGGGGGAAGTTCCACAAGTCTGCTCTATGCCACTGTAAAGGAGAAACATTTTACCTTCCTGTGTAGACAAAAGCCTAGTTCTCGCCTACTATGTCTTTCTTCCCTGTGAGTCTCCTTTACTACTCACAGAAAACACTTCACTTCTGGGCACTAATGTGTGCAGGCTTTTCCCCACACCAGGTAATTCTGTGACACCAGCTGGGGCGTCCTACAATTTCTCGATTCTGACACTGTGTGTACTTGGAGATAGGCTCAGATACTATCCTAGCACCACCTGGGAGCTCTCTGGGCTGTTCTTTAGGGGATTTTATGAAGGGTTCATCACATGGGAATGATCCATCATTAATTCCAACTTTGGTCCTCTCCCTCCCCAAGAGAATGGGAGGAATTGAGAGTTCTGACCCTCTAATCATGGCCTGGCCTTTCTGGTGACCAGACCTTATTCAGGAGCCACATAGGGACGGAGTCACCCTGTTAGAACAGGACACTCCTGTCATCCACAAAATTACAAGGAAGGGTCTCAGGAGCTGTGTCAAGAACAGAGCTCAAAGACCAATAACAGAACAAAAGATGTTCTTACCACCAGGGCGACAGGCTAATACAGACATTCTGTTACCATACAGTCACCGTCTTCTATAGGTGAAACCCACTGATACTAACTTCAGTCCCTCAGGTCACATATGACAAGCTTAACCTGAGTCTTTAGAGTCTAAAAACATCTATTATATTCCAGGGACATTCTATAGGCAACTGCCCCATATTCCTCCCATCCCAACAAATATATTTTCCCAGGTGAAAAACATATCACCCATGGATATCATCCCAGGTCTCTAGAGTAGCTTCAAATGTGAGCATCTTCCTTTAAGTATGGTACCCAGATGGAAACATATTCCAAGTACAAAAAAACTAGAGGAAGCTTTTCATTAACCATGTCTTCTGTTGTATATCCTCTCCCACTTGAAAGACTGAAGATACTGCAGAGAACGTGGGCTTTGAAGCCACAGGACCTGTTTTAATAGTAGTCCTTGTTAGCTGAAATGTCTCTGAGCCTGTTTGTGTCACCTATAAAGAAGTGTTTTTTCTATTCTCCACAAGCACGTTGAGAAAGAAAAGAGCAGTTTGTAAGTGCTTAACAGTGGACTCAACGTTAAGCTAAGACGGAACCTCTTAGCAGTCACATCATAGTCTTCAACTGTTACTACATATCGGTCAGAGTTCAGAGAACCAGACTCTAGCTAGTTTAGCAGAATTTATTTAAATTTTACTGACTTCTGAAATAATTTATACCATGACCCAGTAAACACGTGCACACATAAGTATGTAATTCAAATAATCTTCACAGAATTTATCCATCTGACCTGTTGTCCTCTGCTGTATTTCTGTTCAGTATTTTTTAACACTAGTTATGACCCACTGAGTTAACTTCATGACTCACTGATGAACGATAACCCAGTTATATTTCCAAAGTAATGGAAAATACTACTGATACATTGCAGGGTGTAACATGGCCTAGGGAACCACTGGAAGAACAGAAGAAACAAACTCTAACCCCTGCTTCCAAAACTGGGCAGTCAAGAGTTACCAGCTCCAGAGCATTCTGTCTGTATGACCCCTACCTACAAAAGGTGGCGAGGCGCCTCCTGAGCCTCACGCTAGGGCATCTGATTGACAAAGCCTAGCTGACGCCCAAAGTCCTGGTGCAGAGGGATTTGGGAGATGCAGTAAAGGAAAGCACATCAGAAACTGCAATAGATGATGTTAAACAAACTCATATGGCTGAGACATACTTACTCAGATACATGGTTTGGATAAACCCAGTGGTCTAGGCGTACCTCCTTACATCTATTTATCTGTACTAAATTGTGTATTTTCTTGGACAGCCTATTACTGCTACTTCAGTGAGGCAAATTCACATTACTACAATTTGCTTGTGTGATTAGTCGCATCCAACCCTGTGACCCCATGGACTGTAGCCCGCCATGCTTCTCTGTCCATGGAATTCTCCAGGCAAGAATCCTGGAAGGGCTTGCCATGCCCTACTCCAGGGGATCTTCCCAACCCAGGGATCAAACCCAGGTTTCTGGCATTGCAGGCAGATTCTTTACCATCTGAGCCATCAGGGAAACCCCAACAGAATGAAATTCAGAGCAATAAACCAAATGGAGAGTCCCAACTCACATTTCCTTTCACAAATACACCTGTACCCAGTTAACCTGGGGTCTACCAAAAATGAGGATTCTAAAAAAAGAAAAACAGGGAAAACTTAAAATAAACCAAGGATTCTCTTCTTCACAACCTCACAAAGAATCTTAAGTTTAGAAAAACATTTTTTACATCACTGAAGAGAAGAATTAGCAATTTTTTATTGTTTAATTCCGTTTATACAATAATTTATATATGTGAGAATTCAAATTTATTGAATGAAATACACTGTTTATGATATTCAAACCATTTTAAAAATAAGTTACTGAAAGGGTAGTATATAATGAATTAAATAATACAGATTTGGGGATAATTGATGTGCATTTAATTTAAAAAAGAAACTGCATGAGTTCACAAACAGATTTATACAACCACTAAACGCAGAAAAACACAAGGAAATAGGTTTCTACAGTATCCTAACAGAGGTACCCTTTCCTTAAGCCTAAGAAAACCAAATACTTTTAGAAGCTGAAGTGTTAAGTTTACAGAAATGCAAAACACCAAAACACTTTAAGCAAAGTCTTTATTTTCAAGAAAAAAGTACATTCTCATTTCCTGTTCTTGGCATAAGTTTTAATTACTTCCAGTGGAGCCAAAGCCTCCTGAACCCCTTTCAGTGTCATCTAAAATCTGAAAAGACATAAAGATAGTGAGCCATATAGTTAATTTTAGATCCTCTTTCAGGTCTCTCTAGCTCCAAATTTGTAAAAGTTTTATTCTTGCTATATCATTCCTTCAAAAAGGAGATTACAGAAAATTCAATTTTTTTAAATGTTCCATAAAATACTGAATAATACCAAAAAAGCTAAGGAAATAGTAAATTTCAGTCTATTTAAATGGTTTATTATTCCAAGTAATGCTATATAACAGCCATGGCAAACATTTTAAGAAGTTCTACAACTAAGATTTTAATTTTGCTTAAAATAGGACTAGTCAAATATTCTACTACAGATGGTCTCCAACTTAGAATGGTTTGACTAACGATTTTTCAACTTGATGATGGTGTGAAAGTGATATGCATCTGGCAAAAACTGTGCTTCAAATAATGAATTCTGACTTTTCCCTGGGCTAGTGATATGCGATGTGATCCTCCTGTGATGCTGGGCGATGGCAGCGAGCTGCAGCCGCCAGTCAGCCATGCCATCACAGGGTGAAATGCTGACACAGTTTCTGTGCTCATACAACCATTCTACTTTTCACTTTCAGTGCAGTATTCAATAAATTACATGAGATATTCAACACTTTATTATGAAACAGCCTTTGCATGAGATGACTCTGTCCAGCCAGGTTAATAAGTGCTCTGAGCATGTTTAAGGCAGGCTAGACTAAGCTACGATGTTCAGTAGGTTAGGTGTGTAAAGTGTATTTTCAACTTAAGATATTTTCAATTTACAGTGGCTGTATCAGGATGTAATCCCACTGTTAAGTTGAGAAAGATCTGTATTTAGTAACCAATGGCATATTGGATCCTCAAATTTTTATTTTTCCTTCACTGAAGATGTTATCATGTATTCCCTACTCAGCTTTTATGATACTTACTTGAACTTCCTCTATTTCTGGGTAAAATATCCGTTCACAAATGAGCTGTGCAATTCGATCACCCTTTTTGACTTCAAAGGAAAAAAACAAAACAATTTATTACTGATACTTTATTGATGCATTCTCTGTATCCTGCCTTACACAGTACAATGAGAATCAGAGGAGTTAGTATGTGCTGTTTAGACTTATTTAATACATAACTCGGAAAACTCATTATATTGATATGATTAGATATATTTACCATACCTTCAAACTTCTCTTTGCCAAAATTAAACAGGACAACACCAACATTTCCTCTATAATCTTCATCTATGACACCAGCTGGAGAAAAGAAAAATGATCTTAGCTTAGTGTATGGCACCAAGGACTAAGGGTATATAATTACCTCAAAATCATTCCTATGTAGCTCTAAAGTTTTATCCTTACAATGAATATGTGAACCTTGCTCTGTTACTATGTAAAGCCTCAAAGCTAAGAAATGATATTACTAAAATGCAAATGTACTTAGTCGCTCAGCCGTGTCTTACTCTGCGACCCCACGGACTACAGTCTGCCAAGCTCCTCTGTCCATAGGGATTCTCCAGGCAAGAATACTACAGTGGGTTGACATGTCCTCCTCCAGGGGATCTTCCCAACCCAGAGACTGAACCCAGGTCTCCTGCATTGCAGGTAGATTCCTTACCATCTGAGCCACCAGGGAAGACCAAAATTCAAATAAGAATTTTGAAAGTGGTCCTAATTTTACAATCTGTCATCCTTACAAATGGTGACCATTAACCTACTCTAAATTGGGAGTAGGTGCTTAGCATCTCAGCCAAGTCATCCTTAACTGCTCTCTCCCAATCCTACTGTCTATCTACTGCATACCTGCCAAAAGGACTAGGAGAAAATGACGATTTGGGTTTTAAAGGCTTTTCCTGGTAGCAGCTTCCCACTAATATCCAGACTGAAATATGATTAAGCCATAAATAAAAATGTCAAAAAGCCAGAAGATCTGTGGTGGAATAAGTCAGTGCTGACACTGTTAAGCAGCAGTCTAGAAAATATCAGAACATTCCATTTTTATAATGAAAATGGAGCTGAACTGTTCACTTCACATTCTTCTCCTTTCCATTTGAGCTACCATCCTTTCTTAAGAGCATGATCTCTCAGAAAATATTAGCACATAAGCTTAATATTGAGTATAAGTTTATACACAACTGTGTGTAATTAGAACCTGTTTGAGATTATAAACACAAAAGCAGCAAATTTTTGCAGGAGAGGATCTTGAGTCAGGGCCCTGCCGCAGCCCAGAGAAGTACATCTACCCAACTTGCTAGCATTTATCTTTGGGCCAAGGATCCAAAACCTTCCCATAAACACAAGCACAGATAATGTAGGTGCACCAGGTCTTCTCATTTCCTTTTTAAAAATTAAGGCATAATTCATAAGTCAATATTTTTTTAGTGTATTCAGCGCTGTGAAAACATGACTACAATCAATTTTTGAACATTTTCATTACCCCGAAAAGAAACCCCCTAGCTATTAGCAGTCACTTTCCTATACCTATCTTTCCCCTCAATGCCCATTTCCTTTTATACACGTTAATTCTTTCCCTTCAGTTTGTAAAATGCTAGACAGGATTCATGTGAATCCAATTAAATGCAGCTCCATGTCTTATCTTACATCTTCTTAATACTCCACTTCTCTGGGGCAACAAAAAACTCCTATCAAAGAAGAAAAAAAAAGAATCAGGAATTTAGTTCAATGGGTACTAATGCTGGTTGGCTAGACTCATAGTTATTTGAAGGTCAATTGAAACAAAAAAAAGTTGGTTTTATTTTTTTCTTTTTTAGAACAAGAATAAGCATTCACTTTCAATTTTCTCATAAAGGAAAAAAAAGGCAAAATTAAAAAAAAAAACAAAAAGTTCCACTACAGGGAAATATACTCAGAAAAACTAACATTTTTTAGATTTTTCCAGTGGATTACTGAAGAAGTTTAGATGAACCCCTGTGCTTTATGAATGAATTAGTAGGGCTAAGTGAAACTGAACTTAAAATACTTCTTACAAGGTTCCTGACATAAGACTCAAGAGTTTGAATTAAAGATAAAACACTTTTTAAAATGGCAAGAACAGTGAGTATAAAAGTGGCTGAAAGTGGTTCATATCATGTCTAGACTGAAGGAAACAGTCTATTCTTTTCTGGTTCTACATCAATAAAACTTTGAGCAACTCAAAGAATACTGAAGCCTGGCCTCTTTCCCCCACTGACGGTTGATCATTAACTTAGTCCTTGATATTTACTGAAAGAATGGAGATAAAGATAGGACAGCTGTTTTCTATATTATCTAGATGCAGAAAGTTTCAGCTGCAGGAATGGCTCAGATCAGAGTTAAGGAAGGAACCCCTCAGCAGCAGGTCATTCCCTGCCTCCCATGCCGGAACAAATGACCACAGGAGGCTCTGGCATCTCCAAGTGGGAGTGCTCAGGCTAGCACTCATTCACCTAGGGTGCCTTAGATAAAGACCACGTGTGCTAACCTCTGAACTCACTTCTTTACTAGAAAATTTTTAGAGTACCCAAACAGTACAAATACATATAAAGCAAAAGCCAATAATGCTTCCCAACTCTCCCCCTCAGGCAGCCACATATTTTACACATTTTTTTCCCACACACAATAGCATAGCTATCCTTTGAGAGTAACATATCTGAATCTTAGTCATTCTTCTAGATCCAAGATATGGAAATACAGCACCATGATTCCTATGTAACTATTCTCTTACATATCATCAGACATTCAGGTCGTTTTTACATTTTTCCTATAATAATCAAAACAGTCCTTTAAATATGTCCTTGTATATTACTGTATTGTATTCTCATCAAATAGTTTCAAAAAAAAAAAAACAAGCACTTTCCTGGGCTGAAAGGTGTGTATATTTAAAATTTTAATGGATATTGCTAGATAACTTTGCAAAGAAGGTATAGCAATTCAAATTTCTATCCATGATATTTAAGAATGCCCATTCCCAAGCTCTCGTATAATACCAGATGGAAGCAATCTTTTTAACTCTGGCCAATATGATGAGTGAAAGATGGTATTTCATGGATTTGCTGACATTTCCCTGATGACTAGTGACAGGCTGGGCTTCTTTACCTCAATAGGTTTGCTCCACATTTGCCATGTCCTCTTCTTATTTTATAATCGGTTTCCCCCCCTCTTATCTGTTTGGATATTTAACTCTTCTTCATATGACTTGCAAGTATTTACTTGTTTACTTTATGGTATCTTCTACGATACCAAACACTATATATTTATAAAGGAGTCCTATCACACATATGATTGGATGTCTTGAATTCCTCAAAGCCAGGTGATCTAGCTAGACTGAAAGAAATTAAGTCCTTTCAAGTCAATTAGAATGTATGACAGAAAAAATGGTCCTTAATTACTCCTTTTTTAAAAGCATGAATACCAACAGTATTAAAAAAAACTAATAGTTCCAAGTTCATTTATTACTTGTTATTCAAAGGCAAACTGACTGTCAAAAAAAAAATACAAGACATTCCTTTCGTACATAAGGGACATAAACATCAAGGGTATTTCTCTTCATGAGAAAGCAGAAAGTATTTTGAAGTTATCACTGGAAAAATCATGCATTGGAACTGGCAGAGTGATTAACTGACTTCAGGCAAAAGTTTTACTGTGTCAAGACTTTGGCAACGTCACTCGTTGGAAACCTTCTTTACAGAAAACTATCCACACCTACCAGATGTGAATTCTGAACGGAATCCTGAATACTCAACTTTTCCCTTTGACCCTTATTTACAGCCTGGGATTTCTAACAATATCCCTCTTTGAAATAAAAACTGTGGCCAACTATGATAAATGTGTGCCTAGGAGACATTTTTAAGATACTCTGCATCCAAGAACACACCACAATGTGACTGTATGAATAATACCACAGGAACCACCAGGCAAACTAACTTTCCATTGCTTTGACATGAATTTTTTTCAGAGGATTGTTTTAAATAGAACAAAAGTTAGTAACAAAGTCAGAAAAAGTCTCCATGTTAAAAAAAAATCATAGAGGACAGAAAATATGTACCAAGCAGTGTTAGTGCTTTAGACACATAATAATTCAGTCTTCCCATCTTTCAGGGCAAGCACACTAATTTTCACTTTACAGATAAGGAAGCTGAGGCTCCGAAAAGTTAAACAATAACTAGCTAGTTAGTGACAAAGTTAGAGCCCAAATCCAGTTGTATTCCAAAGCCCATGTTCCTTTCATAACCCTTTGAAATTTATTTAAAAATACCATCTTTTATATCCTTAAGTTATCGTCTTTAAGTGACCATACTGCTGCTGCTGCTAAGTCGCTTTAGTCATGTCTGAATCTGTGTAGACGGTAGCCTACCAAGCACCACGTCCCTGGGATTCTCCAGGCAAGAACACTGGAGTGGGTTGCCATCTCCTTCTCCAATGCATGAAAGTGAAGTCGCTCAGTCGTGTCCGACTCTTAGTGACCCCATGGACTGCAGCCCACCCGGCTCCTCCATCCATGGGATTTTCTAGGCAAGAGTACTGGAATGGGGTGCCATTGCCTTCTCCAAGTGACCATACTAGACCTTGTGAAAATATTCTTGAAAGTCAAGCATAAAGTAGTCCAGGGAATTCTCTACCCCAGAAGGCTGTCCATCTCTCTTGAGTTATATTCAGCTCCTCTTCAGTCTCTAAGAGCCGTTTTTGGGCTCCTGTTTTACCCCACAGCACCACCTAGTGACACTACAGGGAGATGGCCCAGGGACAGGCCTCAGCCAGAGAGGGAACAGTAAATTAATTCAGGGCAGAGCTAGGTTGGTAGACGGACAGGGCAGGGTGATCCACGGCATTTAACTGCAGTGGAAAGAACAAGGGGATTGGAATCATATGGATGGATTTCAGTTTCTAAAGAGGCAACTTGGGCCCATTTCTGAGTCAGTTTCCTCGTCTATTAAAAAGCAGCTTCATAAAAATGGCAGGAGATGGAGAATTTAACATATTTACTCATCTGAGGGCTAAGAGGCCTTGTTAGAGAAGCACTAACCACAACTGCTTGAATAATGATATAAAAGCATTTCCTTTCCTTGTTATAACAAACTTCCTTCTGTGAACAGTCATTTTTGGACTAAATGCAGATTATCACTAAACCAAGGCAAAATCCTATCTGTCAGATAGTGTCTAGCTTGTGAGTGAAATAACAACATTTCACGTAATGATCATTAAAAAAGTAGACATATTCAAATAGCATTCAAAACTGTCATCGTAATCATCTTTTACTTAGGGACAGAAATTTCTAAAAGGCAAGATACAACAAAAACCATTTTCTTTTCTTGATGATAAAAATAAAATCTGTCATTTGATTACTGCAAAAACAAAGTAAACACTTGTAAATATTTACAGAATAAAAATGTAAATATATTACCTCCCACATCTATGAAGTGTTTTGCTGCCAAGCCAGAACGAGGAGCTATAAAACAAACAAACAAACAAAAAGAAATTGACTATCTTAAGAAGGGCAATACTGAATAAAATTGACAATCTAAGCATGTCACTCTCATCCCTATAACATTTGTATCTTATCCTTAGCAGACAGGTATGAATAAATAATGTATTTATCACACTGTATGATCAAAGTAGAAAACTTTAGAACAACTGAGAATAAGTGCTGAAGCTATGGTCTGCAGGAAAGAAATGCAAAGTGAACCAGGGGCGAAAACTGTGGACAATGCTGTCCAGACGTTTGGTCACAAAGGGAGGATGATCGCTGGCAGGGACATGGGGCAGAGGAAGGAACTTTTATTTTAAGATAGGCGATTCAAGCGTGTTGCAGTATGGCTAAGAAGGGGAGGGGCATAAACCCAACCAGAGTAGCAGAGGTTAACCTTGAACTTGTGACTCCTACGCATAATTTAGATGCCAAAAGACAAATCTGAATGAAACAAATGAACCAGAGTAAAAAGCTAAGTTTATACCTTACTCTTGCTGACTTGAGTAACAGGCCTACCATTAATTATCCTAACTTCTAGTATTTTATTCCAGAATAACTTAAATCAGGCATTTTGTCAGTAAATGCTAGCCCTTCCTGCCTTCACTGTTATTTCACCCCATCTCCTAACCCACCCACCCACCCCCTAGTACACTAAAAATGCCATCAGTGCAGCCAGAAAGATGGGGAGAGAGCTCATTTCAGTTTTCTTTTAAAGGCTCAAGTATCAGCAGTTCTCAGACCNTTTTTTTTTTTCCTAGTCACACAACTTCTTGCTACAGGCTGTGTCTTCTATGTATTTATTTTCTCGTTCATTTTCTATTTGCTGTAGTGGGCATAAGCTGCATAAGGGCAGGGACCAAATGTGTCTTCATTTACCATTGTATTCCTGGGGCCTGGTTTAGTGCCTGGCTCAAAGTGTTGCTTGAGAACTATTTGATATATGAATGAATGACTGAGTGATAGATCTCATTCATTATATGAATGAATGAATGATAAGAGAGCTCATTCATTACATGAATAAATGATCTCAGGTTCCATCCAGACCCTGTATATGATCACTTATCAAAGTCTTACGGTTTTTCTATTTTTTCCATTCTTTTACTTTTTAATCAAAAGGTTTTTTTCTCCATATAATGCTTTTTCAAACCTACAATGAACAACATCAATTCCTTCCCAGTCCCTCCATGAATACCCTCTCTCAGCTCTCACTCAGGGGCAATACTTTCAACTATTTTTTTGACTTTTTCTATTGGAATTTACCTCCCCACCTGTTCCCAAATTATACATTGCTATTTAAATGGCATAGAAATTACCTTGTGGATTAGAATAGTTGAGGATTAAGTCTTTTAACCTCCTCTCCACTGCTTTCTGTTCATAGTTTCGTAATGATCTTCTGTATAAGTCAGCAGTTAGTATTTACATTATCATGACTAGTAAATATTGACTGTGGGGACAATATATGATTATTTCTTTTTTTTTACACCTGTCACCTTCAAGTTAATACTTGCCTTGTTTTTCTATCTTTTTATTGGTGATGGTGTTTTTGCTTCACCCACTGCTTGTTTATTCCAAATGTTCCAGAGGATTCTATACCTCAAACGTCTATCACTTCAGATGCAACACTGAGATGTAAATCTCCAGTCAGTTCCAATTTTCCTTCCCTCACTCTATTCTCTTGCTCTGATCTGCACAAATGATCTAGTCCTGCTGAATAGCTGACATCCTGGGACTCACTTTGTGCCTGTCTTATATTGGAGTCCTGGTCTTATGGATCTAGTATTCTCTTAGTTTACTTCCTCATTTTGCTGAAATACTTTCTCTAGGAATTTTCTAAGAAAGTTTGCATTAAAGGTAGTTTGAGTCTTCACATATTCTAAAATATAGTAACTAGTGTTTCCGTTTACCCAGGCCCACACAAAAATCTCACTTCATTCATGAAACTTCCTTAGAGCCAGTAGTAAACCCTGCCTTATCTTTTATAACACTTACCATATCATTCATTAGCCATATACTCCCGTTGTGCAATTATCTCAAGTACATGCATTTTATCTTTCACATTAGTTAGAGTCATAAACTTTTATGAATCCTTCAAAGCACCTACTTCAGTGTTTTACACAAAAATGATTTGTTTGGCTCCTTATAATACCTAGCACCAAGGAAGTATTCAGCTATTTCTTCTGTTAATGTGGAGACTGAAAGTTTTATTAATGTCACTTTCCATCCGAGTTTATTTTAGATTGAAAAGAGAAAAGGGCATAATCCAACTGAAAAAGAGTAACAGGTTAGGGATCTGAACCACCAAGCATTTGAAGAATATTCCTTATGACAACTGAAAAATAATTTTATATAAAATTATATAAACCTTAAATTCAGGATACTACAGTAAAGAACTAAATATATCCTAGCCATAGTTTATTTCATGCCATATGTTTATCAGAATATAATTATCAGTCGTGGTGATAATTTACTTCAGTCTTGTGCCAATGTGAACCTACTGAGAATGCAAGTCTGTACTCTATAAGCAAAGTTGTCCTTCCTATCTTTGCTATCTTAGAGTTTTTTCACTTTTTAACAATGGTATACATGATGATTTCAGGTATATTCTAAGTGTTTTATAAATATTAACTTATTTAATCGCAACAGCCAGAGAAAACAAGTGTTGTTCCTGTCCCCAATTTATGGATGGGGAAATCAAAGCACAGAGAGGTCAAATAATTTGCCTAAGACCACATAGCTCACAACCAGAAAGAGACCAGAGCTAGGATTCAACTTCAGGTAGTCTGACTTCAGAGACCTTACACTTAGCCACTCTCTAGGTTTATGTATGCCTAATGAGACTGTGAAACTCTTCTTAATACTGAGCCTGGCTGTGTTCTCCAGGTCTGGGAAAGATGTGTAAAAAATTAACCAGGCATCCTTAGCGTCACAGTTGATTGTGCCCACCTTATTGAAATATTTCTTCACCAAGCCACACTCTGGTTTTCTTCCCACCTCGCCTACTGTCTTCTCAATCACCTTTTTGTAGCCTCTTCTCTTTTCAGTCTTTTCTCTTGCTCAAGATAAAAAGCCTTATAGAGTCTTTCTTCCTCCCTCTTTCAGATCTTTCCTTATCTAAAACAGTCTGCGAATATTCTCGCTGTTAGGATTTCCTAATAGTCGAGGCAGGCTAAACATTTACTATATTAAGACCATGCATGTGTCCTCAGATCTACTTCTTTTCCTAAGTCTGGTTTTATAAATGCTGGTGATAAACCAAGTCTGATTTATTTGATGCATCTTGTGTGGGAAATGTCTGTGACTCTAGGTATCTGATTAATCTTGAGAAATGATAGCATGGCTAGTGTGACAATGTTTGGAGATAACCATTGCTAATTTGATGATTGCCTGTTGCCATTAAATGGATTGTAAAATTTAAAAAAATAAATAAATATAGTCTTCTAAGCACTACCTAATGCTTTACCCTATTTGATTTTTCTTCATAGCACAATATTATATGAAATTATGTACATACTTATTTCACATGTATGTTTCTTGTACTAGCATGTAAGTTCCATAATGGGTTTAAACTTATCTTAATTTGGGTTCCTTTAAAATACTCTGTTTTCTTTTTACCTCTTCTTGCCTTCTTTTAAATTTTATTATAATTTTATTTAATTAATTTTTTCAGTTTTACTCTCTGATTCTGTTATTTTAGATAAATTAAAACATGCATGCTTAATCCATCATTTTTTGAGATCTAAAACAAAATTATTATCTTTCTCCTGGATAACACAGGGAACTTAGAATGCTTTAACTCCATTAATTTTTTTTTTGGCATACATACTATTATTGTCTAGTATTTTAAATGCATCTTTTCTTGAAATCTAATAAGCATTATTATTACTACATTTTACAGTCATTAAAAAAAATGTTTGTCCATACTTTCATCACTTTCTTTGCTTTTCTTTCCGCATCTCAAACATCCTCTCAAATCTCAGTCTCAGATTACCATCCTTTTGCTCAAACTTTCCATGTAGGTGAACTTTCTTGGTTTGGGTTAATTTAAACAAAACTCTTGAACTCTTCTTCAGGGGTAGTGCATTCTTTGACAGTTATTCAGGAATGGAAGAGGTGAGAATACTAATGTGAAAGTATTATAACATAACATAACCATAACTGCACAATTCTATAGCTGAATTTAGAACATCTGATTGTGGACCAAAATAGCTCATTTATCATGCCACACTTCACCTTGGCTGGAAATATGTGCAGGACAAAACATAACAGAAGCCATACTTTGGGTTATGGTACCAAAATTTACAACTTCCCCTTTATTTCAAGCCCAGTTTTTTTCCTTTAGGACAAGGACCAGTTAGCCTGAAGATAGTGAGCTGTAGCCTATCTTTTGTAAAAGGGGAATTAGAATAAAGGAAATGGAAAAGAACCAGTATACAGGCAGATCAGTTTCAGTAAAAAGTATATGTAGCTCAGTGGTAAAGAATCCGCCTGCAATGCAGTAGACACCAGTTTGATCCCTAGTTCAGGAAGACCCACTGGAGAAGGAAATGGCAATCTACTCCAGTATTTTTGCCTGAAAAATTCCATGGACAGAGGAGCCTGGCAGGCTACAGTCCATGGGGTTGCAAAAAAGTCGGACATGACTTAACAGCTAAATGACAACATATGTATAACTATCTAGAAATTCATTCTTTTAAAATTGTTTGGTCCCTAATGCCATGAAGAGGACTCCTGGAATGTCTTTTGTTCCCCTGGGAGTATCTATTTGAAAACACTAAACTGCCATATAGCTTGTGAAACCCACAAGACTGTTCCTACAAGGCTCTTGGGAAGAATGCAAAGATCAGAAAAATATATGTAGCCTTTCAATTTCATAAAATCAGCACATACTTAAGTATGTAAGTAGCTCAGAAGATTGACTCTAAGGTGAGTGAATGTTAAGAAACAATAAGGAACTAGCCAATAGTCAACAAAAGCATTTATTGCTACAAAACTACTTTGGACTGACTCACAGGTTATAGCCACAAAAGTTCAAGGGAATCAGAATAGTTACTGTACAAACTCAGAACTATGCACTGAGTTCTCACTATACACTGAGTACAGGATCTGTTAATTAACATAATCATGAAAAGTTGACTCTGAATTATGCCATGTGTGTAGGAGTACCAGAAGGTGAAATTTCTGTGATTACAGCTCAGAGAAGGACTATTGTTATTTCATTTTAAAGCATCATTAACTTTTCAGGAAACAAAACAGATGGCTTAAGAGCAGGGTACACGTGAGAATCGGTTAAAAAGCTTAGTCAAATGCACATGTCCACATCCCACTGCACACTGACTAAGAATCTCCAGGGTGATTCTTGTTGCCCACACTTAGTTAGGGACCACTGCTTTAGGGAATTTATTTCTAGAAAACTTGTTGCACTCAAGACTTGCTAGAAAGAATTTCTTCACATTTAACCAATATTATAATTTTTTACCAAACCCACTGTACTCTAGATCGTTTTAATAGAGATTCCATTACCTTACATATAGAGGCAGGTCCTAGGTCTTTGTTCTTAACAATAAATTTGTCGTATAATTTTACTAAGAAAATTTGCAGACCAGGCATCATTCAGAATATCTGCTTGTTTCTTGGTTAAGCCATATAGAGGCCATTAAAGCTGGTCACAAGAGGTGCCCCACCAACAGTTAGATAGGACTAAAAGGCTGAGTGTAAAATGAAAGTTTAACAAGAAACTTGATATATTTGACAATTTTGATTGTAAGATTAGTCAAAGAGGAAAGGGTTAGAGGAGGGTGGATTACATGGACTAAACTGGGCAGTTGTCCGAGAACTAAGTCAGCTCTAGACTTGCACTGTCTCTTGACTCATGTGATCTCTTTCAAATCATGTCTCCCTCTTTCATCTTTGAAGAGCATCTGATTGCACTGGGAAATTAGCTATATAATATATTGTTATGTGACTATCCCTGCTCACTAGCCCCTGGTACAGAAATTAGTTGTATTGTCCATTCTGGCTGGAGCACAGAACAGGTTTCATCCCAGCAAACTGACTGGTTTTATCAGCAGGGCAGTGTAAGTGGTCAACATTGCAAGACTATATAAACCAACCAGTATATTGCTGTTCAACATGTTTGGTGATGAAGCCCTGGGAAAATTCTGCTGACCAGTCTCTCCAACGAATCTTTTTGGGTCATTTTCAGCAGTATTCACTAACCTTCCACTTTGAACTCTGGCAGGTCCAGAAGAGGCACTTCAGACATTCTGATATTTATAGGAGCTTAGTTTGAAAACTAAGCTTACTCCTTGGAAGAAAAGTTATGACTAACCTAGACAGTGTATTAAAAAGCAGAGAAATTACTTTGCCAGCAAAGGCCCGTCAAGTCAAGGCTATGGTTTTTCCAGTCGTCATGTGTGGATGTGAGAGCTGGACTATAAAGAAAGCTGAGCACCGAAGAATTGATGCTTTTGAACTGTGGTGTTGGAGAAGACTCTTCAGAGTCCCTTGGACCGTAAGGACATCCAACCAGTCCACCCTATTGGAAATCAGTCCTGAATGTTCATTGGAAGGACTGATGTTGAAGCTGAAACTCCAATACTGGCCACCTGATGCAAAGAACTGACTCATTTGAAAAGACCCTGGAGGCAGGAAGAGAAGGGGACAACAGAGGATGAGATGGTTGGATAGTATCACGGACTCAATGGACATGAGTTTGAGTAAACTCCAGGAGTTGGTGATGGACGGGGAGGCCTGGTGTGCTGCAGTCCATGGAGTCACAAAGATTCAGACATGATTGAGTGACTGAACTGAACTGAGTTTGAACACATTGCCATTTGTAGACCCTTGAATAATAGAGTGATAGTTGACAAGAGTTTGGGGATTAAGAATTACTATGATGACCTAGATATTTGAGAGGCTGGAGAAACTGAAATTTTTCTATTGTGTTAATCCAAGCTTGAGGTGATGAAGACTGTGTATGTTTTTACATTGCTGCTGTAACAAATAACCACAGCAGATTACCACAGTGGCTTAAACAATACAGATTTATTATCCTCAGTTCTTTAGTTTGGAAGTCTTGCATGGATCTTATAAGNTTGTGTTAATCCAAGCTTGAGGTGATGAAGACTGTGTATGTTTTTACATTGCTGCTGTAACAAATAACCACAGCAGATTACCACAGTGGCTTAAACAATACAGATTTATTATCCTCAGTTCTTTAGTTTGGAAGTCTTGCATGGATCTTATAAGGCTAAAATCAAGGTGTTGGCAAGGTTGCAATCCTTTGTCGAAGAGGGAACCCATTTCCTTGCCTTTTCCAGCGTCCAGAAGCTGAGCACATTCCCTGCCTTATGACCTCCACCCTCCATCTTTAAAAATAGCAGCAGCGGGTTACTCTTCATGCTGCTATATCTCTAGTTCTCTGATCGTAGTTGGAAAGTTTCTCCACTTTCAAGGACTCGTGTGGTTAGACTGGACCCACCCAGATAATCCAGGATAATTCCTCTATCTCAGAGTTAGTAATCTTAATGACTTCTGTCAAGTCCCTTTTACCGTATAAGGTAATACACATGTTTTCCAGGGGTCAAAGCATAGATGTCATTGGGGGCCATTACTATGTTTATCATAAACACCTAGAATGGATATTTTAGACAATCAGTAGGACTTCCGGTTCAGCTGGATTGATGGACCAAAGAGTTGATTTGGTAGGCTTCCCAGGTGGCGCCGTAGCAAAAGAATCCGCCTGCCAATGCAAGAGACACAAGAGACGTGGGTTTGATCCCTGGGTCAGGAAGATCTCTTGGAGCATAAAAAGGGCAACCCACTCCATGTCTTCTTGCCTGGAAAACTCCATGGATAGAGGAGCCTGGTGAACTATAGTCCATGGGGNCCGACTCTTTTTGAGACTCCATAGACTGTAGCCTGCCAGGCTCGTCTGTCTATGGAATTCTCCAGGCAAAAATACTAGAGTGGGTTGCCATTTCCTCCTTCAGGGGATCTTCCTGACCCAGGGATGGAGCCCATGTCTCCTGCATTGGCAGGTGGGTTCTTTACCACTGAGCCACCTGGGGAGCCCTTTCTTTTAATGAATTGGGCTAGTTTTCAGGTTTCTACTGCATATCTTTCTTTATTCCCTCTGTATCCAGTCTTAGTCCTCTCTGTCCTGCTCTCTGCCTGGGGAGGCTGACCTGTAGGGACCTCATCAATGCGCTCTCTTGCTCTCTGGTGGCTTGCATTTGGGTTTGGCAATAGAGAAACCCAGCAGGAGGTCAGAGGTAGAGGGGAGGGTAAGGTCAGAGGTAGAGGGGAGGGTAAGGTCAGGTAGAGGGGAGGGTAAGGTCAGAGGTAGAGGGGAGGGTAAGGTCAGGTAGAAGGGAGGGTAAGGTCAGAGGTAGAGGGGAGAGTAAGGTCAGAGGTTGAGGGGAGGGTAAGATCAGAGTTCCTCTGGGTGGCTGTGTCACTCCACTAAATATGGCTGCTCAAGTCATGGCTGCCCTTTCTCCAGGCTCTGGAAACTGTTTTCTCTCCCTTTCCCTTCAGGCCTAGCGCTGTTATAAGCTTCAAGGTACTGTACTCCCCTGTGTGGTTTTGGTTTCCCATANAGGTAGAGGGGAGGGTAAGGTCAGAGGTAGAGGGGAGGGTAAGGTCAGGTAGAGGGGAGGGTAAGGTCAGAGGGAGAGGGGAGAGTAAGGTCAAAGGTAGAGGGGAGGGTAAGATCAGAGTTCCTCTGGGTGGCTGTGTCACTCCACTAAATACGGCTGCTCAAGTCATGGCTGCCCTTTCTCCAGGCTCTGGAAATTGTTTTCTCTCCCTTTCCCTTCAGGCCTAGCGCTGTTATAAGCTTCAAGGTACTGTACTCCCCTGTGTGGTTTTGGTTTCCCATATCTTGTGAAACCTTTATAAATACCTCTTTGGTAAACACTCCTCAAATTTTTCCAACTTGTGTGAACTCTGTTTCATATTTCAACCCTTACAGAGATAGAATCTGATTCACCTAATGCTGTATCTAAATTCTTCTCACATCCTGGGGGCCACCAACATCTCTTACCAGAGCTGCTAAGTAATATTGCTGCATCTACTTTTTAATGCTCAAAATCTAAAAGCTTCTCATCACAAATATAAAAAAATCCAAATTCCCCACCATGATCCAGGGCCCTTTCTATTCAGACTCTTTAAAAAAAAATTATGTATTTATTTACTTTTGGCTGTGCTGGGTCTTCATTGTTGCACAGACTTTTCTCTAGTTGCGGAGATTGGGGGCTAGTCTCTAGTTGTGGTAGACAGGTTTCTCATTGTGGCGACTCTGTTTTGCAGAGGATGGGCTCTAGGGCGCATGGTCTTCAGTAGCTGTGGGGCATGAACTTTGTTGCTCCATGGCATGTGGGATCTTCCTGAACCAGGGATCAAATGTATGTTTCCTGCATGGGCAGGTAGATTTGTTACCACTGAGGCACCAGGGAAGCCCTAATCAGACTCAACATTCAGCTTCAACTTGAGTCACATTCATCTCATGGGCTCTGCTGCTGCTGCTGCTGCTAAGTCTCTTCATTCTCTTTTGTCTAAGGACCTTTGTCCATGTTGGTCACTCTGCCGGGAGTGTTCTGCTTCCTACTCCTCTTATGGTTAGCGCTGTCAAAGACAAAATGATGAATCAGTGAGGAGATGGACTTTATTCAGGCTGTTGCAATAGGGGAAACCCTCAGATCTGAAGATTGGAGTATGCATTAAGTCTGCTGTCGTTGCTATAACAGACCGTTGCAAAACTGGTGGCTTTAAAGAATAGAGAGCTATTCTATTATAGTTCTGCAGGCCAGAAATCTGAATTGAATCTTAGCGTGGCTAAAATCAAGATGTTGGCAGGACTGTGCTCCCTATGGAAGGTCCATGCGAGACTGATCACTTCCTTTTTCCCACATCTAGAGCTGACTTCCTTGTCTCATGGTCTCTTCCTCTGCCTTCAAAACCAGTGATGTAGTATTTTTTCTCTGACTCTGCTTCTATCAAATGGCTGCCTTCTCTTTTATCTACAGTTTTCTCCTTCTGCAACCCTCCTACAAGGATACTTGTGATTCTACTTAGGGTCCAGCCAGATAATCTGGATCTGTCTCACTCAAGCTCACTGTCTCACTCAAGCTCATTAACAACATCTGCGAAAGCCCTTTTTCCGTGAAAGGTAAGGTATGCATAGATTTCAGGGATTAGGACATGAATACCTTGTAGGGCCCTTATTTAGCCTACTGCACCATGTCTCAGCAGGGGGATTGCACTAAGTTTTATAGGGAGGAGCAGACAAGTTACAGGCGGAGTCATTTATAGTTGGGATTTTTTTTTTTCAATCAAAGGAAGCTTCAGTGAAACAGAAAATGTTTAGCTGGTTTCAGAGGAACAGACAATTCTAATCTTGGCTAATTACTCATGAGACAAGAAAGTTAGAGATCTCTGACTATGTCAACAAAAGGGGAAGGGTCTGGGTTTGGCCTTGTTACCAAAAATGAGAGCCATTTACAAATCTTATGGGAGTCATGAGGAAGAGTGGACAGCAAGCCTTATCTAAGCTTTGTGGGGAGTGATGGCTCATTAGAGTTAGTCATTTTCTAGAACACAAAAGGATGGGGAATTTGGAGAAGAAAATATTGAGATTTCTTAATCATCATTGTTTTCTAGGATCCGAGGGGGTCATATAAAAGTTCAGCGCTGTCATCATCATCTCATCCTTAAATCTATTTTCAGAGATGCCCTCCCTCCCTAAATACTCTGTGTAAGTATTGCCCTTTCTCTTATTCTCTGTCATGCTTTTCTCTTTATTTCCTTTACAGTGTTTTTCATAATCCATAATTATCTTGTATGCTTGTTTGCTTGTCTCTCTATACCATAAACTTTTTGAGACCAGAGAGGATGATTATTTTAAGAGCTTAGAACAGTGTGTCTGCATATCTTTAGAGCCTGGCACATTTTGGTTGAATTGACCAAAGAAGCAATACCAGATGGCCAGCAAACTCATTGGTAGTGAAATAAATGAGGATAAAAATAACGGTGAGATAAACAAGGAGAGACATTCTAGGCAGCAGGACTCACATATTCAGAGATACACAGTGGAGGGTGTGGAATGTGGTACATGGCTGGCATGGGATAGGGCTGAGGCTGGTGGGCTTAGCTCCACCGTGAGTCAAAAATCAGACCTCCAAGGAAGTGGCGGGGAAATACTTCCTAGTCCCCTCAGTGCCTGCATCCATTCACCCTTCCAGCAAGTCTTTCTGAATGTATTCAATTTGGTAGGCACTGGTCTAGACTTTGGGGACAGAGCAGAGAACAGACCAGACAAAAACTAGTCTGACAGTGAATAGAAGGAGCAATTAAAGTAAATTGTGCTGAATGTTAAAGAGAATAGCACAGCACGAGAGATGTGGAATTGTAGGCTTGCAGTTTAGAGAAAGTGCCAAGGCAGGCCTCAGTGAGATTATGCTATCTGCCAGATACAGGATTCCCCAGTGGCTCAGTGGTAAAGAGCCCACCTGCCAATGCCAGAGACACAGGAGATGTGGGTTCAATTCCTGGGTTGGGAAGATCCCCTGGAAGAGGAAATGGCAACCCATTCCAGTATTCTTCCTGGGATAATCCCATGGATAGAGGAGCCTGGTAGGTTACAGCGCACTGGGTTGCAAAAAGTTGGACATGACTGAGCATGCACACAGGTGTGGGATTGAGGGTGGAGGCCGTTTAACTAAACTTGAAGGAAGTGGCATTGGGAGAAAGGCATTCTAGGCAGAGATCACAGCAAGCACTCAGGTCCTGAGGTGCAAACTCACCTGTAAGAAGGCTGGTGTGGTCTAAACAGAGTGATGGGAAGATAGACATTGTAGAAGATGAGGTTACAGAGGCAGGGACTGAAGGTTGCCGTAGTAGGGCCTTAGAAGCTTTTGTAAGGACAGAGGCTTTTTCAGTGAGTGAAAAGGGAAACCATTGGAATATTTTGGTAAGAGGGGCGACATGCCCTATTTCATTGAACAGGATTGCCTGGGCTGCTATTTTGATGTGAGACAGAAGAGGATCAAGGCCTGAGGCAGGAAGACTGTGCGGGAGGCTACTCCGTGATCCAGGAAGACCCTTCACCCTACTCTGTGATCCAGATAAGAGATGATCGTAGTAGCACAGAGCAGGAGGTTACAGTGGAAATGATGAGAAATGGTTTGATTCTGGGATGTACTCTGAAGCCAGAAGAATTTGCTGGTGGGTCAGATGTGAAGTAAGGAAGAGAAGTCAAGGATGACTACAAGATTTATGGCAAGGATGGAGTTGCCATTTACTGGTATTTGGAAAAGCGCTAAAAAAGCATCTTTGGGAAGGAAGATCAGCTTGGAATACATCACCTCCAAGGTGCACAAATAATAGTTTAAAAAATAGAGCTCATTTTGAAAATGTTCCTGTGAACATTAGGAAATTATAGAACTGGTAATCATATCTCTCCAATGTGCTGGTTGCGTTAGTTTAATATCATTCAAGACATGTGATTGCTTACTTCTCTGAGCTCCTCACCTTCCCTGAAAAATTTCTATCACTTCTTTGTTGGGAGAAGTACAGCAGGAAAATTAGAAAATTTAAGTGCGTAACTGCTTTGGAAATAACAACAGGAAAATCTGCAGGTGAAATCTCTCCTTCTCTTCATCTCTTGGTCCTCCAAAAGAGCAGCTGAACTGAACTCGAAAGCTGAGGAAAGCCACCAGCTTTGGGGAGATGGCTGCTTAAGAGCAGAACCCTGGCTTTGGCCCCCAGGGCTCTGCAGCCAAGTTCACAACTTGGCAGTTACTGTGTCTTTCTCTAAAAAGTTAACTGCCTAGCTTTGACCCTGAACAGCCAAGAGATCTTCCAGGCTGAGCTGGATAGCCTCGCCTCTTTTCTCCAGGCTTCACTGCTTGTCACTTTCTCTGAAGTGATGGCACTCATAACCTGGACCCTGGCCTCAGCTTCTGAGTTCTTCTGCACTCCTTATCGTGAGTAGCCCAACTTGAAAATACACTCTTTAAGTCTCACCCAAGAGCTCTGTACACCTGCTTCACTGTAGAGTCGTCGCATGTAGATTAATTTTCCAGGTATCTGAAGCTTAGCCATTCTTCGATGTCACTTACATGAAGAGAATTTTTTCTGAGGCTGAACTGTAAACATTCCTGCTTTCTTAACCAGAGTGCATAAAACAAAACTGAACTTGTCAGGCATTAGGCTGTCTTCCCACCAAGTGATGATGTCCTCAGGCTCTAGTGAAGTATCTGGAGTCTGTGCCTCCTACACTTACAGCCTCAAGCCGCTGTGTTTTTGAGGCTTGTATTTCCTTTTTAAAAACATTTTTGATGTTTTGCTGCACCATCCCTGCTGTCATTTTTTGCTAGTTACTGCTTGTTTATTTGGACACTTCACAGACCATTTTTAACTTATCTGATTCCAAGCTTGGGTCTTAGTAGCTGATATATCTTCTTTAGAAATGTGAGATAGCATTTGCGGTCATCAGAATTGTAAGGTGGCCCCTTCCATGCTCATATCCTATGAAATCTCCTCCCCTTGAATCTGAGCTCGACTTATGAGTGTGATGGGATTGCCATTCCAATGACTAGGTTACCTATGTGTTTGACAAAGTGAAGGGACTTTGATTATGTAATTAGAGTCTCGTGATCAGTTAACTTCAAGTTAGAAGGAAGATTGACTCAGGTAGGGCTGACTTAAGCAGGCAAGCCCTTTGAAAGATGACCTAGAGGTAAGAGGTTTCCTCTCCTGTTGGCCTTCAAGAAGCAAACAACTGTAAGTTCTATAGCAACAAGAAAATGACCAGCAAACACATAACCTTGGAAGAGGACCCCGAGCCTCAGATAAAAGCAAAGCCCTGGACTTACCTGGTGGTACTGCTAAGTCACTTCAGTCATGTCCGACTCTGTGTGACCCCACAGACGGCAGCCCACCAGGCTCCCCTGTCCCTGGGATTCTCCAAGCAAGAACACTGGAGTGGGTTGCCATTTCCTTCTCCAATGCATGAAAGTGAAAAGTGAAAGGGAAGTCGCTTAGTCATGTCTGACTCTTCGCGACCCCATGGACTGCAGCCTACCAGGGTCCTCCGTCCATGGGAGTTTCCAGGCAAGAGTACTGGAGTGGGGTGCCATTGCCTGGTGGTACAGTGGATAAGAATCCACCTGCCAATGCAGGAGACTTGGGTTCAATCCTTGGTCTAGGAAGATCCCACGTGTCATGAAGCAACAAAGTCTGTGCACCACAACTACTGAGCCCTTGCTTTAGAGCCCACAAGTCAAAACTACTGAGCCCGTATGCCACAACTACTGAAGCCGAAGTGCCTAGAACCTGTGCTTTGCAACAAGGGAAGCCATGGCAAGAAGTCTGCACACCGCAGTGAAGCGTTACCCCCGCTCAGCACAACGAGAGAAAGCCTGCATGCAGCAACGAAGACCCATCACAACCAAAAATTAATTAAAAAACAAAAAAACCACAGCCCTGACCAACACCTTGACTGCAGAGTTGTGAAACCCTGAGCAGAAAACCCAGTTAAGCTGTGCCTGTACTCTGAACTATAGAAACTGTGAGATAATAAATGGGTATTGTTTTATGCTGATACATTTGTGATAATTTATTATGCAGCAACAGAAAACTAATACAGCGCCCTATTTGGATTTTGTATTTGAAAGGGTAAAAGCATACTGCACTTGCAATGCATGGGTTCATACAA
Source organism: Neotragus moschatus (assembly GCA_006410615.1). NCBI lineage: Eukaryota > Metazoa > Chordata > Mammalia > Artiodactyla > Bovidae > Neotragus > Neotragus moschatus. The sequence continues at coordinate 2,971,659 of SJYA01001822.1, read as the reverse complement.
ACTTAATCACATTATTATAATTACCCCATCCTACTATGCATAATATCAATTTTGAGTTTTACTCCGCTCAGGAAATAAAACTCCAGAACCTATTAAAATTATATTTGTCCATTCCTGAGCCTCAGCAAATAAAATATGGAAGGCAGTAGTGGTAAATTCAATTCAGCATTTCTCTTCTCTACTACTTTCTCTACCCAGGAAAGAGTCATAAGTTAGAAAAACAAAATCTAAAAAAAAAAAAAAAAGCCCAAATGGAACACAATTAAACTTATCAGTGGCTGTGTGGCAGGATCAACTTTTTCTACAGTGATATTTTAGCTACTTATGTTATAAATAAGTGCAACAAAATATAATGGTATAATATCTCATATTTTTGAGTACTTTATAAAACTTTTAAAAGTTTATNAAAAAAAAAAAAAAAAGCCCAAATGGAACACAATTAAACTTATCAGTGGCTGTGTGGCAGGATCAACTTTTTCTACAGTGATATTTTAGCTACTTATGTTATAAATAAGTGCAACAAAATATAATGGTATAATATCTCATATTTTTGAGTACTTTATAAAACTTTTAAAAGTTTATTTCATATGACCTTCACAATATATGTCTCTTCAAACATGAATTAATAAGCAAACACAGCCTAGCAAGCTAGTAATGTGTTTATTTACATATTTGATTTTTAAAATATAGTTTTTGCATATTTATTATTGGTATATAGTTAAAAAAGCAAACCTCTTTTGCAGCTGTCCTTCATTAATCTTGTTTTCCTCTCCAGATTCAACCCTTATCTGGTTTCTTGTGCATTTTTCTAGAGGTATTCTATGCAGTTACAAATAGATATTCAAACATGATACATTACTTTTGGGAATTTGTATTTTACTAACAATTGATATATTTTGTTGGAATTTAATAATTTACCAGGATAGAGTTTTAAAGGACATTCTCCCAAGTTGTACCCATAGTTCNTGTAGGGAAGCTGATGAGACACATGTACAAAATGAGGGGACAGAGAAGTTAGACATCAATGAACATGGATGTGTACCTTCTCCTTCTTGCTCAGAAGCCCGATTGTGAACTTAGAGACTGTAGGAGGTTGGGCAAATAGAGTTGGATAAATCAAAGGACAAGGACAGGACACTGAGGGCTACAGAAACCCACTGGCAGCTAATCATACTCCCATCTTTTCAGTTTTCTGCTGCCCTAACCTGTTTTCCTGCTCTTGACCTCAGAATCACCCAGCCCTTTGTCTCTCAGTACCTGGTTAATTTCTCCTTTGTTATCCCTTCAGTCACTATCTTATCAATAACCTTCAAAAAATTAAATAACTAATTTAAGGTAATAAAACTAATAAATGGTGAGACTGAGATTTAAACTTAGGCCAATCTGAGTGTTTTTTTTTTTTTAATCACTACTTTATTTGACCCCTGCAGTCGGCATGGTGATGCCCCACTCAGACCCTGTTTAGTAAAGGCCTTATTGCCTCAGCATCTGGGAGTACTGTCAGCAGACAGACTTCAACTGTCCAGCCCTTTGGGATGGCTCAGCTGCAGAGACTTGCCACGCCCAGATTCATACCCCTTCCTAGGCCACCCACCTTCAGTGACTGATGTATGTGACTGATGTGTGTGGGAGTATAAAGGTCTGGCCCTCGCAGACCTCCCTGGGACTGCTCTGAATGAACCGTCTGTCTCCAGAGCTCCCTGTGGGTCACTGAGGCTGTCCTTGGGACTGCATTTCAGCTCACCTTTCCCTAACCCTTCCTGCTTTCTCCTCCTCCTTCCAACGGGACTCCTTAATAAAAACGCTCCATGCTAAACTTTCTGTTTCTTAGGGGACCTAACTTGCAACAGCTTCTCCAAGAAACTAGAGCCAGAATTTCCTGTTATAGGAGTCACATGACTTCTCACCATTTCCAGAGACCCTCTCAAGTGTTTCTGAGAAGTGTCAGGCCCCAGATGAAAAGCTGGGTGCTCCTTGTCCTGGTCACCAGGATAGCATCTAACCATTTGAATTTCAGGTACAGAGGACTCAAGAGAGAGGGTTAACCCAGGCCTGAGTTAAGTCCAATGGTGTCAGATTTGGAATACAGATATCCTGCTTCTTACGCTTTGCCGTTTCCCTTTCCCCTCCCTAGTCATCCTTCTGAGGCCAGACTTGAAATCCTAATCTTGAACCCTAGCTTTAAACAACCTGCAAATGAGTGAGGCAACTGATTGAAACTTTCAGGCTCACATCTGATAACACCATTGCAGTGTGATTTTAGTGACTGAAAGGAAAGAACAAGACCAGAGCAAACGAATTTGAGTGCTTTTATTTCAGGTTGACTTTTTCCCCTCATATTTTTTATCAGTTACAATAAACAGTCACAATATGTCAGGGAAAAATAATCAACGCATCCATCAGAAAAAAATTTTGGTAGTTTTTAATGTGATTAAGTATTGTATGAATACTAACAAATGAAAAAATCAATCAATTTATATATTCCAAATTTGCAAATTTTTCTACATCAAATTTTAATTATCTTTTAACTCTCTACAATCATTATATAAAGTAACTAAAAATATGATTCAGGATATATTTCTTTATAGCAGTTTGAAAATGTGTGATATTTGGTTTCCAATTAGACATCTATGAAGACTTCATCTATGCTAACCACTTAATTAGAAAAAATATTCAAAGTAATAAAAGGTCTAAATATTTAGTAGAGAAAGCAATTAAAATTTATATATTAAGAACAGAATATATTGCATATTTAATCAGAATATGTTTTGCTTCCTCTTTCAGCTAATATATTTTTCAGTCAGCCTCAGATTGAAGCTGTATGTTATCAGCAATTGCTCAGATCACTCTCAGTATATAATCTGTTATATTAAATAACCTTACTTAAGTAAGTGTTTTAAACATTGTGGAGACTCAAGTTACCTCTTAAAGTTTTTAGTTATTGATTTTCAAATCTTCTTTGTGAGTGTAAGCTTCTCAGAAGACCAAGTATAATCATGTTTCCTGCCCAGTTGGTCTTTTCCTTTGATAACCACCCATGGTTACTATACCAGCCTGTCAATAAGCATTTAATGAGAAACCACTGTGGGGATGAGGCCACTACCAGGCCCTAGAAGCAAACAAAAGATTAGGTGTACCTGGAAAAGCTTACAATAAGTTGAGTTTTCATGGGCATAATAAGCCAGCATATATTTGCTTAATTTTCATGTTTTTAAATAGCATTGACAAGATGTTTTTCTAGGGGTAGCATTGGCTTTGACACCCCCTTAAACTGATTAAAAAAATAGTTTCCATTAAGTAATAATTTTAAAATGGCAAAATTTACTTGGAACCCTATAGGATAGTCTTCTAGGTTTGAATATCCACAGATCACATTTACAACATAAAGTACTGGAACTTGTTTCCTAATTATTCATACATTAAATTAAAATGTGTTCTAATCCTTTATCTTTAAGGATAAAGATCTTTTAAGAGTAAAATGTCAGGACATTTTTGTGATTTCCTCTAACTAGTAAGACAGGAGGGAGGTTCTTTGTGAGGATTTCCAACCAAGCCATGTACAACCAATCTGATATAGATCCTTTTCTTGCCACTGGAAGGCTCCTGACAGCATGGAAAAAAAACAAAGAACAAACATGACAATTAGTACCAGCAGTAACATCATTAGCTATCTGAGCTATATAGTGACAAGTAGCCTAAACTGTATACAAGCCTCCTCCACAAAATGAAAGCGCTGAAATTATTTTGAACATAGATATTAAACTGAGATGTTTCTCAGATAATACAAATATTTACAAACCAGAAAAATAGACTTGGACATTGTAATAGAATAGAAAGTGTGAAAGTGAAAAGTGAAAGTGTTAGTGGCTCATCATGACCGACTCTTTGCCACCCTGTGGACTGTAGCCCGCCAGGCTCCTCTGTCCATGGGATTCTCCAGGCAAGAATACTAGAGTGGGCTGCCATTCCCTTCTCCAGGGGGTCTTCCCAACCCAGGGACCAAATCTGCATCTCCTGCATTGCAGGCAGATTCTTTACCATCTGAGCCACCAGGGAAGCCCATTAGAATAGAGGCAAAACATAAATAGATTTTCACTCTTTAAATAAAAAATGTGATCAACCAATACCTCTCCCCGTTTTTCTCGGGGTGGGGGAGGAATTTTTCCTAATAGTTTAACGCTCTTATTATATTTGGGAGAAATAGCTATTTGGGCTGTATCACCCAACTCAGGACACCAGTCTATCTCTTTCTTAGATGAATAATCTTCCAATGTAGACCTTGCTTGAAGACATACTTACCCTTGTATCTAGGAGTTAGATCATGAGATANGGGGGGAATAATTTTTCCTAATAGTTTAACGCTCTTATTATATTTGGGAGAAATAGCTATTTGGGCTGTATCACCCAACTCAGGACACCAGTCTATCTCTTTCTTAGATGAATAATCTTCCAATGTAGACCTTGCTTGAAGACATACTTACCCTTGTATCTAGGAGTTAGATCATGAGATATAAATGTGAAATTGCGGGGTTTCATGTTTAGCAATGAATCTTTAGATAAGCATTCATATTTCTAGCAGGTATGCCCCTAATATTTGTGGGGTGGAGGACAAAGAGTGGAAATGGAAAAGCCCACTCTTTTTTCTCCTGCCCTGGCCTCTTCCTACATGGTAAGGAGAACATGCCATGGACTCCACACCTCAGGAGCAGCTATCCAGGGAAGGGGCCTGTGAACTTTAGCCAACTTGGGGCTTAATTGGCAGGGAATTCCAGGGTCAGGTTCCTAGAGTGAGGTCTAGACAGGGAATGAGGGTTCTAGGTGTCGTGTGTCCTGGCCCTTTGTGTGGGGCATGTCTGGAGTAAAGTACATATGGAACCCTCTAAAGCCCATTGGCCCCATTGTTTTAGGGTGGTATTTATTTTCCCACATGTTCCAAATTTAACTTTCCACCTGAATAGTTTTGAGCTTTTATATTGATTAACCCATGTACCTGAGATTTCTCTGTAACAGTTTTAAATATCTGGAATGATACTTACAGGACTATGAGATTAGCAGCTCTTGAGTGCTCTTGTAAGAGTTCATTCAGTCGAACTTGGCGGTAACTCTGTGGACAACATTCAGATTTTGTTGAGGGCAGTTTCCCAGAATTATGAATGAGAATTTATCTTTTTTCCTCTAATTATAGACAAGTAGGAAAGCCTCATTTAAAAAAAAAATGAAACAACCTTTTCATTCAGGTTTGGAAATTTACAGTGTTTTAGAAACTCATGGAAAATATTAGAAATATAAAGAATAAGACCATTGTGTTATGTTGTTAAGTTGCTAAGTCATGTCCAACTCTCTGTGACGCCATGGACTGCAGCATGCCAGGCTTTTCTGTTCGTGGGATTTCCCAGGCAAGAATTCTGGAGTGGGTTGCCATTTCCTTCTCCAAGGGATCTTCCCAACCCAGGGATTGAATCCACATCTCCTGCTTTGGCAGGTGGATTCTTTGCCACTGAGCCACCTGGGAAGCCCCATTGAGGTATAGTGACTTATTAAATTCTGGAAGAAAAAAACAAGCAAGCAACATGGATAGTAGTAAAAAGACGAGAATGGCCAGTGCTGGGGAACAAGTTTGCTGTGGAAGAAACCTAACCTAATCTTGGTGCTAATTTGGTATGCTAAGAACATAGATTATACCCTAGTCTAATCTTTCTTTAAACTCTTTGATTTTTACCAGCACAGGAGACTGGTTTCAATGAAAGAGTTGCCAAAAGACTCATTTGGAAAAATAACTACATTAACTATTTTGCAGTGATGAGACTAATATTTATTATTACATTTCACTGGTTCAGAAGCCAAGGCTTAGATAAGTGATTTGTTCAATTATATGAAAAGCTTTTGTTAGAACTGGGCACTTTGTTGCACAGAGTTTATGATTCTTAGCTCAGTATTTTTTCTACTAAATTTGAAAGGCTTTTAATATCTCTTGCTCTAATCTGTTCCACCTTCAGCTCCTAATATGGCTTATTTAAATTTTGTAATTCAGAGCTTCCTGAGGTCCTTTTCTTTGAATGTCTAATCCAATCCAGATGTTGATCTTTCTGCCTTATTCTTATGTCCTTGCCCTCTTCATCATCCTCACTGTTGCAACTTCATTCAGTTCAAGTTAGACGCAGGTAACTCCCATCTTATTGGGTTATCTAGAAAAGCTCACCGTTTCACATCCATCCTACAAAATGTTCCAGATCCAATTTGCATATTCAGTGTTCCAGTTACAGATTTTCTCAGATCCCTATGTAACTTTTTATAGCTAATTTTATCAGGTTAAAATTCTTTTTATTGTGTCAAACTGTGAGCAATCTATATTTTGCATATGGATTGACTGAAATTATTTTAGTCTGATGGGTCTCTCCCCTTTACTATAAAATTAAATTGGAAAGAAGACTTCACAATATGTATCAATAGCCTGTTTTCAACTTAAAAAACTTGGTTTTATACTAAAAAATGAAAGCAGTTTTCTAAATCCTCACATTCACTAATATGATTGAAAAAGGACTTGAAATATGCAGAAACCCTAGATCGTGAATAAACGAAATTCTGTAATAGATACATTACTTCTTGATCTTTAAATCAACCACTGTTTTCTTTTTCAGCTAGTTAGATAGCAAAGTAAAGATTAAGGAAGAAAAGTCCTTACCTTTTCCTTGACTGCTTCCAGTTCTGCATCTGTAATTTTCCACGGCGTTTCTCTCTTTAATTTCTCAGCAGTTGTTAAATCTTTGCAGCTTTCATGGAGACGATATGGTTCAATCATTTCTTCAAAGACTTTCCAGCTGAAATTGGAATTATAAAAGAGGCCTCACAGTGGGAAACTAACTCATTATTTCACAGATACTCCAGGTGTGACTAGGTATGCTGGCTACAGAATCAGAGCTGAATGTCATGCAAATCTTCCAAGAATTATCTTTGCAGGAGACTGTGAGTAAAACCATGGCTATCATAGTGCTTCCCTACCCAAGGAAAGACCTTAAGGGGTATGAGGCCTTGATAGCCTACTAGGCATTATTAATAAATTCTCAATATAAACACATAAACACATAGATGGTAATTACTCGCAATTACATGTTCTACATAGTATAGTCAAAGGCACAGTTTTAACGTAGACACTTTAGCCCATAAATGAGTTTCCATTTGCTTATTTTACAGGTTCTGTGGGAGATGTTCATGAATTAATGTAGGAGATGAACCAGCATCCCTGAGAGTTGCATAGGGTTGCCCTCCTCACCTTTAGCCCACATGGCAGCTCCCACCTTATGGCAGGAGGCTGTGGGTAGGTCGGAGAATAGTGAGTGAGTGAGTTTAATGGCTATAGAACAATCTGAATGTTTGCTGTAAATAATGTTGCCTCTGTCCTTCTGCTGTCTGATGTGGCTGCCTGAGATGTTCAAATGGCTATTGTTCAGGTGCATATTAGAGGAAAGAACAAAAATCAATAACATTTTAAAATCTGAGGCCATTTTAGAGCAATTAAGGAAAAAATCATTGACTAGAACATTAGGAGCAGTATCTCAGAACTGTAGAACATTTTAAAACTTGCTGAAAAATCTCATTCTTGTCTATCATAAGAATCTCATAAGATTTACTTTTAAAATGATAGCATAAAACAAAACATAATTATAGGAGTTGTCTTCCATATGCTACTATAAGATGATCTCAAATATAGTTTTCTTTGGTTTTATATATTGTGGCTTACTTAAAACTTAATAACTTTGGAATGAATGATAATTAGAATTAATGTGCTTTTAGGTTAAGGAATTAAAGCGTGAAGCAATGATTTCAGTTTCCCAGATGGTGCAAGTGGTAAAGAACCTGCCTGTCAATACAGAGATGTAACAGACGTGGGTTCAATTCCCTGAGTAGGGAAGATCCCTTGGTGGAGAGCATGGCAACCCACTCCAATATTCTTGCCTGGAGAATCCCATGGACAGAGGAGCCTGGAGGGCTCCAATCCACAGGGTCACAAAGAATCAGACATGACTAAAGTGATTTAGCACAAAGATTTCAGTGGTCTCATCAGTTTTCCTGATTTAGGACTTGCAGATGAAAGTACAGAGATTACTAAGGAGTAGTTTGTTCCCACCAGTGTGTTCCTGTCAACAGATTGAAGAGATACTTAATGCAGTAGATTTCTGATGCTTTGACTTATTCAGAATGGTAGACAATGAGTAGGAAGGAATAAGACTGATATGCCCAATTATTCTTTCAACCATGTAATACTTTTATCTGCTGTTCCTCCCAACAGTGCTGTGCTTTTAGAGACCTTGGTGGTCATCAGTGCAGAGGTGCTGGCCTAGGAGAGAAGAGCCTGGGTTCTTGCTCCAGTTCTTCCATTGTTCTCCTTGACCTGGATAACCTAGCCTATAACAGGGGTAACAATGGCTGCTCAGAGCTGGTGTGAGCCTGATGTGAGTGTTAGTATGATGATTTGGATGGCCGTGCTCTGAAAAGTATGCAGTGCCCTGTAAAAGCAAGACATTCATTTTACTCAACAACCATGGGACTGAGATTAGCAGTTGACGGTTTCTCTGTTTAAGCTTTACATACAATTATTTTGATCAGGGATAAGAGTTTTCTTTGCATCTCAGTGCAGGTGCTTTTTGGAAAGACCACTTCAAAAATAGTTTCCTAAGAAATGGAAAGTGGAATAAAGATTGTTTGCTTGTCCCCCACAGGCATCCATACTATGTTTCTCCATTGTAGTTTGGATGGGAATGACTCTATCCTCAATATCAGCCAGTCAGCACAGTTCTATCCCTTTTGCCAGCCAGATTGGCTAAGTTGGGCACATAAGCCAGGCAAGCTTGATCTAGCATTTCACTGACCACAATGAGTAGCTCATAGCTTGGTGGTCCAAAGGTCGTTTTAGATTTCTATTTTGATTCTCTATTAAATCTGGTCTTTCTTATTGTTACAGTTGTTATTTAGTTGCTAAGTTGTATTTGACTGTTTTGCGACTCCATGAACTGTAGCCTGCCAAGCTCCTCTGTCCATAGGATTTCCCAGGCAAGAATACTGGAGTGGGTTGCCATTTCCTTCTCCAGGGTATCTTCCTGACCCAGGGATCAAACCTGAGTCTCTTACACCTCCTCCATTGCCAGGCGGATTCTTTACCGCTGAGAAACTAGGGAAGCCCATGATCATTCTTAATATATCTTAAAACTGATTCTAGAATAGTTTAAGTATTACATACTATTAAATGTAAATGAGAATTAATTCAACTTAAAAAAATTTACTTATAGGTTTCCTGCCTTTCCCATCCTTGTTCCTCATAATAACAAGGTTAAACTGCATAAAAATTTCCCCTAAAATTCATATAAAATTTCTTCTTACACATTAATGTATTTGTTGTTTTTGTGATCACACTAGCATATTTAAACTAAATTATCTAGTTAATTGCTTCCAGCTTCTCTTTGATTTCTGTTTAATGATTCCTGTCTTTTTTGCCGATGACTTTTAATTCAGTCTATACAATAAAAAAAGAAATTTAACCACAAGAGCTTTTCAGTTTCCCTGGCCCAATTGTTTTCTCATTAACTTAGCTTTTTACTCCCTTTCACCCTTACTCTACCATATTTATAGATAATATTTCTGTGATAGAATGTCTCCATCAAGATTTACTCATGTTTTATGAGCAGTTGAAAGATCTATTAAAAGCAGTTGAAGGACATTTAACATTAGCCTCCAACATGGAAATCATTGACGATGAACTGTTGCTAACATTGTGTGAAAATGAGTGACCGAGGAAGAACAGCCATCAGGAGATGGTTGTTAATGGTAGAGCAGGGCTGTCTAGCCATAAGGTCCCTGTGAAAGCTGAAGTTGAGCCAGCATTTGTAACCTTTGGGGCCTGGGGTTGCATCAGGCCACTGAAGAGTTCTGTTTCTCTTATTAAACCACTCAGGGAATTTGCCTTTTAAAAATTATCACAAAGATTCCAGGTGTGGTCAAGTGTGAAAGTGTTAGTCACTCAAGTCATGTCCGATTCTTTGCAACCCCATCAACTGTACTTGCCAGGCTCCTCTGGCCATGGAATTCTCCAGGCAAGAATACTCGAGTGGGTATCCATTCCTTTCTCCACGGATCTCACCGNCCTGCCAAGCTCCTCTGTCCATAGGATTTCCCAGGCAAGAATACTGGAGTGGGTTGCCATTTCCTTCTCCAGGGTATCTTCCTGACCCAGGGATCAAACCTGAGTCTCTTACACCTCCTCCATTGCCAGGCGGATTCTTTACCGCTGAGAAACTAGGGAAGCCCATGATCATTCTTAATATATCTTAAAACTGATTCTAGAATAGTTTAAGTATTACATACTATTAAATATAAATGAGAATTAATTCAACTTAAAAAATTTACTTATAGGTTTCCTGCCTTTCCCATCCTTGTTCCTCATAATAACAAGGTTAAACTGCATAAAAATTTCCCCTAAAATTCATATAAAATTTCTTCTTACACATTAATGTATTTGTTGTTTTTGTGATCACACTAGCATATTTAAACTAAATTATCTAGTTAATTGCTTCCAGCTTCTCTTTGATTTCTGTTTAATGATTCCTGTCTTTTTTGCCGATGACTTTTAATTCAGTCTATACAATAAAAAAAGAAATTTAACCACAAGAGCTTTTCAGTTTCCCTGGCCCAATTGTTTTCTCATTAACTTAGCTTTTTACTCCCTTTCACCCTTACTCTACCATATTTATAGATAATATTTCTGTGATAGAATGTCTCCATCAAGATTTACTCATGTTTTATGAGCAGTTGAAAGATCTATTAAAAGCAGTTGAAGGACATTTAACATTAGCCTCCAACATGGAAATCATTGACGATGAACTGTTGCTAACATTGTGTGAAAATGAGTGACCGAGGAAGAACAGCCATCAGGAGATGGTTGTTAATGGTAGAGCAGGGCTGTCTAGCCATAAGGTCCCTGTGAAAGCTGAAGTTGAGCCAGCATTTGTAACCTTTGGGGCCTGGGGTTGCATCAGGCCACTGAAGAGTTCTGTTTCTCTTATTAAACCACTCAGGGAATTTGCCTTTTAAAAATTATCACAAAGATTCCAGGTGTGGTCAAGTGTGAAAGTGTTAGTCACTCAAGTCATGTCCGATTCTTTGCAACCCCATCAACTGTACTTGCCAGGCTCCTCTGGCCATGGAATTCTCTAGGCAAGAATACTCGAGTGGGTATCCATTCCTTTCTCCACGGATCTCACCGACCCAGGGATGGAACCTGTGTTTCATGCATTGCAGATGGATTCTCTACCATCTGAGTCACCAGGGAAGTGGCCATTTGTGAGATTTACTGAATGACCATTCTCTGTTCTAAAACTTATCTTCAAATACTGGAAAAGGCATTGCCAGCATCAGACCTGTGGCTGTTTTATGAAGTAACATGGCATCAGTTACAGAAGAAACTGAAAAGAGGATGATGCTTTTAGCACACCTCTTCTGAGTGGCCTTCTGTCTTCACATCAGGGTACATTAACTACAGTTATTCTGGTAAGAATGCTTTTTTTCCCTTGCATCTTCCTCAACACCTTGAAATATCACAGAAAATCTCCAGAACTGTGAAAATGAATTAATTTTTTTTTCCTGAGAAAGGGAAATAGATCTCTTCATTGTAGGATGCAGAGCACATGTAAGCAACACCAAGTCAGGATGGCGTCTAAAGTCAAATTTAGATACCAGGACAAAAGTACAAATGCCTTGGTCCTTTGGTTCTTACGACTGTGCACAGAGTTTTCTCCTTGAGAAGAGGAAACCATGGAACAAAGGTCAGGGCTACGAAGATGAAGAGCATCTAGGCTGTGATGGACACTCAAAGAAGGAAGAGGCATGGTCAGTGACAGCAACATCTCAGTGATAGAACAGAAAGGACGGGTATGCAGGTGACCATGGCTGCTGGGCAGAGACTAGTACAAAACAGAGGGAAGGATACAGAGACTTGGGTAGAAAAAATCATATTGATGGGTAAAGAGGCAAAGGATGTAGAAACAAATTGATCAGCAAGCACAGACCGTCCTTAGCTGCTGCTAAGTCAAATAACAGCAAGAAGAATTCAGCTACAAGAAGCCGGTGACTGATCTGTGGCCAGCACTGGGCCAGGGCTGAATCCCAGTTCAGCAGGGGACACTGTGACTATGCTCTCGTTGTTGTTCAGTTGCTAAGTCACGTCCGATTCTTTGTGACCCCCATGGACTGCAGCACGTCCGGCTTCCCTGTCCTTCATTATCTCCAGAGTTTTGTCCATTGAGTTGGTGATGCTGTCTAACCATCTCATCCTCTGTTGCCCTCTTCTCCTCCTCAGCTATGCTCTAAACAACAGTAAACGGTCCTGTATTAGCAGAGAGCTGGCAGGCTGTGGTCTGGTGCTAAGTGGCATGTACTGGGGAATCATTGTACCTGCTGTGTTATGGAAGAGAATGTGTTTCCTCCAATTAGAGCCTTAATGAGTGTGTTTGATCACATCACTGCAAGTGCCAAGGGGCAATGACTTAGGAATTAAAATTCTTCAAATGAAATGTGTAAGGCTACTAGAGGTTATTGCATGACAACTTAGTTCATATAAAAATCTTAATTCCATTTACTGAAGAGACTGATAAATCTGTTCTTAATTTTTCTTAGCTTTATAACTGTAGAAATATAGGAATGAAAGGCATTAGTGGTATTTATGATATAAGGAAATATTACATCGTAATAATCCAGGTCAGCCCTGTCAATTCTAGCTTTCTCGTTGCAGTTAAGACATTTTGTAAAGCTGTTTTAACTGACGCATTGCCTTAGAGGAATCATGAATACCCTCAAATGACATGAGGTTCAACATTGCCATTTGGTCAGTAAGAATACATCTTAAATCTGGATTATTTTCAGTTAGTTACTAAGTTCTTCTGGGATAACAATGAATCAGAAGAAAGAGCAAGAAGGTTTGAGGAATGTGGAGTTGCAACTCATCAGGAACTACAAGAGGAAGGAGAAATGGTGGTCAACAGAAATGAGAAGGGGTCTAAGACTCTAGCAAGGACCTATGCCATACTGAGACCTTGGTGTCTCCTCTTTCCCCCTTGGAGAACCCATGCCACTCCAAATCAAATGTACTAAACTGCATATAGATGCAACGCTAAACATGATTTTGAACTGTAAACAATTGAAAATATTTTATAATCGTGAAGTCATTGCTCTAAATATTTTAATTTACGATCTGTTGCAATTTCCAGACAATCTTCTTATACCTCTGGGAACTCCTGTGAAGATCTAACCTACAAATTGTTTTCAAATATCATGGACTTCACAAATTTAAAAATTAATGAGGTTAAAATGATGCTGTTTTGAAGGCATTTAAACAATTATTTCAAATTTTTTTTTTTTTCATTTTAAAATTTTGGAACCAATACCTTTCCTTGCCAGGTTTCAGATAGTTTTAGAAATCCTGTTTGGAGACTCTCATAGGCTTCCCATTCAGGATGCCCCACCAGTAACTTTAAATAATGTAAACTTAACCTGACTGCTCAGGTTAGAATTTTCTGAGCTTATGCTTCCTGCTACTATTGCCACCATAGAAAGCATAATGTGAAAGGCAATTCTAAAATGCTAAACAATGTTTCCACAGTTCTTCTCAAGCTCATCTTCACCTTAAAAACTTTTCCTTCCATTAGAACCTGATAGCTCTGTGTCATGATTATTTAAAATCCCCTTTTATGACATCCTATCAGGAAGTCACAGCAGTAAACCCGTAACATTTTAACCTTCTAATAATCAACACAAACGAGGAGAGAGTTTACCATGGATAAACAGCGGATCTTGTTAAATATTTCATACCTTTCTTTGTTTGGCTTAACGTTGATGTCACCAATGACATGGATGTCTGCAAATTTTATCCTAAATTTGCTCAGAAGGGAAGCCATTCTGAAAATACAAGACAGAAATGCTTCATCATTGAATATATAACTATTTTCAATCAAAGAGTTTTGTGTTGAAGACATCAAAAGCAATCATGTCTTATTTCAGCTTAGCTTTTGGACAAAGGCTTTGGTTAGTATTTGATTTGCATTGTAGCACTTGATGAATATGGACAAATGTGGACCAAATTATTCCACCAAAGGCAAAGAGAAATTTCTGTAGGTGCAGTCACTGGAAGCAGCAAACCCAGCTCTGCATTCATGTTTCAGGGAAAAGGTTGTGACACTGTCCACTCTTCCTTATCATTTGGGAAGAAGAAAACAAGTCTCAATACTTATTGATGATTACTGATAATGTTTATAGAGTTACTGACAATCTACTGACAAACCAATAATTATTATATATTATATTATTGTGGATTAAAAGTCTTTCCCCCTAGCAACTGAATGTTTTGATATAATTTTAAAGTTACAAAACATTATAAGGATAGTGCAAAGAAAGCTCAGATTCGCCAGTTGTTTATGTTTTGCCCCATTTGATTTGTCATTCTCTTTTTCTCTATTTCTCTCTATATCGTTTTTGCTCGCTGGCTTTCTACGTCCTACCTATTTGCCATTTTAAAGTAAGTTGCACCTATCAGGCCCCTTTACCTCTAAGTACTTCAGTGAATATTTCCTAAGAGCAAGGACATTCTCTTTTATAAACAGAGTACAGTTTCTGAAATCAAGAAATTTAACATGGGTGTCCTGCTACTATCTTATCCACCAACCATTTTCAAATTTCATCACTTGTCTCCATAAGGTACTGGAGGCTTTAAGAAAATATAAATTATTGTAGACCTCATGTTAGTTTCCATTTTACTATAGTTTTCTTTAAGAGGAATTAGATATATATAATAACTTTCTAAGAAGGGGGAGACAATGTGAAAAAATGACTAAGAGCTGAAGAATTTATGCTTTTGAACTGTGGTGTTGGAGAAGACTCTTCAGAGTCCCTTGGACTGCAAGCAGATCCAACCAGTCAATTCTAAAGGAGATCAGTCCTGGATGTTCTTTGGAAGGACTGATGCTAAAGCTGAAACTCCAATACTTTGGCCACCTGATATGAAGAGCTGTCTCACTGGAAAAGACCCTGATGCCGGGACAGCTTAAAGGCAGGAAGAGAAGGGGACGACAGAGGATGAGATGGTTGGATGGCATCACTGACTTGATGGACATGAGTTTGAGCAAGCTTTGGGAGTTGGTGATGGACAGGGAAGCCTGGCACACTGTAGTCCATGGGGTCACAGAGTTGGACAGGACTGAATGACTGAACTGAACTGAACTGAAGAGCCAGTCATTATTTTGTGATCTCTGGAAGTAGCCATTCCAGGAAAGGCTAGGACTTAGGCATGCCATGAGGGACTATAGGCTGCCAAAAGTCATTCTCCAGATTTCCTCCAGAGATCTTTGGATGCACCACACTCTTCGCATGCTTGTTGCTCTCACAACTAGAGATCAACTCTCCATGACTAAATAAATAAGAAAGGAACAGACGTAGCATCATGGGACTTGGCTTATTTATTTTAATCAGAAGAGTTACCAACAGTCACCCATTTAAACACTTTCAAACTACAAGTGAGAAACTGGGGCGGGGGACCCAGATAGGTACAGTAACTGTTGCAAAGTCCTGCATCTTGTCAGTGGTAGAGCTGGGGCTTGGACAGGGTACCATCTCTCTGTTCTCTTCTAAGTGTGCTAGGCTAGAAGGACTGCCTCGAATTAACAGGTTTGAATCTCCCAGAAGAAACTGGACAGAATTTGGACACAGATGCCTTCAGGCTCTTCCTTTCTTGGATGCATTTACTAGTCAGAACAAAATAAACATTGTACAAGATAATGATGCTCTCACTGAAGACTTGGGATGGGCTTCCATGCCAAATGCTTGTTGAAAGCATTTGTGGAAGGGGATAAAAGGACTTGAAGACAATGATTAGAAAACTTACGCAGATAATTTATTGACAGAAACCAAGCAAGCCTAAGGCCTAGTGTGGTGACTTTTTGTCTTTAAATTTATTGTGCCTCAAAGACACTTAAAGTTTTTTTTAAAAATTAAAGCATTCAAGCAACAAACATCAAAAATGGTTCAACACAAGTGATAAATTACTTACGCAATTTTTTCTTCTTCAATGCGATTGATCTTCCCTCCAACATAGATTCTTAATTTACAGTCTTTCCATTTTTTTCTGAGAGTCAAGATATAGGGGATAAGGAGTGTTAATCCTGGAAAAAAGATTAAATTATGATAGAAAGGATGAGCATATCCAATTGAAAGGAAAGGAATAGCTTTATATCTGTATTCATTCCCACACTCATAGCTCCTAAATAATTTAAATCTTTAGAGAATACGGAAATGTTATTCTTTAACTGATACCATTTTCATAT
This sequence comes from Neotragus moschatus, assembly GCA_006410615.1. Classification (NCBI taxonomy): domain Eukaryota; kingdom Metazoa; phylum Chordata; class Mammalia; order Artiodactyla; family Bovidae; genus Neotragus; species Neotragus moschatus. The sequence continues at coordinate 2,955,301 of SJYA01001822.1, read as the reverse complement.
ACCTTCCCATGCAGTTTGTTAAATTTATCAAGAAGAAATTCTGCTCTCTAGTGTATATTCTGGAATTTTTTACCTCCATCATCAAACAACCACCAAACATCAATTGTGCCTTTTCCCTGCTTCTTTTTAAATTGGGTGCTGGCTTCCACCAGTTTCTGGTTGAACTCTCCAATGTGCATTGACTGGATTGTGTTAATGCCGCTATCTGTAACGAAAGAGAAAGTCGTACATCCATTTGTCTTTTGAGAAAAGAAACAAAATAACTTGCCAATAAAGTTATTCAGGAAAATAGAAGAAGGGTCATGACTTTGTGTTTTTTATACTTATGGGAAAATAGTGAGTCCTATTCTCTACAAAAGAAAAGATAAAGGTCAAATCCCACAATAATATAGATCACCTTCCATAGTTCAGAAACATTTGATGTTGATCTTTTGATTACAGTTTTTATTATAGAGTAGTGAATTTTTTCAGATCCTTAGTAATCTGTCTCAGTGCAGAATTATTATTTAGATATGTAGCAATGCTAAATTATCTGATACAAAATCCAAAATATCCTCATTTTCCTAAATTTCATATATAACTCAGGTTATAACATCAGATGTACTTAAAAGTATCAATAGAACGTGTAGTTATTGGTTTTTCAGAGATAACCAAAAGAATCAGAAGTATTCCTTCGCTAGACAATATGTTCACTTGAGCACAATTTTGGTATGAATTCCAGAAATGTCTGGATTATACAGATTACCAGGGACCTTGAGCATCTCAACTCTCCATGACCCTTTGGTCCTAACATGGGCCTGGCTTACTCTTCTGCTTTCTTTTCCTGGCATCTTGTGAGTCTAAGGTAAAGCCACTTGAGCTATTTGAATCTCTGTGAATGAGATGAAAAAGCCAGGAAATGTGGATTAAAATTACCTATTCTTGAGTTACAGTTAAGGGTGTACATAAAGTACTTAAAAATATTTTAATGTTGTTTCCACCCTAACATGGACACAGTGAAAGTGTACCAGGGAAGTAGGGCAGTGTTTGAGCAGAACCCTTGTTCCTATTCGCCAGTAGGGGTTTCTTTGCTATACCCTATATGTTATTTCTCATTTCCACATCTTTGAAAGTTGTGACTTCATTGCTCTATTTCAAAGCGGCAGTGTCAGCATCGTGCTTAGAGCAGAGTGACAGCCTCGTCAGAGCTTTCTCTCTGATCTAAGAGGGTCTCAGGATGCTTTGTTCTGTCTTTTGCTGTTTCCAAGGTTGGGCTGGTCAGTTCTGAAGCAATTACCTTGTATTGTTTCTATCTCAGGACCACTAAAGGAGAAAGTAAATATCTTTACCAGCAGATCAGAGCATCCAGAGGACTCCTGTATGAGTGCCTGGAGGCCGAGCTGGTCCTAATCTAGAACTCCAAAGAGTCCTCAACTGACTGAGGATATTTTGGGTTTTGTATCAGATAATTTAGCATTGCTACATGTCTAAATAATAATTCTGCACTGAGACAGATTACTAAGGATCTGAAAAAATTCACTACTCTATAATGAAAACTGTAATCATAAGATCAATATCAAATTTTTCTGAACTATGGGAAGGTGATCTAAAAGTCCAGAGCAGTAAAGGGGCCTACTATCAGAGCTGTGCTTGAAAATTTAGGCATTGAAACAAAACATAACATAATTTTGCTTTTCTGAACAATGAGACATGTTTACTTTCAGAGATGTATGTTTTTGCCAAAAGTACTGTCATGCAGAAATGGGGTTCCAGAATAAATAAGTTCCACTTTCACTAATAAGGATCTTATTACTTCTCTCCTCCCCAACAGCTAGAGAAGAGTATGGGCTATGACTTCTAAATTTTCCATTGCTTCTCAGGTTGTACTGGTACACAGAGCAGATTCAATGGGTAGTTAATTCTTCCCATGACTACACCAAACAATTGAAAAGAAAAGACGATAGTAGTTAGCATCCAGAGGGTCTTATTCTAATATTTATACCTGTAAAGGCTTGATGTACCTCCAACTTAAGATTCAAACACATCATTTTTCTAGAAAATGTCATTTTAAGGAAGGTAATACCTAGTAGGTTCTCCCCTAGGCAATCAAACATTTCTGGCACCCAAGGGTACTTCTAAGTTTGAAGGGGAGAAATGTTTGGGTTTCTCATAATGCTATGTAGATATATAAAAACATTGTATTACAGGTTAAATTTGGTCCTTGGTTCATAGTAGGGAAAAAAGAAAACTGAACCAAACCTCTTCCAGAGTAAAGAGATGGCCTCTTTGAAAGATTGGGTCCTAGCAACCTAGACCAGCAGCCTGCTAAGTCTCAGTTTGGATCTTGCTACTTGACTTGGAGACCTTGCCAAAGAAATGCTCTTTCCTGGGCTTCACACCAGTGAAGGACTTCATGAACTACAGGACTGTTTGTGCGTGAGAAATGAACCTTAACGTTCTAATTTTCTACCAGCAGAGGTCACTATGGACCTCATGAAAAAACTTTCTGTAAAGAGCAATTTTCCAAAAAAAAAAAAAAAAAAAAAAATCAGTCATTTGAATCACCTATTTATAAAACTTATAATAAGGTCTCATTCTGTGGTCCTCCATTCCTGGGATGTACACTGAACATTCAGAGATAAGTGTACCATTTAGCCAAAATCTGCAGGTAATTAGTGTCAATGAAGTTCCAAGTCCAGAATTCTGGCTTGTGATAAAAATGTAGTTTTGAAATTAGAATTCTACCTGGATCCCTTACTTGCCTGTACCAGTCGTCTTTCAGTCTCCTGAAATGTCTGCAAGGTGTGTGTGTGTATAGATAAATCAGTTTTGGTATTAGGTCATGAACTTCTATCCCCTTTACATCTTAACTTAGAACTTTTTTTTTTTTTTTTTGCTTCTTTGGCGTTCAATCTGCTTAACCACTATATATCTTCAAAACTAAATATTATTTTAAAACAGAGAGTTTTCACAGTAAGATGTTACAAAGGGGTGAATGTTGTTATTAAGTGACAATTGCTTCTACCTTTTAGCCATACTATCTTCTCTAAGGAAACATCTTTTAGTCCTTTAAATGCCCCCAGTATCTTAGATACTGGCTACTGCCCCTTGAAGATTCATTTTGGCTCATTTTGTAACTTTTCTTGTAAATCTTAAGAGCACTTACCTTTCTTAGGAGTTGGCTTAGTAATGTTCAGCTTGCCAGCTTTTTTAAACAAGCCTCGGATGCCTCCATTTCCTTCTTCACTTTCATTGTCTTTGATGGTGGCTTCCAAAGCCAGCCGCTCCTGTTCTAATTTCTCTAATTCCTCTAATGAAAGAAGACAAAAATCACTTACTTAACTCAGGACAACAAAGTTTCCAGGAACAGTCTTACTAATGATTTCAATATTGAAAATGGTATGACTATGCAATTAAATGATTGCTTCTGCATAATATGATTTTTCTGAATGGTTTTTTAGAAGTAACATGTATCAATAAATTGTATTCAGAAAGTAACAACTAGCTCAGAAAATTGGCTCTGTTAAGTTATAATACATGAGGACACTGAGTTTTTTATTTGTGAGGGCAAAGGAGGAGGATTATTTGATGCTATCTTTATTTACTACTGACAAAACAAGATACCAGATCCACTGTATGTAAGATCTTGTGCACTGAAAGCTACTGATTTACTGATCTAAGCTACCAGGCCAAGATATTTTACAACTGGGAGTAACAAAATTACAGAAGTATGCTGGGTGTATATCAGACACACAGCAGTGCCTCCTGAATTGAAACATAAAACTAGAGAACAAGAAGTAAAGAAAGAGAGCCAGATCTGATAATAAACTTACAGTGAAAAATATTCACCACCACCAGGTCTTTCCAATAAGTAAAATACTTTCTGGAGTGAGTGACCAAAGCAAAAGAAACAAAAGCTGACTTTGCTGTGCGCCTGTCAGAGTCCACATTACTAAAAAGAGCCTCACGACACTTGAGTCTGCAATAAGAGTCAAGCTGTATAAAATGTCCTGTCCAGGATTTAGACCCCTCTCCAAGCTTTGATGATGGGTCTGGATGGATGCCTTTTATCTTTCCTGGATTCTGATGGTGACAGAAAGTTCATAGCTGCTAGGGAATGCATTGTATCCCTTGCTGGCCTCAATCTGCACGGATCAGGGCAGTCATATGACTGTGTTAAAGACTGATGGACATTCTTGCTTACAGTGGTAAGGTGAGAGTCTTGTCAGATCCCTTCATCTTCTTGCCTGCTGAGAACAGAACTTTAGAAAGAGGTTTGGAGGAAGAGTAGAAAACCTAGATTCAGTGCTACAAAACACTGGAAGGGCTTCTGTAAATGTCAACCCTAGGAGCCCGTTGCCTTTTCTTTCTTGGAAGTAAAGCTATACAAACTCTAGATTTATCAATTATGTACTAACTAAATTTGTCAGGACAGTCACATCCCTAGACGGTGTTGTTATTCAGCTACACAGAATTGTCTGGCCCCTTTCCAGGTCCCAGCGATTAATCTTTTGCCAGTGGCATGAGATTTAAGGTCAAATCATCCATGTGATTTCCCCAAAGCTTCAAAGGTTCTCAAGCCCAGCAGCTATAGAAAATCTAAGGAATTAGATGGATGGCATTGACGCTTAGACAAGAGCTGCTTACACCTGACTTTCGAAAGGTGATCACACGCTGTGTTGCACTGGGGTCATAACCAATTACAGCTCTGCTACTGGCTTCATGTGACACTGGCTAAGTCACTTACTTACTTTTCCTATGCCTCTGATTTCCTATCTGTGAAATGGAAAATCATAACCCCTCGCCTTTCCCACTCCCTAGCTTTGCAAAAAGAATAAGCAACAGGTCCTGCGTGGTGCTTTGTTGCTCCTTAGAGAACCAAGCAATGACTGCATGTCTATAGGCAGTGTATTTACGCAACTTCTGGAAATGGGCTTAGTCATGCAAAGCAAATCAGCGACTTTGAGAAGCCTGGGAGTTATTTTAGAAGTTAATTATTAGTGTACTTTCTTTGGGTGCCAGGGTCTATGCTGCACATTATTCATTCCCAAACAACTCTGAGAAAGCTACTATTATTATCCTCATTTTGTAGGAGCAGAAACTGAGGCTCAGAAAGTTTAGGTAATTTGTCTGATGCCATCCAGCAAGTCACAGGGTTCCAGTGCAAAGGAGTCTGCTGTTGCAGCTAAGTCACTTCAGTCGTGTCTGACTCTGTGCAACCCCATAGATGGCAGCCCACAGGCTCCCCCATCCCTGGGACTCTCCAGGCAAGAACACTGGAGTGGGTTGCCATTTCCTTCTCCAACGCATGAAAGTGAAAAGTGAAAGTGAAGTCACTCAGTCATGTCCAACTCTTCACGACCCCATGGGCTATAGCCTACCAGGCTCCTCTGTTCCTGGGATTTTCCAGGCAAGCGTACCAGAGTGGGGTGCCATTGTCTTCTCTGCAAAGGAGTCTGATTGACTCCAAATTCTGTATGCTATCAATGTGAAGACCTTCTGCTGTTTGCTTCTTGCTGTTATTTCAGAGTTGTTTTATTAACCTTCAACTCTTTATCCTTAGATGAACCTAAACACTCAGGTACATGGTGTAATGCCAAGCTAATTCCTTCAAACTTTGGTCTCTTCCAAATTGTCATTTTAAATAGAAGACCCTAAGGATACAGGTACATATGGCAGGCTGCCCCAGAGCAGCAGCTTCACTGTCCTGGGTGATGGTCCCCCAACTGTTGCCCACTCTGTGGGGTGTTGCAAGGGGTCAGCTGTGGGGTAACCTATTCTTTGCAGTCATCTGGAAGGCAAGTATTTGCTGAGCTCCTCTAGGGGCAACTGCAAAGTCTGCACTGGAGAGAGGATTCTTTTCCTTTTCTTTTCTTGGCAGGCTCCAGCATACCCTGTGATTAGCCACTAGTTGCCATGTTTTTTTTGTCCTCTAATTTGGACAAAGGAGGGGAAAAATAAATTCTCCTTTGTAAAGGATTCGGCTGGCTAAGTGAACTGGGAGCTACTCCAATAATGTGCTCGGAAAGTATGTGCAAAGCCCATCCTGGACAGAGCAAACTGCAAAATCCCAGGCCTGAGAGACAAAACCAGACTTTGTGTGAGCAAGTCAGATTCAGCAGTTTCCTCAAAGACGACAGAGCCAGAGGTTGACAGAGTCCATTCTAAAGGCTAAAGTCTGCCTGCTTGGACATCTTGGACTTTCAGATCCACACAGTGGTATGGTCATTCAAAGTGATTTTGCAAACTCTTATTAAAGTTAATTCTTAATTATGCACTTTGTAGGTGATCTGAGGCCTCCTTCTGTGCACTCCCTCCTTTTCTCTTTTCAGTGCTAAGTAGAGGTGATGTTTTGATGATCTATTCTCCTGCATTATCTGTGTGGCCTACTGCTTGCCTCTGTTTGCATGTGAAATCACGAATAGGCTTCGTCAAAACATCTCTTTCAACTGGAGCACTGGCTAGCTAACTTGTAAAAGTGTGCCTTTAATCACAGGAGAGATAAGGCAAGGGAATAGGAGTGGATAGATGTGATGATTCACATAAGGCTGCCTGAAAACCACTCATTTCATCACCGCTCCCATGACCACCACCACAACCATTACATCGTGATGTTCAGGATTCACAATGCTCTTTCCAATAGTGTCTTATTTCATCCTAGCATGAGTACTAGGATGAAAGCAGAGCTCATAACATTCCTCCCTCCCCCATTTTACTCTGACGGAAACTTGGGTTTAGAGAGTTCAAGTGATTTGTCTGAAGTTGCACAGCTGGTGACCCCAGTCTTGTTTCCAATTCTAGTGTTCATCCCTCTACTGTCCTTCATCAGTGATGTGCTCTGACTTCCAATATCTCCCTGATAAAGCGATACCCAGTCTGCATGTTTTGAAAAAAAAAACAAAAAACCATCCTCAAATTTCTCAGTCGAGAAATTTCTATAACATTTCATATTTTAATATTATTATTCTTCAAACTTTATTCCACTAACTAAACTATGTGACGTGGAATAGAGTTTTAAGATACATGTCTGTTGTAACCCCACTCATTTGTAAACTCCTGGAGGTAGCTTATGTCATATTTCATTACCACCACTTATTGAGAGTTTACTTTGTGTGAAGTACAATGCCAAACACTGTGCAGCCATCATATCCTTTAATCCAAAACAACAGACCTGTGAGGTAGGTATTATAGTTACTCCCATTAGAGTAATTGAATTTGAATCCANAAACTCCTGGAGGTAGCTTATGTCATATCTCATTACCACCACTTATTGAGTGTTTACTTTGTGTGAAGTACAATGCCAAACACTGTGCAGCCATCATATCCTTTAATCCAAAACAACAGACCTGTGAGGTAGGTATTATAGTTACTCCCATTAGAGTAATTGAATTTGAATCCAGACCTATCTGATTCCAAAGCCTATGCTTAGGCTTCCCAGACTCCCTCTCAAACATTCTTAGATATGTTCATGCCTCATGATAGTGCCCATCACCACAATCACTCAAGAATATTTTGCTGAAATAAAAGAACAGGTCAATTCTGTTTCATGTGGTGGAATACATTTGACACAGTTGTCTCTATAAAGGAAGAAAACAAGTGAAGAGCTGTCGGGGGTGGAGGTGTGTATAGTGTGTGTGCATGGAGGGGTGTTGGTATAAAAGACAGCGTTTGAAAGAAGGAGAGTTCTTGCTTTGTACAGAGTTAAAGAAGAGGGGCTGAGAGCTGCTAACAGTACAGATCAGGCTGGCACAGGACAGAGGTAGGACATGTGGGATTAACCCTGAGAATGAGAGATGAGGAAAGGGCTCCTTACCCTGGAATTGGGCACCATCTGGGCACTGGTATGACTCTGAATCTTGCATACTAGATAGTTTCATATTATATCACATTTACAAAGCCATACTGGTTGGGAGAGAGAGTAAGAGCCTGCCTTTCTCTCATGCCAAGATTAAGAGAATCCCTGAGGTTCTAATGATGGGGGAGAAAAGCCTAGACTTTCAGGATCTATCAGTTGAGAGTGAATTTCTAACCAAGGCTTCCTACATACCCCCAAACAGTCCTCATAGGAAAAACAAAGAGTGAAGCCTGAGCTGTAACCTCATGCAAATGCCAAAACCACTTGAACAGTAGTTGGTTTATTTTCAAGTGCTTTATAAATTGATTGTATGGTAACCAACTGCAGTGACTATTTTGAAATTCAATTTAGTTGTCAAGATTGCCTCGAATGGTCTATTTCCAGTCTTTTTTTTTTTTTTTTCCTCTTTTAACATGTCTTTTAGAAATGGGCAGGATTCTCCAATTGAAATTCAGTCTGAATCTTCAGGATAGAGAGTAGTCAATTACCTGACAACAAAAGAGAGCGCAGGGAAACCCACTGAGGAATTGCATACCCTCTGACTTTACAGCATCCTTTTTCTTTATTAATTATTAAATTATGATTCTTTCTTGGTCAATCAACTCAAAGCTGTAAATGCTCACATGAATCAATGTGCCGTACCCCAGGTGAAGTTTAGTTGAACTGAAGGCAGGAAGCAATCCTGCAGTGGTCGCCTTCCAATCAAGTGATTATTTACTACACTGCCATCTGTCTTTATTTTGCTAAGCCACTCCATCAGACACAGCAGAATCCTCGCACTCTGAGATGGTCATAAATCGTGCAGCACTTCCACGGAACACTTGACCGCAATATATTGCAAATCACGTCTCATCACCTTATTTCCTACCAGTACAATTTGGACTCTATGTTGTAGTTGGCAACTTGCTAAATACCCCTGGGAAGTGAGCGATATGAAATACTGCATTTTTTTTGTGTGTTGTCAGGCAATAAATTAACTTCTTAAGAGAAACCATCAGCCATCAGTATTGGATGAGTTGCTGCAGTATACAAGTTATAATGCTATGAGCATCAATCTTATTTACATAAAAAATTATTCTCCTCACATAAGCCTGTGACACAGTATAGAAATAATTGTCATTAGCTGTTAAATTACCTATAAAGTTGATTTCTATTCACTGCTTTATTAACTACACTATATGAGCACTCNGAGTTGCTGCAGTATACAAGTTATAATGCTATGAGCATCAATCTTATTTACATAAAAAATTATTCTCCTCACATAAGCCTGTGACACAGTATAGAAATAATTGTCATTAGCTGTTAAATTACCTATAAAGTTGATTTCTATTCACTGCTTTATTAACTACACTATATGAGCACTCTGAATTGCTAATATTTCCTTTAAATTATAATCTGTGATGACACCGTGGTGTTGGCGTTGGAGAAGCTATGATGATAATCATTAACATATTGTAATGCAATACTTAAGATTTATCAGGCTCTTATTAAGCCCTGTATTACAGAATAATACAATGCAATGCAAGCTTATTTCTTCCAATTCAAAACCTAATATGAGGGTTGTGGCATAAATTACATAAACTTCAAAACAATGCATAGAAATGTGGGGTGAAGTTAATTTCTATCATTATGCCGCTGTTTTTCTGCAGGTTCGTGTATTTGTGTAATGTTGTTTTGGCTTACTCCAGATAATTGGTACTTATAATTATTTTATTAGCATCCCACTGCATTTTTCCTTCCTTGACTAAGAAGCAAAAATATTTCAAACATCAAAGTTGATACAAATCAGATAATTCCCTTGGGAAATTAAAAGGGGATGCAGTTCACTGCCAGGATTCTTTCAGAAATTTACAGAATTTGCTGGCTGTATTGCTTTATAAAACTAAATTGACAGGGCATTTTGGCAGATGGAGCAGTGAGGGGTGGGAGCTGCATCACATCTTTCAGCCTGAAGAGATCCACATACAAAGCAAATGTGTAATTTAACACGAATTATACTTTGCATTCTTATTTTTTAGATGGAAAAACAGGAAAACTCAAAAGGCAGAAAAATTAAACAAAAATGTAGAAGTTAATAAACCAGGTCTCAATATTAGGTTCTTGTGACTGTCCTCAGCGTCATGTTTATCTTACCATAGTCAAACAGCCCCTATGCTGGGTTTTTTAAGGAATAGATANGAGGTTCTCCTGCATTGTTTTAGAATTCTCTGGCACTTTAAATTTAGAAAATCAGAACTAGGGAAAGAGTCTATATATTATAAAAGGAGAGGAAAAAGGAAAAAAATAAGGGAGAAAAGATGGAAGAACTGTGAGCTTTAGTGTTAAACCACAGAGATGATTACATTTTATTTAACATTCTGGAAATAATTAAGGAGGAGAGGGAGATTTTGTGCCCAGATCACCAGACATTTATTTAGTCCAGTCTTGCAGCTGCTGTCTCACTATTTGCAAAAGAAAAAAGGAAAAGAATGCCTGACTTGAGCCTTGCTATATGCAGTATGAGATGTAAAAATAGTTTGAAGTTTTAATAGGATCTTGAATGTCGTCAACTATCAGAACAAATTTGCATTTCAATAAGTATGAGACAGAATATATGCTGTTGGCCAAAGGCAACCTCATTTTCCATTTCCAGTGTATCACTCATAGTTCACTGTAATAGAACCTCTCTGCTTCTGTTTTAGCTGTGCCTATCCCCAGGAATTCAAAATGAATTCCTTAACCATCTGTATTGATCTCTGATGCTCATCTGCCTAACTGGAGCAGTTCCATTTGGGAGCTTCATTACAATGGAGTGCTAATTGTCTTTTGCCTTTATACTCATTCCCTCAATGCCAGCCTTACCTGAAGGAGACTTCGGACACCATCCCTGAAACAATCTGCTGCCACTGCTGCATAAAACGCCTTGATTTTGTTCTTTATAAGCCAGGCCTGCTTTTTTGCCATGCCACTGTTCATCTCTTTAACACACAGCTTGCGCGGTCCCTGTATGACACAATGAAATATTGGTTAGAAGCCCTGCTATTATACATCGCACTGCTGTTATTTTCTAAAGGACAAAAATAGCCAGCAATGCCTTGTTGGGTTAAGAAATGGGAAAGAAGGGAAAACACCTCACTAAACAGGCTTCACAGACATTCAACCTTCTGGAAAGAACCTGGGCTGCTTACATTACTCACTTTCCGTGCAGAAATGTATTAGATGTCTAGATGTATTAGCACCTGCTAATTAACTGCCTCATGTCAAATGAAAGAAAGAGCTGATGGTACCTGAGAAAAAATACAGAAAATGTGATTGACAAGGTTCGGGATAAATACACCATCAACATTTGACTCAACAGCAAGAGCTGGGGACTTCCTTGGTGATCCAGTGGCTAAGACTCTGCCTTCCAATGCAGGGGGCAGGTTCAGTCCCTTGTTGGGAAACTAAGATCCCACATACTGTGCGGTATGGCCAAAAAAAAATTTTTTTTAATAGCAAGACCCACATTTATGAATACCAAGGAAGCCTCAGCTAGAGCCGTTTCAAGAAATGTGACAGCACTCTTGGGAGCCAAAATGTGGTGAGCTCCAAATTCTGGCAGGAACAAGTACATCTTGATAATTCTACCAGGCCCACTCTTTGTTTTTTTTTTAATGTGGTGAAGACACCCTTGTATCACTTTTCTCTGTGTAATAATGACACTGTGTGTGCTCAGTCACTAGTCATGTCTGACTTTTTGTGACCCTATGGACTGTTGCCCACCAGGCTCCTCTGTCCATGGGGATTCTCCAGGCAAGAATACTGGGATGGGTTACCATGCCCTCCTTCAGGGGATCTTCCTGCCCCAGGAATCAAACCCGTGTCTCTTGTCTCCTGCATTGGCAGGCAGGTTCTTTACCTTTAGTGCCACCTGGGAAGCCCAGTGTAGACATATTCCTATTCAAATTAACATTTGCCATTACTCAATAAAGTTAGTGGAAATAGTTGTTCACATACCTATGGCATAGGAAGAACAGAAGAGATTAAGAGAGAAGGAGGCAGGTGTTGTGGTGGTAGATGAAGCATTTTAAAATTTCAAGATTTGAGTTCTGGAAACTCATTTTAATTAAAGTTTCTGTTGTTTCTCCTTCCCTAGAGCTCCAAGCTAGTTTTATTCTTTGCATGTTTCAAGTCAACCCCAAGAGTATTTCTGATTATCTACCGTGTGCCTGACAAGTGTACAAATCTACTATTTTCCTGAAAAATTCTTTCAGTTGATGGAAATATTTTATTAGATTGTTTTCAATTTCTTACTAACCACCTCAGCTCTTGGTAAAATGCACTGAGTAGAACTGAAACAGGGCTGAAGATCCTGCATTTCTAACAAACTCCCAGATGACACCGACGCTGCTGGTCCTCAGACCATTCTTGGAGTCATAGTCTTAGAGGGTCTTGGATTAGAGAGAAAAGGTTTGGTGTGTATGAAAAAGATACCAGGTTTTTGATCAGATATAACTGGGTTCATTTGGCCACTCTGGAGGTAATTAATGATGTCTGAGCTTTGACACATTACTCCAGAAACAGGGATCAAATAGCTATCCTGCAAGGTCATTTCAAATAGTCATGATAAAGTATCTGGAATGATGTCTGGAATGTAGTAAGTACTCATTCAAAGTTGATTTTTTTTATATTAAATAAGTGCTCACAATCTCAGTTAAGTCCCAGACCTAAGTTCACCAGTGTTCTACAACAGAGCTGAAAGACTGCTGCACTGGGAGAAGAGTGTATGGCTTAGATCTGGCTCTGAAACTGACTAGCCGATACCCTAGGTGTGCCATTTGTGTTCTCTTGATTTGGGCTCTACACTGGTGGCTCAGACTGTAAAGAATCTGCCTGTGATGCAGGAGACCCAAGTTCAGTCCTGCATCTCTGGGGGATCTTCCCAGTGGGCTGGGAGGATTACCTGGAGAAGGGGATGGCTACCCACATCAGTATTCTTGCCTGGAGAATTTCATGGACAGAGGAGCTGGCAGGCTACAGTCCATGGGGTTGCAAAGAGTTGGACAAGACTGAGTGACTAACACTTTCACTTTATTTTCACTTTTATGAAAATAAGAAAATTGTCTAGGCCATCACTGTTCAGTATGATTAGCCCTTATCCACATGTTGCTATGGAGCATTTGAAATCTGGCTGGTCCACATAAAGATGTACTGGAAATGTAAAACATTCAACAGATTTTGAAGCCTCAGTATAAAAAAAAGGAATGTAAAATGTCTCATTAATGTTTTTATATACATTGAATGTTGAAATAATAATCTGGATGCTTACATTTACCTGTTTCTTTTTACTTGGCTACTAGAAATTTTAAAATTACATTTGTGGCACATATTACATTTCTATTATATAACACTAGATGTAATTTGGGGTCACTTCCATTTTAGTATTTTATTTAAATTGGATCAGATTCTTTTTGTACTTATTTTTACTAGAATGCTTTCTAGAATATAATAACATATCAAAGCAGTTTGGATAACTTACTTTACAGTTAAATAATAAGAACCTCCCGTGAAGATGGAGAAGGTACATAGGAAGGATAGTTATTAAACCAGAAGACCTAGCCTGGGGAAAGATATGTCATTATAGATCAAATTTTTCTCAGGATTCTGTCAATGCATTTCAACCACTAGTACTTCTTAGGCATTCTAGACACCATCAATTACAAAAGAAGAAATATTTTCTTCAGGGAAGCTGAATAGTAACAATAACCGTGAGATAGAAGAATAACCAACAGCTAGGAAAGGTATCAGACCATCGGCATATTGAGTTGTACCATAATGACTTTGAACCTCTGGGGAAACTAGCATTTATTTAAATAAGTATAGCTTAATGTATATCTATTAGTAATAAAAAATCCAGATTAAACATTAATTGTGATGGAGAGATTTACTTTAATGCCTAAATTTGCCATATTGAGAAGTTATAAAAATATTTCATGCAGAGACTCTCTTTGCTAAAAGCAATTATATTATCCTTGTAGCACACTTATTAATGTGAGGCAAGGCTACAATACAAACACAGTATGGGAAAAGTGAACTAATAAAAAGGGAAGACATGTTGGAATCTAATTTTTCAATGTTCAAACACATCAATAGTCACAAAAAATGGATTTTATCACCCAATTAAAGTATTATAGACATTAGGTCAGTTAGGAGTCAAAATATGAGTATATAAGTTAATTCAGAATTTGAACAGAGAAGCTCTTAAAATTTTGTATATATTATGATTTTGTCGTTGATAGAGAAGGAGTTAAAGGAATTCTAACTATTTAGTCGAGAATAAATTCATATGACACTACTTCAAGTAGGTGTATATTATGAAAAACAATTTGCAAAGGATTTCCAATATTACTGGGCTCAAATACAGAAATTTGGGTCAAATGCAGAGTTCTTTCCAACTCTTATATTTTAAAACATCAAGGGTCTTTTTGCTCTGTCTTTGCTTTCATTGCCTCTCTGATTGGAACTATGGGAAAGAAAAATTTTCCCTTTCTGATTTGGTGGGTATTTTAACTTGTCATAATCCTAATGCCCACTTACAGGTCACTTCATTCTCCCTGTATTTTGTCATGTCATTATTTTATTAATACCATTACAGAAACTCAATGACTAATAAAGAATATGTGCATCTAAAAAAAAAGCTTTTTCCTTTTGATGGAGGTGAAAGTTGAGATTAAAAGGATGATGATAGAAGAAAAAATGATAATTTTAGTTTTCCATGCTTATCTATACTTGAACTACCTTCCATAAGCCACAAAGTTGGGTTATCTTCCCTTGGCAAGAAAAGAGATTCTTTGAATTCAAAGAGAGTTTTAGGGTTTTTTTAAAGATATTTTGTAAACTTTATGAAAAAAAAAAAAAAGAGAGAAAGGGTAGCAGGGTGAAAACTTGTTTANTGCTTATCTATACTTGAACTACCTTCCATAAGCCACAAAGTTGGGTTATCTTCCCTTGGCAAGAAAAGAGATTCTTTGAATTCAAAGAGAGTTTTAGGTTTTTTTAAGATATTTTGTAAACTTTATGAAAAAAAAAAAGAGAGAAAGGGTAACAGGGTGAAAACTTGTTAAAAGGGGATCTACATAAGGAAGTTGGTCCAATGTTATTCTTTTCTTTACAGTGAGAAGAGAGAACAGGACAATCAGGTTTAAAGAATATAATGAGTAGGCAAACATTAACCAAAACAGATCTACGTCTTTGTATACATAGGTGAAATGACTAGAAGAACACCAACCAAAATCAGATAATATTGCCTTTTCAGAGGAGGAGAGTCATGGGGCTGAGTGGCTATAAAGGGGACTTTAGCTTGATCTGTAATGTTTTATTTCATTTAAAAAGTGAGTGGAAGCATCTAAGAAAAATGTTAACTGTTGTTAATTGAAGAAGTAGTATACGGGTGTTGTTTTACTTACTATAGTTTCTTCATATGAAATTGTCAGTGTTCAATGACTTTCAACACACAAACAAGTAAATTTCATGTGTTTAAGCTAATATTTTTCTTAATGCTTCAAAATGAAAAATAGAAGCAAGCTTTAAAAAAATTTATTTTTCAGCCAAAACAATACAGTGTACTTAATAAAAGATGCCAGTAAACTTGAAAGCCTTTTGCAGTCTTAAGAGAAACAAAATATAGAAAAGAGGCAAGTGTTGCATTTTTGGCAATAATGACTTTATCTGATGAGCATGTTAAATCCCAGATCAACTGGGTCATCTTTCCATCTTTAATGTATATTTGTCTTTTGTTTTAGTAAAAAAAAAAAACTGTCTTTAAATGTAAGACTAAGAAGTATATGAGTGAGTGACAGCTATGCCTAGAAACACTATGCCTTCTCACATGATGAGCTGTGTGATTTTTAAACTGAACGTAGTGTACTCAGAGAACTGATGATGGTGGTTTAGTCACTAAGTAGTGTCCAACTCTTGTGACCCCAGAGACTGTAGCCCATCGGGTTCTTTTGTCCATGGGATTTCCCAGGCAACAGTACTGGAGTGGTTTGCCATTTCCCTCTCCAGGGACGAGAGAAGGACTCAGGGATTGAACCCATGTATTCTGCTTGCAGGCAGATTTATTACTGCAGAGCCACCGAAAGGGCTCAATAGTTGTGGTCCATGCACTTAGTTGCTCTCCTCTTCCATTTGTCAGGGATCAAAACCATGTCTCCTGGCATTGGCAGGCAGATTCTTTTACCACTGAGCCACCAGTGAAGCCCCACTCAGAGAATTAAGGGTACATGAATCCAAACTAAGCTATCTGCAATGATTACTATCTCTCCAGCTACTATAAATAAGTGAGGAAACTGACTGACAAAGAAAGGCAGTGTTTTTTTATGCCCCTGTACACACAGCACAATTAGTGGAAATCACAACCCTTGCCTTCATATTTGCCTGTTGCTGAACACACTGAAGATGGCTATGCTTAGAAACACGAGGTGATGCTCGAAGGTGGAATCCTACCCCTAGTCTTCCTGTGGTGAAAGGAGTGAAGCACACAAGAAAATCACACGTATTGAATAGAAAGCCTCCTGGGATATATCACTAACTTATCATAAGATAATCCAAAGGAGAAAAATATATGGCAGCTGGAGGCCATGTGTTTTCCCACTACCTACCAATAACGAAATGCCTGTGAGCTTCGTGTCTTGCCCCTTCCTTGGAGGAGCAGATGGCAAATAACTGGAGGTCAGCAGAGGGACGGAGCACAGAGCCCACTGCCCTGTGACTCGTTGGGAGGGAGTGCGCATCTAACTGTTCTATCCTGATCAAGNGGTAATCCAAAGGAGAAAAATAGACATTATTTTAAGTAACCAAGCCAGATTCCTTAAAAAATATCCCCTAGTTTGACCTGATGAAGGGTCCCTTTTCTAAAATCTTTGAGTTTAGTAGAAAAAAGGCAAGAGGTAGGCAGAAGCTCTGACGGGCAAGTGGAACGTTAGTTAAATAGTTAGAAGGCTACAATGTGGACTTGGGACCTAGCAAAAGTATAATTCTTAATTTCAATTTCAGCCATTTTGAGGGCTACAACATCTAGTCCCTTTAAAAATGGCTGTCTGCAGGATATGGCAGCTGGAGGCCATGTGTTTTCCCACTACCTACCAATAACGAAATGCCTGTGAGCTTCGTGTCTTGCCCCTTCCTTGGAGGAGCAGATGGCAAGTAACTGGAGGTCAGCAGAGGGATGGAGCACAGAGCCCGCTGCCCTGTGACTCGTTGGGAGGGAGTGCGCATCTAACTGTTCTATCCTGATCAAGTTGCTGAATAACTAGAAGTCTAAGATCCAATGTTTGGACCTGGTTTCACTAAGAGAGGGTGTTTTAGGTTTCTGTTGAGGAAAGTATATTTTCAGAATGAAAATGGCAACAATTGTATATCAAAAATATCCCATGATAACAATACCAACAATAACAAAAAAAATTAATTGAGCATTTACTGTTTGACAGACTCTGAGCTGAATGCTAGAAAGCTTATCTTCCAGAATTCTCATGACCCTGTAACAAACACAGGTGCTGTCCTCATCATTATTATTCCCATTTTATACCTGAGAAGAATTGAGGCATGGGGAGATTAAATTGTGTGCCCAAGGGAATCCCAGCTAATATGTGGCAAAACAGTGATTTAGAACTTAACTGAGTGTCTCAAAAGTCCATGAGCATGAGCTTTCTAGAGTTAAAATTTTAATTGTTATCTCTCAACCTCATTGTTACCATTTAACCTTTTCCACAAGGTCGGCCTAACCACCGATCACTCCGTCTTGGAGAAAAAAAAATGTCATGTTGACTTTCCCTACATCCCCTTCCATCTGTTTCTTTGTAAAGATGATTGATGACTGAGCGTGGAATTGAAAAATGCTGACAGCATCTGCAGTCTCAGGAGCTCACAGAAAGTAACTAACTGAAAAGTCATTAACTGATACANATAACAAAAAAAATTAATTGAGCATTTACTGTTTGACAAACTCTGAGCTGAATGCTAGAAAGCTTATCTTCCAGAATTCTCATGATCCTGTAACAAACACAGGTGCTGTCCTCATCATTATTATTCCCATTTTATACCAGAGAAAAATTGAGGTGTGGGGAGATTAAATTGTGTGCCCAAGGGAATCCCAGCTAATATGTGGCAAAACAGTGATTTAGAACTTAACTGAGTGTCTCAAAAGTCCATGAGCATGAGCTTTCTAGAGTTAAAATTTTAATTGTTATCTCTCAACCTCATTGTTACCATTTAACCTTTTCCACAAGGTCGGCCTAACCACCGATCACTCCGTCTTGGAGAAAAAAAAATGTCATGTTGACTTTCCCTACATCCCCTTCCATCTGTTTCTTTGTAAAGATGATTGACGACTGAGCGTGGAATTGAAAAATGCTGACAGCATCTGCAGTCTCAGGAGCTCACAGAAAGTAACTAACTGAAAAGTCATTAACTGATACAGTGACTATTTTCTGTCCCAAAGAGAATCTCAGCACCTGGGAGCGAGGCTCTTGGGCCTTACTCAGAGAGACCAGCACAGTAATGTAGAAAGTAGTCTAATATACATGTCAAGCAACCAGGGCCATTAGAGGAACAGGCNATGCTGACAGCATCTGCAGTCTCAGGAGCTCACAGAAAGTAACTAACTGAAAAGTCATTAACTGATACAGTGACTATTTTCTGTCCCAAAGAGAATCTCAGCACCTGGGAGCGAGGCTCTTGGGCCTTACTCAGAGAGACCAGCACAGTAATGTAGAAAGTAGTCTAATATACATGTCAAGCAACCAGGGCCATTAGAGGAACATGCTTAAGTACCTATCTCACATGAAATGTTATTCCAGAACCATACTCTTTTATTATAGTTAAAGCAGCAAAGGGTTAATTTAAAGTAATATCTCTTAAAAAGACCTTGTGTCCCTTGCCAATATATGACTGTTTATACTCAGTTCATTTCTCCACTCCTAGAGATATTTTATTGGCTTGCTAAACTAAATTTTCTCTAAATTACTAGAGAAGAAAAATACCCCAAATTGCGTATTTCACCAAAGCTGGCTCTGGTATTATATTGGCCAAAATGAAATCCACTAATCCAGGGCACCAAAGTTGATAATATGAAAGTAGGGTGCTTGATGAGATTTTCTAAAATCCTCTGGAGTCCCTGTTGGTCATTATTGAACCTGTCAATCTTATGTAGTCAGTAGGATTCCCTCTACCCTCTATGGGATAATTACATTGAGTTATATTGTTTGAGTTACTATCATATAACCACTGAGAGGAAAGAGAATATGATCGACCAGCTTGCTTCATATTGCATTTAGAGTATTGCCAAGTGTTAAAAGATGCTTAAGTGCTGGTCACAGTGACATGTGGTAAACTAACCCCTGCATCTTGGGACAGTTGACTGGCCCCAGCTAGGTTACACAGCTTCCTGGACACTCTGTTCCCTGGCAAGTATTGGAAGTTTAGGGAGTGGTATCCAACTCTAAGGGCTTCCCCGGTGGCTCAGCTGGTAAAGAATCCACCTGAAATGCAGGAGACATGAGTTTGATCCCTGGCTCANCTGCCTTTTCCACGTATTCCTAAAGCCTGGCTTGGAGAATTTTGAGCATTACTTTACTAGCCTGTGTCATGAGTGCAATTGTGCAGTAGTTTGAGCATTCTTTGGCATTGCCTTTCTTTGGGATTGGAATGAAAACTGACCTTTTCCAGTCCTTGGCCACTGCTGAGTTCTCCAAATTTGCTGGCATATTGAGTGCCACCAGGGAAGCTCTCTGTCCTCCATTTTGATTGTGGTGGTAGTTACAAGATTGTAAATTTGTTAAAACCTATAGACTGTACACTACAGGGGGTTAATATTAATATACATAAATTATGTGAACGTACTGTGTGTGGAAAATTTCCTGGGAACCAAGCCTTGTGTTGAGAACTTTAGGAGTCTTTGTCTCTCTTGAGCCCCTTCACGGCCCATTGAGGTTGATGCCATTAAGCCCCATTTAGCAGAGAAGGAAATGGCAACCCACTCCAGTATTCTTGCCTGGAGAATCCCATGGACAGAGGAGCCTGGCAGGCTATAGTCCATGGTATCGCAAGAGTCGGACACAACTTAGAGACTAAACCACCACCACCATACTTGTATTACAAATACCATACAGTAATAAAGAAAAACAGCAAAACCAAACTCTTCAAAATAGTTACTACTTTCTCTTTTCTACTACACTTGTGTGGGAAGAGTCAGGAGCATGTGAGGGTGGCTGAGGGTCTGTCTGGCCCCTGAGACTGGACCACCGAATACTGTACTCCTTAATCTCTAGCCTCTCCAAGNGTAATAAAGAAAAACAGCAAAACCAAACTCTTCAAAATAGTTACTACTTTCTCTTTTCTACTACACTTGTGTGGGAAGAGTTAGGAGCATGTGAGGGTGGCTGAGGGTCTGTCTGGCCCCTGAGACTGGACCACCGAATACTGTACTCCTTAATCTCTAGCCTCTCCAAGCGTCAATCACTTTCACTGGGTCTACAGATAACATCTGAAGTCCAGATCCAACTGAATGATCAATGGCACCTTCTTGCTGATCCAGATTCTTTAGCATGACATTTAGGTGTAGGTGTCTTGTTTATCTGGCCCGACCTACTCACCTTCCAAGACTCACCTCAGGCCCCTTCTCATCACCTGATGACTCTATCATGCTAAAGGCCTTGGTGTATGCTGCGCTTAGTCACTCAGTTGTGTCTGACTCTTTGCAACCCCATGGACTATAGCCCACCAGGTTTCTCTGTTCATAGCCTTGGCAATCCTTAAATATGCCTGATACTTGCATGCTTCCTAACTTTACTCACACTCTTTTCTTCTGCCTACAGTAGCCATCCCTGGCTCCATCTGATTAACTAACCCTCAGTCTCTTGTCTTTTTTTTTTTTTTAAAAGTAGCTTATTTGTTCATTCCACAGATATTTATAAGTACCTACCAAGTGACTGACCCTGGGAACACAAGCCATGAACCGGGGAAGTTTTCTTGGACAACGCTAATCACAGTTATAACTTCCCTGGTGGTAAATAATCCGTGTGCAATGGAGGAGACTCAGATTCAGTCCCTGGGTTGGGAATATGCCCTGGAGAAGGAAATGGCTACCCACTCCAGTATTCTTGCCTGGATAATTCCATGGACAGAAGAGCCAGGTGCGCTACAGTCTATGGGGTGCCAAGGAGTCAGACTTGATTTAGACTAACGGTTAGTTACTTCCTCTCCTTTTCTCAGTAACTTGCTCATGTCACTCTCATGGTGCTTGCTATACTGTTTATAGTTAATTGCTTACGTGCGAGTCTGTGTTTCTCGAGGACAGGGATTATATCTCATTTATCAGATATAGAAGGATTATATCAGTGGAACGCTTATGGGGTTTGGTATCAATACACTCTCATTAAAATATCAGCTGCTTCACATCCTGATGGTAACCTCAGTGAGTGGTCACCTCTTTGAACTCAAGTTTCTTCATCTCTGAAATGAGACTAATAATACTTAATATACAGCACTATTATGAGAATTAAGTGGCACGCAGTATACAATAGGTGTTCAACAAGGGTAACTACTGTATTATCATATTACATTATATTATTAATATCTGCCATACACATGGCACACCTAAACACAGGAGGTGCCAAATAAACATTTGTTGAGTGAATGGATAGTTAGAGAGTGCTTAGGAACCCCGCTCTGTGCAATCCTTATCTTACCTGGCTTCTTGTAGGTCACGTATATATAGAGGAAGAACTCAATGACGTAGGTGATGACAGCCGCCCACCAGTTAATGACAAACATGACCGCACAGCACAAAACAGCTCCAAAGAGAGACACCCACATATTGTAAATACCATATGCAGGTCTCCATCCTGAAATTAAAAAAAAAAATCTATGTGCACAAGAAAAATTTCCACGCTATACCATCATACCACTGCGTATTTTTAGACTATATGTTTTGGGTTTTTTTCCCTAGCATAAAAAATCAGAACTTTTCGATCAAGTTCTTAACTCTGTTATTAGTTTTCTGTGTCTTGATCCCTGGCTTATGAAGATGTAATCACACCAAAAAACAATGCTGTGAAATGTAGAAAATGTGTCACTTGCGGCCCCTCTACACTTTCTGCATGCCAGGATTTCTTCCCAAACCACGAAACCCTAAGCATATGGTATCTATGTCATCAAGAGTTGAAAGGAGGCAGGAGAGATGGAAAGAGTGGGGAACAGCAGGCCAGCGGGGACACCTTAGTGGCTCAAGAAAGAGAAGGTTAAGATAATGGGCTTTTTCCTGTGGAGAAGGCAGAGCAGCCATCAAACATCATCCGCTATTTCATGCTAGCTCTTCTTTTACCCTAAGAGGACCATGCTTGCCCCTTCAGAAATAATAATCTATGGCAAAAGGAGAAACTTTTCTGCAATGGCTTTTTAAACCCGATACACTAATATATCATGCATTTTGCAATGAAAATACACAGTGAGAAATATTTTCATACATGCATGGGGGGTTACTGTGTTCTATTAGTTCCCTGAACTGAAAGAAGCTGGGAGACAATACGATCAGGGTAAAGAAGCTGTGACTTGAAGGGCACATTTGGTCTGTGGGTAAAGAATCTGTCTGCCAGTGGAGAAGATGCGGGAGACGCAGGTTTGATCCCTGGGTCCAGAAGATCCCCTGGAGAAGGAAATGGCAACCCCACTCCAGTATTCTTGCTTGGGAAATCTCAAGGACAGAGCAGCCTTGTGGGCTATGGTTCATGGGATCGCAAAGAGTTGGACATGACTGAGTCTGCACACTCACACACAAGGTATATTTTTAAATTTGGAGTTGCCAAAATACAACAGAGCTTTCTTTCTTCAGAAGCAATTTCCAAAATGGCCACAAGATGGAAATCACACTACAAGAACATCACTGGAAATGCCTCTGTTTTCCTCTGCGTGTGTCTGGGTGTTTGTGTGTGAGAGACAGAAAAGGGGGGAGAAAGAGAGGGAAGGAGAAAGAGAGTTTGGGTTTGGTATCCACGTTATCTCTGTGCTTTTCTAGGCTTCCCCCTTTCCCTCTTCCCCTTTCCTCATTCTTTTCCATTCTTACCCCTGCCAACCTCTATTACTTCACTGTGGTTTTAAAAAAGGAACCCAGCGTGGCACGGAAGCACACATTTCTATGATCTGTCGTCTTCACTGACTAGAACCTCCTGTTCTCTGCTTAAAACAAGGCAACAAAACAGAAACAAAAATTCTTCTGTCATCTTCTGGAGCCTAGTGGCCTTGAGTAGATGAAGGCTCCCCTTCCATCTATATTTTGGCAGGAGGTTTTCCAAAGGAGGGTTGAGTTCCTGGCAGACCCTAAAAAGTGAAGATGTGTTTATATCCTTAACAAAAGTTCTTGTAGTGAAGAGTTTTCTACTCTCTTCTGATGGAAAGGCGAAAAAATTCTAATGGCCAGTGGAAGCAAAGAAGAGGTGAGAGGTGACAAAGATAGGGAGAGGTTCTTTGGCGTGAAATCTCTCACCACTTTAAACAACAGTGTGAGGCGTGCAGGGGTGTCACCAAGCTTCAGTGTCAGTCTGCACTGCCTGCACTCAGCAGGTAATTATGGGAACTACTCATCCTTCTCTTCTGCACCATGGGCAGAAAACAAATTGACAGTAAGAAAGTTTCAAATATACACATTCATTCCACTTCTGTGGTCACTTTCACCCTGGAAATAAATAGTGGTGTTTTTCTACTGCTGCAATAAATGTGGTTTCTCTTGCAATGAATAATTTATTGCCGCAGGAGAAAATTGACTTTACGGTTGGTCAAAAAGGCCGTTGCTCAAATGGTTCTTTTTCTATTTCAGAAGTCACCCCCCAACTCACCAAAAGAAAGTGAATTACACTGCCCACTAGGATATAAGGAAGCATATAAACACAGATTCAGTGGTTTTCACTGACTTATTTCATCTTGAGATGAACAAAGTTGTTTGCTTAGGTTTTTTAGTTTTGAAAATCGGCTTACCTGGAGACTTGGCGTAAGAGGCATGAAAGCAGGAGAAATTAATAAGTGCATACGAGGCCAGGAAAAAGTTGGAGATGATGGGAGCGATGGTGTTCAGCTCCGCTGTGAAGGAAGCAGAATTGAGTATGTGCATGTGAGTGACGAGACCAGGGCCTGAACAGCTGTTGTAGGCTGGAAGTCTGATTTTATTTGGAAATTGAAACCATAGCTAGCATCTGTCAAAGTTTAAGAAGGTTGTGATTTTTCTTTGGGTCTGCACTCATTTGAAATGTATTTTCAGCCAAAGTTTATGTAAAGTAAGAAATAAGAAAACTCACCAATAAAATAGACAATCAAGATCTCTACCCACGGAAAATTCAAGTGGAAGTGGATAGAAAGTTTGGAAACCAGGCAGNGGTTGTGATTTTTCTTTGGGTCTGCACTCATTTGAAATGTATTTTCAGCCAAAGTTTATGTAAAGTAAGAAATAAGAAAACTCACCAATAAAATAGACAATCAAGATCTCTACCCACGGAAAATTCAAGTGGAAGTGGATAGAAAGTTTGGAAACCAGGCAGATGACAAAATTCCCTGTAGCTATCGCAGAGGTACCAAATCCAGGGCTCTTTATCTGCTTTGTATACCATCAGAGGGTTTCCTAAGTGCTTCAGTGTTAAAGAATCCACCTGCCAATGCAGGAGATGTGGGTTTGATCCCTGGGTCAGGAAGATCCATCAGAGAAGAAAATGGCAACCCACACTGGTATTCTTGCCTGGGAAATCCCATGGACAGAGGAGCCTGGCGGGCTACAGTCCATGGGGTTGAAAAGAGGTGGACACAACTTAATGACTGAGCATGCATAGAATCAAAATGTTCTACAGGGTGACCGGTTAGTTAAGTACCTGTACATCCGAACCATCTAACAGGATATATCTCTACATATACCCAGCTTGCTCTCTCTGACTTTCAGAATTTTTGTTAGTCATTCCTACTTTTCTACATCTCTAGAGAGTTTGCCTGGTGGGCTGCAGTCCATGGGGTCACTAAGAGTCGGACACGACTAAACGACTTCCCTTTCACTTTTCACTTTTATGCCTTGGAGAAGGAAATGGCAACCTACTCCAGTGTTCTTGCCTGGAGAATCCCAGGGACGGGGGAGCCTGGTGGGCTGCCGTCTATGGGGTCGCACAGAGTCGGATATGACTGAAGTGACTTAGCAGCAGCAGCAGCAGCAGCAGCAAAAGAGTTTTACCTCTGAAAGTTTGCCGAAAAAAGTTTTACCTCAGTAGGTAAATATCCAGTATGGTTAAATCCTAGCTGGATGTTTACTGTATGATATGAAAAATAATTTAGAGATGTTCTTATTCATCTGAAGATCAGACAGCTACCACCTTCAGTGAAGAAGATGCAGGTGGAAGCTGAGTGTGACTGTAGGACATGGATGTCAGCAAGAAAGTAGGCAAAAATAGCTGCCACAAAGCTGGCACCATGAAGCTAATCTACTGGGTTCTGAAAGAGTGACATTTAAGACTATTATTTAATGCATGCAGTTTTTAAAATCTGGGGCTATTTGATCACTTAACTGAAGTCTAGGACAATAACTGAAGTCTTAAAGTTTACATTATAATTGAAACGTACATACACATAATTACTTTTTAATTTAATTTTTTAAAAAAATCTAACAAACATAAACTANGCTAATCTACTGGGTTCTGAAAGAGTGACATTTAAGACTATTATTTAATGCATGCAGTTTTTAAAATCTGGGGCTATTTGATCACTTAACTGAAGTCTAGGACAATAACTGAAGTCTTAAAGTTTACATTATAATTGAAACGTACATACACATAATTACTTTTTAATTTAATTTTTTAAAAAAATCTAACAAACATAAACTAAAAAAAAATAAACCACAAAGTGATTATGTGTAGACATGGAGAGTCATATGTTCCCCTCTTCAAACTTGTGGAAATCTTATGAAGATACATGAATTACAGTCACTTTTTGAGTTTATGGGGTGAGGAGAGGCCCTCGTTGTCTGGCACTTCTGCTGAATCTGACTCCGCCTGTGTATGCATAGTTACTATTATTCTTGCCTTCTGCTCACCTGCAGTGGTGGTACCTTAAGCAGGAGTGAGGAATGTGCAGGCTAACTTTGAGGTGTGTGCCTCTTTGAGATTATGTAGCTGTTTCTATATTGCTTAGGGAGAAAGATCTGACGTAAGTGGTTCTCAAATATTAGTGGTCTATGAATTTCGGAAACTTGTAAAAATTCAGATTCTTTATCACCAGAGATTCTAGCTGTGGGATTGGGTGTGACCAAGCCATAGTTTTCCAGATCCACAAGTGACCACATTTTGTGGTCAGTGGACCACATTTAGAGAATAGACATTTCAGCTCTCCTGCTGGCGGCCAGGAGAGGTAAGGACAGGTGGCAGCTGGAGGCAATGTGGGATTAGACAGTATCCGGCAGGTCAGAGGAAGGAGTCAGTTGCATTTGGTTAGATGGATTTCCAACATTCAGATTCAAAGAAGAGATTAAAGTCCAAAGCCCACCTCAAGTCCTCCAAGGCCCTCTACACACAAGGATTTCTCATTTCCTTCTTAGATTGCAATATTCCCAAATGCAGTATTAGACATAAAACAGATAATTTCTCAAGGTTACAGGAAAACCCTATGAGTAATTGGAAGAATTTGTTGGCTTTCAGTAAGAACAAGAAAACTACAAACCAATAAGAATGAACGCCATGGCTATAACAAAAGTGAGAAAGTATCCTCTCAGGGGCTCATTGTTCTTTCCATATCCCTTTGCAAAGAACTGCAGAGCTTTGTAGATGTTGTCCTTGCACAGAGCCTAATGGAAAAGAGGAGAAATTCGTCATTTATATCTATGCAGAGTCATTTTCCCTGGGCTATTCAAACAAGAAGATTTGGGGAAAAGACGAAGCGATACACAATATGAAGCACAAGTTAACACTGCAGTTTATCATTCTTTATATTATTTGAATCGATCTCGACTATGTGGCAGACAGAGCATCGGAGCCAGATGCAAACATGAAACTGTTTCAGAAAATGATGGAAAATGATCACCAGTGACAGCAGATATCTCAGAGGGAGGGAGAAGCACGTGCTCTTCTGTGTATGTCACCTGGAACACTTTGGGCGCGCTGACGAGGGAGGCCAGGGCCGAGGAGAGTGTTGCAGAGAAGATCCCGGCAGTGATGAGGGGGCCGAACCCTGACACCATGCTCATGACCTTGAGGAGAGAGGTTCAAGGAAGGAGACTCATGCAGCAGAGTTCAAACAAAAATCTGAGCCAAATTTTAGTGCAAATGCTTCTCTTTCCACTTTCTGGGGTTTCGAATCTCTTTTGTAAGCTAATTGCTTCTAATCAGATGTTTTCCCCCCTGCTTCATTCTGAGTTCTTAATAGTTGTTTTTTTCAAAATGGAAATGCCTTTGTTGTTGCTGTTTTTGGATAAAAGGAACAAATGCTCACCACAATATGTCCAGAAGATACTGGAAAGAATAGACAAGGGAATGATTTCAAGGATTTTTATATTTTTCCCCTCTGTCCTTTCTGAGCATCTGTTTCTTGGTCAACGGGAAATTCTATCCAGCAGAAAGTGGTATTTTAATAAAGTCTGGGGAGGGACTCAGCTGTTTACCAATCTTTTTAAAAGGCATTAGCCTTTCTTGTTCTTCCTGCACATAGAAGCTTTTCAAATCTTTGCTTTCCCTGTGCTCATTAAACATAATTTTAGGTCTGAGGCATGATGTGATTCTATCAATTTAAGTCATATTTGTAATAATGACTGCAGCTGAGTTAATTTCTCTTTGTTGGTTATTAAAATAGATGAATGAAACCTTCACAACAAATTTGCTTCTCCTTCTGCTCGCCAATCATTCAGGTAAATTAATATGTTTTAAGTTCCATAGTCTCCCCAACTTGCCTGGTTCCTTCCCCGCCCCTCACTCTTCTCCTCTTTTTGCCACTCACAGTTCCCCTCTTGGCCTTGTCCTCCACACCCTCCAGGACCATCACAGAGGCTTTTCCTGAGTGAAGCCCAGGCATGAAATGCATTCCAAGTGCTAACGAATCGAAGTCTCTCCATCTGCCCACCAGGAAGTCCTACACGATTGATTGGAAGATGCATAATGGCGGGTGGTAATCTTTCCCTGGGTGATGTAGTTCATACCACTGCCTGTTCTCTCACCACCCCACTGAGTGTAACCACATAATGGATGCCCATGGGACTCCCCTTCCTCCCGTACAAATTATTCCTTGCTGAATTCGAATCAGTCAATAACCAATCTGTTGGAGAGTCAGAAGGTTCATTACACATGATGTTCTAAAAAATGGAAGCAATAGCAGTAAACATTATTAATTTTTGAAGTTCCAACCTGGAAATTGTTCATCAGCCCATACTGACATGGTTCATGTCGACATCTTGAGAAGTCATAGCCTAACCCACAGGCTGCTGAACCATTGCAGTTCATCCCAGAAATGATGGTGTCATTCACGCTCCCGGTGGCATCCCGGACCACACAAGCCCCTGGGAAAACAACAAGGTTTGTCATTTCTTTACTTGAAGGGTTCAGATATCCCTCAAAGACTCAAGCGGTAAAGAATCTTCCTGCAATGCAGGAGACTCAGGAGATGTGGGTTCGACCCTGGGTTGGGAAGAGCCACTGGAGGAGGAAACGGCAACCTACTCCAGAATTGTTGCCTGGAAACTTCCATGGTCGGAGGAACCTGGGGGGCTAACAGTCCATAGGGTCACAAAGGGTCAGACACGACTGGGCATGCACACTTGTTTTCCTTCTGAAAACATACTTAATTTACTTTGATCTATCCTGTCCTCATGGTCAATATTTCCTCTGACATGAAAGTTCCCATCCTCTGAGGCCTGGGAGCTGCCCCTATCTCTAAGGTGTCCTCGAGTGGTTAAGTCCTAGCTTTCTGCCTGCCTCTGTAAGACGCTTGGGATTGAGACTTCTTTCCTTTTTGAAGTGCACATAGCAGTGCTTTGCACGTAATATTTATTTAATTCAGATTTCCAGGTTAATGCTACTGATTGGGAGCTTTTCAGATAGAAGGATTTATTTCCTCATCTGTGAGAGAACCAAGGGATGACATTATTGAATACTAGTAATTAAGAGAACCGAGCTCTTATTTTCAGCTAATGGTATTCTTTATATAATTCCTTAAACCAGCATAATTTTACTTTTTATAAAATTTCAGTGGTTTAAAAGATAGAAAATATTTGGGGATAAAATGTTAAGATTTCCTAGGTAATGCGTGCATGCATGCTAAGTCCCTTCAGTCATGTCTGACTCTGTGTGACCCCATAGACTGTAGCCCGTCAGGCTCCTCTGTCCGTGGGATTCTCTAGGCAAGAATACTGCAGTGGGTTGCCGTATCCTCCTCCAGGGGATCTTCCTGACCCAGGGATCCAATCTGCTATTATCTCTCCTGCATAGGCAGGTGGGTTCTTTACCACTAGAGCCACAAGGGAAGCCCTCCCCAGGTACTATTCATGGTCAAATACTGCTCTATCCAGTATTTATCTCAGTTTATTATTTTTGTACCTTTGAGTTAATTTCTGTAACAAACATTCTATGAACATCTTTGTGCATACAATTTTTCTTCTGTAATTCAAAGTATTTCTTTAGGATAGATTCCTCAAAATGGAGTTATGTGTGTTTTAAAGATTGCTGACATATATATTTAAATTACTGATTTTTCTTCTGAATTTTTCTAACTGTATACTTTGCCATTATGTATTTGATAGGATTATTGAGATATGAATATAGCTGTGAAATATATACAAACTTTTCTGAACTATTTGAAGGGTAAATACTTTACAAACTAAATGCCAATCAATGAAACTGTTCATTTTGCTTTTCAGTCTCCAGCCAGGTGAGTTCTCATTCCTTGCTAATTACTTTAAGAGACATTCCAGTAATAGATATTAATGGGAACTGTCAATTATAGAGCTCGTACTCTTTGAATTTATACTCTCTGAATCAAGGAAAGACTTAAAACTTATAGAATCCTTTAGTTGAAAGAGTCATTTAAAGTGATCAGTGCAGGAACCCTTTCTATATAGCCCTGAGAATTGGCCTACCAATCTCTACTTAGATACTTGAAATTGTAAGTGTTGGTTGGTTACTAAGCAAAACTATCCAGTCCAGATTTTACCTTTTTGCACTGTTCATTTAGGCTGAGCTGACTTTTAAAAATCTTGTGGTTTCACTTCTACATAATCAAACTCCCCAAATTCCCATGAAACCAAGTCATGAGCTATTATTTGAACTAATGATAGGCCAGGGATCTCATGAATATCCTTTTCTTATCCTGAGAAAAACAGAAACACAGGTTTTTCTAGCCATCAGAACCAATAAATGAGAAGAATCTCTGAAGTCAGGGCTATACCTTTATTCATCCCTTCCTTTTTACTTTGTAGGAGAAAGAAAAACCATTTGTGAAATTTAGGTAATTTCAATGTCATTTAAAAAGTATTGATTTCCTAAAGCATTGGAATAATATCCCTTGATTTGTAACTAAACTTGGCATTGTCACAATAGAGTTAACAACATTATCCAATTTCTGGAAATAAGAGGCAGTGAGAGAAGAAAGAATCTAAGTTAACTGTTTTTGCTTTTTTTTTTCCCCAAAGAATCCAACTGAGAACATATGTACTATCTCAACTTCCTTCATAGTAAGCAGAGGACAACCAGAATGTCCCCTTTTAAATGGCCAGATGGGATTCCACAGTGGTCCAGCCTGGGGCTGTATTCATAGGAGTGCACAGAAAAATTTTCTTCTGTGAATGTTTCAAATTCCTTCTTCTTCAATAATGGCACAAGCTGGAGGTGACCCCCAACCAGGAGGAGGTGTGGCTGCAGGCAGCAGGTGGAACAAAAGTCAGTTTAAGAACAGCAGGCAATTCACATATTTTCTGCTCACTGAGCAATGTGGGGGCTGGCCGCCCACACTGCTGGCAGCTGGGTCTTATTCTGATTGCCTGCCAGTTGGTGACGGTGACATTTCCATATTAGGGACAGCAGTGCAAGGAGGAGTCACAGTCATTCATTCTATGTCTTTCATACTTTCCTAAGGGTTTTGTCATTGTTGTTTTTGTTTGTTTGGTTCTGTTTTGGACTCTTATTCTGTCTCTCACCTGCCTCCTAAAGGCTGGGAAGGAGGTTGCTAGAAGTGCTGGCAGTGAAATTATTATCTGCAGCAGCAAAAAATCCATTTTTGTGTTCAGGTAGAATGAAAGTGAAAGTGAAGTTGCTCAGCCATGTCTGACTCTTTGCGACCCCATGGACTGTAGCCTACCAGGGTCCTCTATCCATGGGATTTTCCAGGCAAGAATACTGAAGTGGGTCGCCATTTCCTTCTCCAAGAGATCTTCCTGACCCAGGGATTGAACCCAGATTTCCTGCATTGTAGGCAGACGCTTTACCATCCGAGCCACCAGGGAAGTACCAGAGACACCTGTGGTTACATCTTAATTGCATTCAAACTCCTGGAACATCCAACAAGGGGATTTAAATTATTGTCTATTAAAAAATTTTCAACTTATGCTCCATGGGAAGCCATGGAACATGACAGGAAAAGCAACTGGATCCCTTGTAATTCTGGCATTCTGACACCAGAGGCAACATAACTTACCCACGCAAATGGCGACTCCTATGTAGGCGACAGTGGTGATGAAGATGGCCAGCATGGTTCCTTTGGGGATGGCATCTTGGGGATCCTTTGAAAAAATAACGTAGAGGAACAAGGAGATAGAGTGGAATAAGAAACAGATATCACTTGGAGTTAGTTCTGTATTTTCAAAATTTTAGGCTACGTTCCTGGGGCAAGTTCTAAAGAGAAAAATAATCAAGCAAATGGCAAAGTTCTTTTTGCCATCTTTTTGCAAAAAAAATTAAGCAAACAGCTCCAGTTCTTTTTGGACAAAGACAAGGTGTTTAGAGTGAATAAAGAAATCTGTGGAACTTTGTGCTGAACAGAAGAGATCTGTAACTGACCAGGAGGGAGTTTTTATAGAAAAGTAGGCTAGTTAGTTCTCTTCCTGTCCCTCCTCTTAATCTCCTGTGAATTTCATGCAGATGTATCAGACCATAGAGTACTGAGGGGCAGGGTAACATATCAATGTAACATATCTGGTACATTGGGGATATACCTCTGTGTGTATTTGTTTTGTACTAAGCTTAGACTTGCTTAAAAAAAATCACTTTTGATTGAGCAGAAAGGATAAGCTGCTACATTCTGCAGTCCCTCAAATTCTTCATTTGGAATCTAGTTCAGGAATAACTGCAATGAGAGATATTTAATTTCCATAGGCAGGCATAAAGAAAGAGGCAAATTTAAGCTTATGCCAGAAAATGGGCTTTTCTCTTGCCCATAAATTTATCTAACTTCACTGAGCTGAGCTCACATCATATATAATATACCATTTTATATCCTATTTTGGGGGTTGAATCATATCATAATCAATTTCCAAGCAGCATAACTTCTCTATAATAGAGTTCAACTTAACAGGAATTATTAAGTAGAGATTTCAATGTATTCATTACCTATGAGACAGTGCTGGCACAAAGTAGGAGTTAGTAAATACTGAACTGAGGAAAGCACCGTTCCGTAGGCCTCAGTTCCCCCTCCAGAGGACATGCGACTCATCGATACAAGTGAGCAATCAATGCAGTCAAAATCTGAGTTCTGTGTTTCATTAACTTGAATCTGCTGATCAAATCCATCAGAAAAATCATTGACAAATGNATGGCAAAGTTCTTTTTGCCATCTTTTTGCAAAAAAAATTAAGCAAACAGCTCCAGTTCTTTTTGGACAAAGACAAGGTGTTTAGAGTGAATAAAGAAATCTGTGGAACTTTGTGCTGAACAGAAGAGATCTGTAACTGACCAGGAGGGAGTTTTTATAGAAAAGTAGGCTAGTTAGTTCTCTTCCTGTCCCTCCTCTTAATCTCCTGTGAATTTCATGCAGATGTATCAGACCATAGAGTACTGAGGGGCAGGGTAACATATCAATGTAACATATCTGGTACATTGGGGATATATCTCTGTGTGTATTTGTTTTGTACTAAGCTTAGACTTGCTTAAAAAAAATCACTTTTGACTGAGCAAAAAGGATAAGCTGCTACATTCTGCAGTCCCTCAAATTCTTCATTTGGAATCTAGTTCAGGAATAACTGCAATGAGAGATATTTAATTTCCATAGGCAGGCATAAAGAAAGAGGCAAATTTAAGCTTATGCCAGAAAATGGGCTTTTCTCTTGCCCATAAATTTATCTAACTTCACTGAGCTGAGCTCACATCATATATAATATACCATTTTATATCCTATTTTGGGGGTTGAATCATATCATAATCAATTTCCAAGCAGCATAACTTCTCTATAATAGAGTTCAACTTAACAGGAATTATTAAGTAGAGATTTCAATGTATTCATTACCTATGAGACAGTGCTGGCACAAAGTAGGAGTTAGTAAATACTGAACTGAGGAAAGCACCATTCCGTAGGCCTCAGTTCCCCCTCCAGAGGACATGCGACTCATCGATACAAGTGAGCAATCAATGCAGTCAAAATCTGAGTTCTGTGTTTCATTAACTTGAATCTGCTGATCAAATCCATCAGAAAAATCATTGACAAATGCAGACTCAAGCTGACAGCTGGAAGTGTTAATTAAACCAAGTAAATCTGTCCCACAGGGAAGTAGGCCAGTCCTATGGAGCCATTCTGTAGTCATTCATTTCTTCCCACTCTTGTAGGAATACCAGTGCACAGGATTTGTCTGATATATACCACCTCTTCATTTCAAGCTACTGTCTCCAAAAGAGAATGTGTGCACTGAGTAGCACACAGAGGGAAAAGAGGGCAACCATGGCTGAAATGAACCCCACTCAATACCCATTCACAGTATGTTGCAAATTTCCTTTCAGTGATGAAGGATTTCTTGAGCTCTCAGTGAAAACTGAAGAACTGAATAAGTGGGAAGAAAGGAGATATATATAAAGAAAAGAGGTATGAAGATGAACAGAAGTGTTATACCTAAAAAACAAAGATCCCCTGGAGGAGAGCATGGCAACCCACTCCAGCAGCTTTCCCTGGAGAATCCCATGGACAGAGATCCTGGTGGGCTACGGTCCATAGGGTCACAAAGAGTTGGACACAACTGAAGTGAGTTAGCAAGCACGCACCCGACTCTACACAAGGTAATTTCCAT
Organism: Neotragus moschatus; assembly: GCA_006410615.1. Lineage (NCBI taxonomy): Eukaryota > Metazoa > Chordata > Mammalia > Artiodactyla > Bovidae > Neotragus > Neotragus moschatus. Next base: position 2,921,243 of record SJYA01001822.1, on the reverse strand, counting down.
GTAGCTGTAGACCTGCTACAAGCTCAAATTTTCCTTATTTAGGAGTTACTTGAGGGTCAAACTTGAAGTGATATAAGTCAGGATGCCAATATCTTAATGTCTGGTCACATACTCACACTGCCTGTTCTGGCTACTTTTCCTGTAGTCAGGACAGGACTTAGATTCTTAGTTTTCATTCCAAATGTTTATTTCCATCCCTCAAGCAGTAGCACAAAATCTCACCTTCCTTCACCTTTTTACATTAAATATCATATTTTTTTTCCCCCCTTGGGACACAGTACAAGCAGTCTTACTAGGTTGCTGCTGGTTGCGTATCAACCATATCCTAATCTTTCATCTCTGAAACAGCATCTTAACTCTCCTGATTAGATCTGTGTACCTTGAAAATCTTCTCCCACACACATGTTTACAGACCATCAATAGTGTGTTAATAAGTAGAAGGTTCAGGATAGGAAACTTGTACAGCATCCCCTTGTGCCGGTTCCTGTTAGCTGTCACTATCAACCTGAAGAGCCTCGGAATCTTGAGAAGGATTGTGAGGTTGTGAGCAGAGGTAGTATCTTGAAAATCCCCACAATGTGCAAATAACACGTTTACTAAGTTGAACTGAATTTATTATGGTCTAGTTTCACTCTCAGAAACAATTATTACTATAAGTCCAGAACTTTGGTTGCCATATCCCAACATGTGGTCATCTTTTAGTCCTTAACATGCTTGACCCCTCTGGCTTCTGATCATGTTAATTATTACATCCCAAAGCATCATCATCTCTTGATTTCTTCTCTCTTGGGTTCCCCAGTCCCATAGCTCTTTCTCTTTTTTTTTTAAATTTATTTTTAATTACAGGTTAATGTAGTTACCCACTAGACATCCCCCCTCTGTTGTCCTTCCATTTTAACCCCAACGGCTAAATCTGAGTTTCAACATGAAATCAATTCAGTAGGTTGCAACCAGCATGAAAACAATACAGTAGAATAGAACTGATGTGAAAACATCAGAGGACATCATTTGTAATAAAGTATTGAACTGTTTAGGAGAAATTTTTATATGTAGGCACTTGGTTGTGATACATAGTATTTCCTTACAGTAGATCATAGTAAAAAAAAAAAAAAAAGAAAGAAAGAAAGAAAGAAAGAAAAAGCATCCTTTCCAGTTCCTTTCCTAACTCTAACAAAAGCTGACCTATTTGATCCATTTTTCCTGCATTGGTCTTGTCCAAACTACGTGCTTGAGAAGGATCAAGCAAGCTCTTCTTCATGTCTTTGATGCCTGGTATAAGTAACAAGTGTTGGCTAAGTTGAACTGACTACTAATCAACAAACAATAAAAACTTAGTCGAAAGAAAACACAATATTCTTTGAATGTGTTCTTACAGTTTACCGAAATTTAAACCCATGACCTCTGATATACTTTTCCAAATCTGAGAAACCAGAAGCTCAATGTCCAGGGTTAACTTTTGTTAAGCAGCACTACTTACTTACTTCATTATGAAGAAGTTACTTAATTTTTCTGAGCCTCAGCATGCTCATTTTTATGTCCCATCTCTGCTGAAGAATTTACCATGGCATTGTAGTCCTTAATATAACAAATGTGAATGCTTTTGTTCATTGACTCAATAAATATTTGTTGAAGCTTTGCTAGCTCCAAGGACACAGCACTGAACAAAACCAAAGGCAAAGTCCCCACTTTTATGAAGTTATATTATAGAGCAAACATCTCTCACTCAGGCCCCTTTAACAGCATTTCTCCTTACCTTGTAAGGATACTCAGCCTATCAGGGCTTCTCCACTTGAATCATCAGAGACTCCTTCCTGTTCCCACAATTTTCCCTTGCCTGTCTGTCCTTTTGTCTTCTCTGCCTGGAATACCCTTACATTTCCTGATTGTTGTCAGTAATCAGCTTTTGCTTTTACTTACTGCTCAAAAGTTTCTTCATTGCAAAAATTGTTCCTAATGTAATTATTTCTTCTTTATTTTTATTTCATAATCCACTTGGACAATGCATTCAGTTTGCATATATATATATATATATATACACACACATATGTATATATATATACACATGTACATATATCTCCCCTGATAACTTGCAAATATTTCTAATCTTCCAAAATTTGTTGAGGTAAAACCTGTGTTTTCTATTTTTTTTTCATATGTGGTAAAGATTATTTATTGTCCTTTAATATCCATTCTCACCTTCCTCATTTTAATACTGTTGCTATTATTGTTGAGTCACTAAATTGTGTCTGATTCTTTTGTGAGGCTTTTGTGAGGAGCTTGCCAGGCTCCTCTGTCCATGGGATTCTCCAGGCAAGAATAGTGGAGTGGGTTGCCATTTCCTTCTCCAAGGGATCTTCCCGACCCAGGGATCAAACCTGTGTCTCCTGCATTGCAGGTGGATTCTTTACCACTGAGCCACCAGGGAAGCCCACCCTTTAATATTCAGTTCAGTTCAGTTCAGTCGCTCAGTCCTGTCCAACTCTTTGTGACCCCATGAATCGCAGCATGCCAGGCCTCCCTGTCCATCACCAACTCCGGGAGTTCACTCAGACTCACGTTCATCGAGTCAGTGATGCCATCCAGCCATCTCATCCTCGGTTGTTCCCTTCTCCTCCTGCCCCCAGTCCCTTCCAGCATCAGAATCTTTTCCAATGAGTCAGCTCTTTGCATGAGTGGCCAAAGTACTGGAGTTTCAGCTTTAGCATCATTCCTTCCAAAGAAATCCCATGGCCTATCTCCTTCAGAATGGACTGGTTGGATCTCCTGGCAGTCCAAGGGACTCTCAGAGTCTTCTCCAACACCACAATTCAAAAGCATCAATAGAACTCCCTAAAATAATACTAGATTTCCTTAAAATTTTATCTGGGCTCATGGCTGTCCAACTAGAGATTACATTTCCCAGTCTTCGCAACTAGGTAAAGTCACAGAGGGGGCTTCTCCAGTGGCTCAGCTTACTGAATAAGACTTTTGGAAGAACTATCAGGAATAGGATAATTTGGCAGTAAAATTTGTCATTAAAAGAGAGAACTTTTTAAATAACTAGGAAACCTTGAAGAAATCTTACAGCTTTGAAATCTATAGAGAAACATGATCACTGTTGATGTCTGTAGCTCCCTGTCCTGCCCAACTGCACCATTGCTTCTTAGAATTACAAAGCAGAGAAAAAAACATACCTCCAAATCTCCCGAGATATTGGCACCAGCAAGGATCCCAGTTGCTGCTGGGAAAAAAATGGCAAAGACAGAGAAGAAGCCTTCACCTTTTGTGAAGCTTGGCCCAAAATTTTCTGCAAATATTGATGCTGTAACACAAATAATGAGAAAATTATCATGTAGACTTTCTTCACTGTTAGGAGATGAAGTTACCTTTGGCTTCTGTAGTCCTAAATGCAAATGTGTTCCTATAATCTAAATGGAATGAGCTTAAAGATATTGGTATAATCTTGATGAACCTCATGCTAATATTTACCAGGTATCAAAATACATGTCACAAGGTTTTAAATCTCTAGAATATTCTCTGAAAAGTCAATAATTTTCATGAAAATGGAGACCCATGCTGTCTGATTTCTTTGAATCTAGAAGACTAAAAAAGAAGGAAACAGAAAAAATTCTCTCATGATTGAAATGGCATACTCACAAATATATCTCATCATATTGCCCTACAGACATACAACTGCATTCTCACATGTATATATATCTTAATCAGCATATTACCTTACTACACCCTTTTTTTTTGTTTTTTTTTGAATTGTATAATCTTATGGATGAAGCTACCTTACAGTTTTGATACTAATGTTCTAACCTCCCTGACCTTTGTCACTAGAGACTGGATCTTAGATCCTTATATCAAATTCTCATGTATAAGAATTCTCATATATAGTGAAGAGCTTTGGTCATAAAATAAAAATATACCACAGGTTGTCACCAAATTATTTAAATGAAATGGAAACAATCTAGAAAAAAAGAAAAACATAAGGGAAAACAAAGAAAGAAAAGGAAGGAATAAAAATGTAAACAAAAGAATCTAGAGAAATGCAAAAATAAGACGAAAAAAACGGAAAACATAAAAAAATGTCTAGCAGGAGCTGGAAAAGGGGGAAAGAAGCAAAAGGAAAAGGATATTCAAATAAAGCAAGACAATCTTTACAAAGGAAAAGAATCAGGAAGAAAGAAGTGATATGATATAAAAAGGGAACAAATAGTAACAACCAGGTAAATATTGAAGGGAAATATAAAAAACCTCAGCCATGGATTCTTAAGTATGCTAGGGTGGAAAGCTAGGAAAGAGGGGATAGGTGGACTGGAACAGAAGAGAGAAGTCGGTGTCCATGCCTTGATAACAGCTGCTATGTTAATAGTCCTACAATCTTTTCTGTTTGAAAACCTAACAGTGATGCTCAGCTAGATAATGTCATAAGGAAGCAAGGTACAACAACGACTAGCGGGATGAAAATATGTCTGTGTTTGATTTCGGTGCTCCCAGTGGTTGGGCACATTGTCTGAGCTGTGTTCCTTTTTTTGCACGGATACCCCTACTGTTCGACAGAGACAGCATGTACAGCACTTTAAGGTTTTCTATTTTCTTCAAACTAGGATTTATTGGGGCCCCAGCTGCAGCAGAGGGGAGTCAGAACAAATAACAGGTTTCCTTGATCCCTGGCTCCCTGAGCAGGGGTAAGCTTGTTCCTTATATGAGGTGAGGGTAGGGAGTGTGTCCAGAGGTTGGGCCAGAGGGCTGGGCTTAGGTGTTTTGCCCACCCCTGAGGTCATGTATGGATGTGAGAGCTGGACTGTGAAGAAAGCTGAGCACCGAAGAATTGATGCTCTTGAACTGCGGTGTTGGAGAAGACTCTTGAGAGTCCCTTGGACTGCAAGGAGATCCAACCAGTCCATTCTGAAGGAAATCAGCCCTGGGATTTCTTTGGAAGGAATGATGCTAAAGGTGAAACTCTAGTACTTTGGCCACCTCATGCGAAGAGTTGACTCATTGGAAGACTCTGATGCTGGGAGGGATTGGAGGCAGGAGAAGGGGACGACCAAGGATGAGATGGCTGGATGGCATCACCGACTCGATGGAGGTGAGTCTGAGTGAACTCCAGGAGTTAGTGATGGACAGGGAGGCCTGGAGTGCTGTGATTCATGGGGTCACAGAGTCAGACGCGACTGAGCGACTGAACTGAACTAATATTGTGTGCAGGGGCATGTGCTTTTCCTTTGAATCCCCTGCTTTTGCTCTAGACTTTTCAAAAGAGGCAGATGGAGTTTTTTGGTCTCTGTATCTTTTGTCTATAATTTTGCCCCAACTGTGCACGTACAGGGTTATTTTTAGTCCCAAAATATATAGTTTCTTTATATTTTGCTGCTTAAGGAGAGGTTTATTTTTTAGGCTCCAGCACTTTAAGATTTTCAAAGCACTTTAACATCCACTATCTTACTTGCTTTTCAACATTGCTTTAAGAAGTTGCTTTTATCATTCCCACCTTGGCAGGAAAATCTGAGACAAATAGTGTTAGGTGACCTGTCTAGCTGGCAAGCAGCAAGGTTGAGACTCACTCTGGCTCTCCTGACTCAAACCTGAGACTGTTCCCTGGGCCTCCAGTGGCCGGGGCAGGGGTTATGGGGATGGTGATGGGGCGGACAAAGAAGAAGCTTTTATTTAAAGCAAGCAACTTGACAAACATACCTTGGTAATTAAAGAAACCTCTGGCCCTTTTCTCATTGTTGGATGGAATGACAGTTCCAATGAAGAAGTTTGCAATAGCAATGAGAAGAATGATCAGAAGAATCACTTGAGCCTGGAATAACAAAGTAACAGGAGGTCAAATTAGATTTATTCAATGACCTTTTTACATAATTATAAAAGTTGTAAATGCCCACAGAATGAAGACCCTATTTAATAATTCCAGTTAAGATTCTACTGTTGTAGGTAATAAGGGTGTTCTTATAAAGTGGCATCTTAATAAGCCTTATTTGGCCTAAGAATAGATGTTACATTTTCAACGGGTGCATGGCTTCTGAGGTAGAGCAGCGATAAAGGATCCACCTGCCAGTGAAGGAAACATAAGAGATATGGGTTCAGTCCTTGGGTTGGGAAGATCCCCTGCAGGAGGAAATGGCAACCCACTCCAGTGGTGGCTCAGAGGGTAAAGTGTCTGCCTGGAATGCAGGAGACTTGGGTTTGATCCCTGGGTCGGGAAGTTCCCCTGGAGAAGGAAATGGCAACCCACTCCAGTATCCTTGCCTGGAGAATCCCATGGATGGAAGAGCCTGGGTGGTACAGTCCATGGGGTCGCAAAGAGTCGGACATGACTGAGCGAGCTCACTTCACACTTCACTTCCCATGGACCGAGGAGCCTGGCAGAGCCTGGCGGGTTATAGTCCATGGGGTTGCAAAAGAGTCAGATACAACAACGACTAAACACGCATGCACGCATGTGCTTGGGCACTTGAAGGTGATATTTCAAGAGCATTCTAAGTACTAAGTGGGTAACTTAGTGCAGTGTCCCTAGGAATGTAACTGGAGCCAAAAGATTTAACACTGACAGAGTTGTCTTTCCTCAGCAGAGCTCCTATGGATTCTTCCCCTTCCTGGGACTAACTGCAAGAATATGAGAATACAGAATGAGGCACAGAAGTCCCAGGATGCCTAGTGCACTCGAGGTCGAGTGATCATACCCGTGTGTGCTCAGCACAAGCTGTCTCCAAGGCTGACCAGCCAAATCATCTGTCCTTAGGTCCCTCTGACATTTCAAGATGTTTACTGGCTTGGCTGTTTCCCTCAGTTGGAAATGCACTTCTCCCTACATTTTGCAAACCTATGTTTTCACAGAGGCTTTCTTGCCCACTGAATCTAAACTGTAACAGCTAATGTTTGTGAGGACTACAGTACAACAGATGCAGTTTTAACTTTACCAATATCCTTTCAGGTAAATAATAACCACCCACAACTGTATGAAGTAGGTAATACTGCTATCATCATTTTAAGGATAAAAAAAAGAAAAAACTGAGGGATAGAGAGGTTAAGTAATTTACCAAAGGTCGTATAGACATAAACCAGGTTCAAATCCACTCTATCTACAGAGCTGGAGCTCTAAATTCTACCTTCTACTGTCGTGAAACTACATTGCCTCCCTCAGGGAATAATCTAACTTATGTTCCCCCTGCTATATTCTATCTCAGTGCCCTGTTTATTTCCTTAATAGCACTTTCACAATTTACCATTCTATATTTACTTTTTTATTACTCATCTCCCCGTAGACCATATGCTCAGCTATGACAAGGATTGTGCCTGTCTGGGTCACACTGCATATCCAGTACCTAGCAGAATACCCAGCACGTGATAAGCACTTCGTCAGTTTCTGTTTAATGTGTGAATGCATAACCCACAAATAAACGCCATGTAAGAATGTTTCCTATTGCCTTATATAAAATGGGAGGTTTTGGTTATCTTTTCATTTCTGGTGACCACTTGAGGTCTAGTTACTGCACCTCCAGGCACATAGGAACCTAGGGGTTTTGATTGTACTAGTCACTGTAGAGAGTTACAAAGCAAGCAAAAGACATTCTCCCCACCATTCAGAAATTTTCTAACTGGTATACTAATCACTGAGTGACTTCCCTATTGGCCCAGATGGTAAAGAATCTGCCTGCCAATGCAGAGACATGGGTTCAATCCGTGGGTCAGGAAGATCCTTTGGAGAAGGAAATGGCTACCCACTCCAGTATTCTTGCCTCGAGAATCACGGACAGAGGAGCCTGGCAGGCTACAGTCTACAGGGTCACAAAGAGTCAGACATGACTTAGTGGCTAAATGACAACATACTAATCATTAGATCCAGATATTCTCTAGTTCCTGGGCCTCTGGTACCCTTAGATTTGCTGCTAGAGTATGGGATTTCAGAAGGAAATGACAGTTTCTGCTTCTGTTATCTTCTCCCAACACACTTGTCATATCTTGTAGATGTCAGCATTCACAGTCAGCTAGGAAGGGGATACCAGGGAAATGAGGAAAAGACATAGGCCTCCAGTATGTACTATTGCTATGACCACAAGGGGTCTGTGCATGAAGATGGTAGCAATCTTGTTGGCTATATCACTGTGACTACAGAATAAAGGACAAAGTATAGGCCTGATCACATGAGCTATGACTTACTACTGCCTGGACTTTGTGCTTTGAGGACTTGTTGTTCCACTGAGCACTGACCAGGCACTTTTTACCATAGAAAGTAATAATAGCAATTCCTTTTGAATATGGAGTTCCTTCTATTCCTACAATTTGTTCAGGAAGCTGACTAGCAGTTGTTGGTAATATCATTTTGAGAAACTAACCTTTGCTTCCCATTCCATTCCAGCTACTGAAATTCCTAAAAGAATCACCACTGTGATGGAGCCTATGATCCGGATGTCATTGGTTGGATCCACCATCATCGAATCACTCTCCTGGAACAACAACAACAACAAAATCCCCCCTAAATAGTTAGAAGTGGTTTTTTTTTTTTTTTTGGTCTGTATGTGTTATTGTAACATTTAACAGTAAAAAGAGATACTATGCCTTGCTGTCTGGGGATAATAGAAAAATGAAGTGCTCATAAATTTGAGAAGATAAAACCTCTAGCATTACTTTTTCCTGTAATAATAAGCCTCTGAGAGCCAAGGTTAGGAGTTAAAATTTTTACAGATCCATTCTAGGCACAGCTTTTGAAACTATTGTAGCACTAAGTAAAATTATGGGTATCTACACATATCGCATTTTGTTTCAGGAGAACAACCAGTTATTTTTGTGTGTCAAGGGGAATCCTAGAGAGATGAAAATGAGTGGTCTCCAATGTGAATATCAAAAAATAAGTGTTACTCAATTAAAGAACAAACTATGAACTATATAATCCACTTATTTATTGATCTGATTTTCAAATAGAGGTACTATTACCTATTGAGTTCAGTATCTGCTATCACTTCCACAGGAGGAGGACTGGAAGCTAGCTCATATACTAGTTAATTAATGTGCTCACATACATACCATCCAGATGGAGCACCTAATGCCCAGTTTGCTAGAGTGAGTCCTGACGTTTGACCTTTCTTTCCCTTTGGACATCTATAACCATATAGTAATATTGATGCTGACAATAATGCTCATTATTTATCTTTTCTTTCATGTTTTGCCCTGTATTTCATGTCCATTATTTTATTTGATCTGTACCACATTTATATGAAAACCACAGGACAATATTATTAACCCATATTATGGATTTGAAAAGCAAGGTTCAGATGAACAAAAGGACTGGTCCAAAATCTGTCAGCTGGTAAGTGTGAGAGCCAGGACTCTAAGAAGTTCTGATGCCAACTATGTTCAGCTTCCACATTATGCACAACAAATCTATTTCCTCTCGTCTTGCCATAATGATATCCCCTAGTGCCCTGGAAAAGCAAATTAAACTGAATTATCTTGCTTGGATGAAGAGAACAAAAGCTTTTAATTACCTTAAGAAGATCGACCACAGTCTCAGCAAATCCCACCACATACATAGCAACAGCCACTGCATTGGCAAAAGCAAAGATCAAGCCTATAGATCCGCCAAACTCAGGCCCTAAGCTTCTGGAAATAAGATAGTAGGCCCCACCTGAAACAAGAAATGAACACGTTTTATGCTGATGAACTGCTAAAGGATTTAGTTTATATGACCAAATAATTTTAACTGTCTGAGAACATTTAAAATACTAACTATTCTAATTTTTTTATTTTAATAAAAATATTACAAATCCTAGTAATTTTAGAAATCTTGTGTCAACTTAATGAATAACTTAGCCCTTTGAATTCTGTGTATAATCTACCACAGAACTATCTTGACTAAATAAAATCTAATTTATCAAAACCCATAGTATACAAATGCTACAAATAAGAATATAGCAAACTTTTCTTTCAAATTCTTTGTCTTTTGAAAATATAAAATTATTTGTCTCTGACTTCATTGGAGAGTTCAGATTAATAATTTCATATCTTAAATTTCCAGAAACGGGCAGGCACAGGCAGAAAATGAAGTAGGTAAAGTTTATCAGTGTCATTCAAGCTTCATTTCTGGTATAATTTTTGGTGTATATTTATTACATTAAAATTGATAACTATATAGTGCTATGTATTATCCGCTTTATACATCAGACTTAGTTTTGCTGATTTTAGCTCAAGAAAGCATGGTTATCCCCAAATACCCATATGTGAATGGGGGTGGCAAGTGGGAAGTTACATGCAGAGAATTTAGGATGATTGCTTCTCTCTTGGACTTTGAAAAAGAAGTTCTACACATGGCTGTGTACTTCTGGGTATGAGAAAGACTGAGCCAGAATGGCTAATCACCTTGAGAATTCGGAAAGAAAGTTCGAGTTCTGAAGGCAAAAATAAATGGTTGTCAAAAGGCCTAGGTGACTGGATGTTATCACAGACCGTGTGAGTTCATGACTTCCTGTACTGAACTATTGGTAGAAGAATAACACTGAACACACAGACCTACAACCAAAACTCTCTCTCACTGACACCTTTTTACTGTTTCCTCCCACGTAAGTCCTTTGGGTGAAGGGGCAACACCTCCTCTATAAATGTAAATTTTTATTTGGGTTGGGCAAATCCTCATCATTTCCACTGCTCTGATTACGTTAAGTAAATTAGCAGCCAATTAGTAGACTTGGTCGAGGAAGAAAGGAAGTTTGAAGAATAGTGACAAACTTTACTCACTCATTTCCAGCCCAGGCCCACATGTTCCTGGATGACTTGAAAGTAACCCTTTGTTTTATTTTCTTTTTGAGAATCTTCTGAAGCCTGTTGGGGTGAACTCTGAGGGCTCACTGAATGAGAAGTGTCCGGAGTGTCAGCTGGGATGCTCAAAAAGGCCCCTTCTAAGAGGGCCTGGGGAAGAGCCAGCGGGGCTCATCCAAGGCACAAAGAAACCATTTAGTTCACTTTAACACATGCTTTCTTTCTAGACACCTGGGCATTCTCTGCTTTATAAACATGATCACTCACAGGAAGTGGGCCCAAAAAATCTTTTCTGGAGAGCTCTTAATTTTTGGTGAAAAGAATCAGGCCTTGCTATTTAAATTTTGGATTATTTTGTTTTGTTTGAAACCTTTGGGAACTAATTATCAATGTAAAAATTTTACTTCCAACATTAAACCAACTCTAGACATCCCTACATAATCAAAGCTTGCAGTCACAAGTGCATGGATTGGCTTACCTCCTCTTACCACTCCATTTGTGCAAATAGCGGACATAGAAATACCTGTAAGTGTTGTCACTACCACACTCAGGCCGATGATGATGACTCCAAGACCTGAAAAATCCCCCAAGAAAGGTGTTTGGCTCCAGGACTTCAAGAAGTCACCAATAAGTACTTCAGGAGGCAGCAGTTTGAACCTTGTCAAGGAATGATCTGTCTCCCCGTGAAAAACCTGAAACGTTCTAAAAGATTTCATTGCATCCAGGTGTAGGAAGGTCTAGAAGGTACCTGAAATGTACTAAACTTTAAAACTGAAGCTGTGCTGAGGACTCGGTTTTCAAGAAACACCAGCTGGAGTTGTGCAGTAGCCTGAAAAGTAAAGCATTTACCCAAGGAATCTGTGCATATGGACTCCACGACCTGCAATGTACCAGAAAGGACCGTTAGACAAGAGATCATAGCTGACCAGAGTAGACGGGGGCTATATGGACAGTACCTTATGTTTTCTTCAGGGTCCAACTTCAAGAACATTGAGCTACTTTCTTGTTTCCACCAAAAAGAAGTAAAGTATAATAAGAAGTTTTTGCCTACCCGTAGCAAGCAGTGAGAATATTTAGATGTCTTAGAAATTTTACCTCCACGAACAAACCCGTTAGTTGCTATTGCAGAAGTTGACAACCCAGTAATAGAAGTGACCATGGTGGAAAGAAGAATTATGAGAACTCCAAGACCTGTTAGCAATGAAAGACAGAAGATATTACATTTTACTCTTCTTCCTTGGCTTCCCTATTGCTGCAAACGATACTGCTTTGAATTTAAGTTTTCACATCCAAGCCTTTGGGCCCTGGTGGAGCTCCTTCTTGCTAAAGAGAAACTGGTTTGCCTGGTATAAAGATCAAGTCAGAGAACTGCTCCTTGTGATGAAGGATGGCCTCCAAAACTAAACACAATCTAAAATGCGGCCCTGGAAAGAAAAAGTTGACTTATGCTGGTGTCCTGGGAGAGAAGTTACCCTGGCTGTGCAAAGAGAAAACATAACATTTGACCTTCTCTTTTGCTGGAGAGGAACCTGAATGAGAAAGCCAGGGTTTTGACAAAGGTTAAATCCTTCTCCATTTTTCTTGCATCTCTCTTGCCTGGCAGGGTGAAAAAAGGAGAAAAAAGGAACCAACTTGGATTACCTTTGAAAACACTTCGGAAATGTCAGTGGTGAACTCTTGGAGCCTGTGTTGCCTTTACCTTACAAATGATCATGGGTCACAAGTTTAATTACCTCCTCTGACATATCCATTTGTAGCAATAGCAGAGGTGGATAAACCAGTGATACCAGTCACTGTCACGGCTAAGCCGATGATAATCACACCAAGACCTCAGTCGAGAAAGGAAAAATACAGGCAATTAAATGGCGGAATAATCCATTTATATTGTTTACAAAAAAAGTCAGCAAGTCTAGTGTAATCACCAAAGGATCACGTCTGAGTTTAACAAGTTGGTCTGGAAGCCACCACAGAGGAAATGCTCAGCTTTGAAGTTTTCTGCCCATGGTAACACAGATCCAAGAAACCCAAGACCTAAGATGTGCAGTACAAAGTTGCACCTAACTAAGCAACTATGGCCGGTCAAAATTTAATGTGAACCTCACTGTTTATGAAGTTCTAGACACCCAGAAACATAATAATTGGTCTGAACAATCCCAAGCTCCTAATATTATTAGTAAAGGGTAAATGTTCAGCTATCTTTTTATGTATATTTGATTGTGTAGGAGTGGAAAGTCATATATATTAATAGTATAGAAAATTGTTCATCTGGCAGATGAATAAAGTAGAAAGAATCAAATCAAACTGCATTTACTTATTGGCTATGTGAACTCTGATAAGTTACCTATTTTCTGAGCCAGAAATGGCAATGAAATTAGAAAGAATGTGAGTAAAGTGACCATGTATAAAGAAAGCAGTGGCACGTGTAAAGGCAGAATGTATCTATAAAGTAGCATAGTGCATATAACACAGTACACAATCAAAGGTGCTGCTTTTTAATCATATCCACAGTAGTCGTAAGAGTTATTGTTTATTCAAAGCCAACTATATATCCAGCTGTGTTATGCAGTATGTGAAATGCAACAAAAAATGAAAATGAAAAAAAAAGCTGCCCTTAAGGATCTTATGGTGCAGAATCATTTACTATGAGAGGGAGAATGTAGACCAGAATTCAGAGGAAGGCAAGGCTGTTCTCAGTTTCAGGGAATTCACAGCCAGGAGGACACTGAAGAGTAGCAGAATCTGCTGTTGCCAAATTTGCCATATTAGCATAAGGATTACTCTGAGCTAAAGACAACTGAAAAGAAGCAGATATCTCCCCTTATTTGCCTGAAGATATGACATAAATTTGTAAAGATGTCTCCTTTTTCCTTTCTCCTGGGTGTAGTTATCAGCTAGAGACTGGAGACAGCTGGAAATTGTACTAGAGGAATCTACATAGACTTTACCAATTAGGCCTTATCTTCCACTGCTGCTGCTACTGCTGCTAAGTCGCTTCAGTCGTGTCCGACTCTGTGTGACCTCAGAGACGGCAGCCCACCAGGCTCCCCCGTCCCTGGGATTCTCCAGGCAAGAATAATGGAGTGGGGTGCCGTTTCCTTCTCCAATGCATGAAAGTGAAAAGTCAAAGTGAAGTCGCTCAGTCGTGTCCGACTCCTAGCAACCCCATGGACTGCAGCCCACCAGGCTCCTCTATCCATGGGATTTTCCAGGCAAGAGTACTGGAGTGGGGTGCCATTGCTTCTCCGTGTCTTCCACTAGTTCCCCCATATATTTGCCTTTCCACAATGTGCCACTCTAGACATTCAGTCTTTTCCTTTGTCTTGTTATTTCTCTAAAAATGTGTTGTTCTTTTGCTCAGATGCTTGCATAAGACCAAATTCTAACCACCCCTTTGAATTACTCATCACTGAGGATTCCCATTTATAGGCACAATGGATACACATGTTAATAAACTTCTGACTGTTTTTCTCTTATTAATCTGTATGTTGTCAGTCTAATTTACAGGGTACTAGCCAATGAGCCTAAGATGAGTAGAGAGAAAATTGTAATTTTCTCCTCTTCACTGAAGGCTTCCCTCATAGCACAGTTGATAAAGAATCCACCTGCAACGCAGGGGACCCTGGTTCGATTCCTGAATTGGGAAGATCCCTTGGAGAAGGGATAGGCTACCCATTCCAGTATTCTTGGGCTTCTCTTGTGTCTCAGCTGGTAAAGAATCCACCTGCAATGTGGGGGACCTGGGTTTGATCCCTCAGTTGGGAAGATCCCCTGGAGAAGGGAAAGGCTACCCACTCCAGTATTCTGGCCTGGAGAATTCCATGGACTGTATAGTCCATGGGGTTGCAAAGAGTCAGACAGGACTGAGCCAGTTTCACTTTCATCCCTTCGTTACCTTCCTCAATGGACCAGTCCTGTAGAAACTATCAGTCATGTCCAACTCTTTTGCAACCTCATGGACTGTAGCCTTCCAGGCTCCTCTGTCCATGGAATTTTCCAGGCAAGAATACGGGAGTGGGTTGCCATGCCCTCCTCCAGGGGATCTTCCTGACTCAGGGACTGAACCCGCTTCTCCTGCATCATCCTGCATTGCAGGTGGATTCTTTACTGCTGAGCCAGGAGGTCAACCTTAAATTCAGGGAGAAATTATAGGCTCACAGGCACTGAAATCATGCTGGCTGCAGCAGCTTACCTGTGCCTGTTTGGTGTGTTCCCTGACATAAAGTGAATGCTTCATATTGTTATTGGTAGGTTCTTTTGTTCCAAGGATGTAAGAAGGGTAGTCAGCTAAGAGAGGCTGTGATCTTTCTGGCCATGCCCTAGACGAAGGGGCGTGGAGGGAGGTTAAGAACAGAAATGGGAATGAAGTATTGGAAGCTGGCTCTTTTGACACCTTCAGTTATTTCCTGGTTCTAGCTGAAGTTTCTAGGCTCTTTTACAGTTTAAAATGCAGTAGGAAGAGTCTCAGTTGGGCATGAGATGCAAACTTAGACTATATTGGTTTGGCTCCTAGAGTTTATCTTAAATACTTGGTGTTGTAAGAAACGTTTGCACTAAATTCTCTGCATCTTTTACAGGGATCCTGTGATGAGCACTGCATCTATATCACTGTGCAGTTTCAGGTCTGTGTGCCACTAAAGATGGTTTCCATTTATTTTTTTGCTCATTAACTCTTGATGTTGTTTCATAGCAAATGTTTAGCTAACCCCAGCAACTGGACTAAATCATATAGTTTGCATTTCATGATATTAAAACTAGTCTGACTTTTAGTATTTTCCTACCTTTATATTCACTTTGCCTTTATTTCTGAACAATTCTTAATTTATTCTTTTGCATTATGTATATTTCTGTAAACTATTTAGAATCCTGGTATAAAGTATGTATTTAAACAGCAAGGGATTTGCCTACATCTCACAATCAAATATAAAATCCCAGGGTAAAAGCAACTTAGAAAACATCAGGTTCATCCACAGATGTGGGTCCTTGAACCACCTGCTTCAGGAAATGCCTGGAGTGCGTATTAAAAATGCCCAGACTCACTGACTTTGGATCTTTCCAAGTGAATCCCAGGACTCTGCAGTGTTGTACTAACTTCCCAGGTAGTTCTTATGTACCCTGCAGTCTGAAGATTATTGAGCTATCCTCAGCCTATCTCAGGAGAAGGCAATGGCACCCCACTCCAGTACTCTTGCCTGGAAAATCCCATGGATGGAGGAGCCTGGTGGGCTGCAGTCCATGGGGTCGCTAAGAGTCAGACATGACTGAGTGACTTCCCTTTCACTTTTCACTTTCACACATTGGAGAAGGAAATGGCAACCCACTCCAGTGTTCTTGCCTAGAGAATCCCAGGGACGGAGGAGCCTGGTGGGCTGCTGTTGATGGGGTCGCACAGAGTTGGACACGACTGAAGTGACTTAGCAGCAGCAGCAGCAGCCTATCTTAATCTGTGTCTGCCTGTTAAGGAAGATTCTTAGGCTTTATCTTCAAAGAATTGATTGGGAAACAATTAATCCAGCTCCCTAATTTTCAGAAGAGAAAGTGAAATACACAGAATATAAATGACTTACTTCAGTCTCATCTGCTTTTCACACCCTTCTTCCTCACTTGATGGTTAAGTTTATTGGATACTACATGCCCCAGCCAAAGTGGTCAAGACAGGGAACAAGTAGACGGCATTATCAGCTCATTCTAGTGTATACTTTGGGGGACAAGGCAGCCGAAACGTATGGCCCCATAACGGTTACCCAAGGACTATAGCTGCCATTACTCCTGGCTACAGCTTCCTTCTGACTTTGTTTCCAGAGTCTGAGCTTGAAAGTGTATTCAGGTTTCTTCCCCAAGCTCCTCATAAAGCAAGAAGGGAGTATGGACTCACTTGTTTTCTTTCCCAATAAAAAGAACACAAGTGGGACCCAGACAGTGACCTAATCAACTCATTCAGTTGTAAGACTGTAGCAAAGTCCAGTAAAACTGAGTAAGGTTGATAGTTAAGTTTCTACTGCTCACTAAAGTCTATTTTCTCAGAGTAAAGAAAAACCAAAAACCTCTATTCATAGAAAAACCCAATGGACACCCGTTTAGGTAGAACTCTACTTTCTTCTGAAGTTAGACTTGACTACTTAAATCAAAGATCTTTATTGTAACAATATTGATATCTGAAAGTATAATAAACAGTTTAGCACAAGATAAAATTCTTCATATTCCGCAGTTTTGCAATAATCATGAAGCTGGATTGACTGGGAAGAATAATGTGAGATCTGATTAAAGTTCAGATTATTGCCCAAACATATGGGTTTCAAATAAGCTGCATTCAAAACTATCACTCTTGCCCTGGGCCACACTCACACCTCCAAACAAAGTATTGTTTCCTGATGATCTCAATAAGTTACTAAACTGCCCTTAAAAAACTAATTTTGCATGAAACCCTGGAGCAACAACTTGGCAATATTAAGATGCAGATTTTCCATGGAACAGCATAGACTTATTTTGAACCCGAGGCTGTAAGTGTTCATTTGATATGCATCATAAAGCCAGCAAGCAGCCTTTTGTCAGGCACCCAGCAGTTGCCAAACAGGCAATAAGGAAAAACTATGGGAACTGGTTCCAACTCTTTCTTTCTCATGTTAAGTTTCTGGTGATTCTGAATCTGTTTTGAGGAGTGAAGGCAGTAAATAATGAGCAAGTATGTTTTATATGTGAATTGAGACACATTTTGGCGTAGAATCTGAAAGCACATCTGAACTTCTATTTTCTTGATACTCATGATTTTTAGCTATGTCCCGCCAAAGTGAATATATAATGTATTTTCCACATATAGAGAACACCATTAATTTTTGTCACACTGAATCAGAAACTTCAATAGCATTCAAATAAATTTTCATATAAATTTAAGTAATATACTCTCAATAAAACTATTTTCCACCGAAAGCAGTACTTTAAACGGAATGTAATATCTAAAAACATCAACTAAGCACTCAAAATCATTTCAACATCATACACTTTCCATTTAGAAAAATTAGCAATAGTTATTATCTCATTTATTTTCTTATCTGTTATTTAAACTTCTATCTGGCAATACTTCATTAACCTTTGTTTTCTTACTGCTTGTACCTGAAAGTAGCACAATTCCCTTTTTTTTTTTTTTTTGAAATTCAGCATTTTTATTAGTCAAGTCACATCTTCCCCAGTTTTTCTACAAATTATTTTTATTTAGTGAAGTTTTGCCAAGAATCATAAAGGGGGATACTCTGATGAGTGCCAGTATGTCCCCAAACATGAATATGTTCTTTAAAATGGATGAATCTCTATATACCTGTACACCTAAAACTCGATGAAAAGATGAAATATTTACTTGAGCATTTATCTGGCTGGCAAGCTGGAAAATTCCAGCCTCCCAGGAGTTAACCCTTTACCTTTCCTCCCTGACAAACATTGACAGAAAGGCCAAGTAAAAGAGCCCAAATGCAGATTAATTCTGTGACCTTCATCTCACATTCAGCATTAATGGTAAAAACAAGTTGCTTGTTGAGTTTTTAATTTACACCGGAAAGTGGGTGGTGGGGGGAGTGCTTACCAATTCCAGCTTCTCCAACAATCCAGGAGAGGCGAATGAAGAGCATGACACCCCAGATATTCAGCATACATCGTACCTGTGGGTTGAAGGAGCATGAAAAAGGACGTGAGAAGTGACAGTGGGGCAACACCCAGGCATCTTTGTGACTCCTGTTTTCAGGCCTTGTTAGCATGTAATCCAGTAGGACATTGAACTGATAGTTTTCATTTGTGTATATATATATAGGAACGTCTTACCAGCACACCTTTCACCCATCCAAACTTCACAGCACCAGCTTGATCTTCTCCCTTGTTTTCAGCTTGTTCATCTCCAGGTGTCCCTTCACCATTGGCAACCACATCAGCTGAACCTGGGGCCACTGATACATTCTACATTTTTATAGATAGCAAAAACATGATATCTGGTCAACACATGGTTCCAGAAAACTTTCAAAGGCAAATCGAAATAGTTGACGTAAAGCGTGAGTCAAAAAAGGAAACATTCTAGTCATTTTAATAATATGATTTTTTTTTTGCCCTGGGAGATGATGTGTTCATTTTGTGGATGATTTTAGGCACCACTGAGACTGTAAGGGTGGTAAAGGAAACTGGGCAGTTCTTCTACCAGTGAGAATATTACCTTAGGGAGAATGGTCAGAGTTGGATAGATTTAGAATACAAAAAGATGGAAAGAAGGAAGAGGGGGTGCAAGGCAGGTAAGAAAGATTATCAAGACTGAATGAGGGATGGGGACTTTCCTGGTGGCACAGTGGTTAAGACTCCGTACTTTCAATGCAGGAGGCACAGTTTTGATCCCTGGCTGGGAAACTAAGACTCCCATATACTGTGGGGTGTGGACAAAAAGCAAAAAAAAAAGTAAATGAATCTTTTATAAGGCAAAGTAAGATGAAAGTGAACATTCCTTACTAATGCAATGTTTGGCCTTCTTTCCATTAACTTCCCTGGGCTTCATTTTGTCCATCTGAAATAATGATAACAAAAATTCTCCACTCATGTCAGAATATCTTTAAGAAGATTCAATAAAGGAACACATAGAAGTGTTTTGTCTTTTTTTTTTTTTTTAGGTTTAGAGTTTTCTTCAAAGCTGCAAAAAGTGTATGACTACAGAAATGCTACTCCTGTAGGGGAATTTTCTTCCAGATTTGATATACCTTTGCCTGAGAAATGTTGGATGTGCAATAGTATTGTACAGAAGGTGAGAAGTCTCCCTACTGACTACTGGAAAACTAGTAGAAATAAGAAGTAGTAAGTCCTATAAAAAAAGATCAAAACCTTTACTTAGTTTTTTTTTCCCCCCACTATGGCCTAATTTTGAAGAAAGATCTTCCCTGTCAGTTGAATAGTTTCGAGAAGGAAATAGCTATATTTCTTTCAAGTTAAGAACAACTTTCTAGCTTTTCTTTTAGATTTGACTGAATCATTTCAGATGTGCCCACTTGATTTAGCCTGTCTAGCACTTCACTGACTAATGGTTAGACTACACCCCCCTGAGCTCCCCAAAAGCAATCTTCCCCAGTGAGGATTTTGAAATTATTAGGGGAGACTTTTAGATTCAGCAGTTGATTATGTTATTAAAGACCAACTTTATAAGGACTTTATTTGGGAACAACTGGAAGCTCTTGCTCTTGCCATGCTCAAGGGTTCTTGCTTCTTTGGGCTTTAGTGTACCATTAGCATGGGAAAGTCCCCTGGAGAAGGACATGGCATCACACTCCAGCATTCTTGCCTGGAGAGTCCCATGGACAGAGGAGCCTAACAGGCTGCAGTCCACAGGGTTGCAAAGAGTTGGACACGAGCATACCCGACGTAAGATGACCCTCATCTGGGCTGTGTAGTCAAGTGATTTTGACCTTTTGTCTCTTTCTAGAAGTCCTTTAAGCAAGGATTTCTCCCAATTTTGTTCTCTATAAGATTTTTTTCATGACACTATTATGCTACTTGGGTAATCAATGTAATACTTGATAGGAGTTATTGTATGTAAACTGAACTGGAGTAGATGTGAGTTACATCTTAATACAAACCGAGGACCTGCCATAGAGCTGGCCATCAATAAACAGTACTGAATCCATAAAGTGGACTTGAAGGCTACCCAATCTCTACCACTTAAGAGCAGAGGAACTTGTCTCTTACCTATTCTTGCCTCTTGTTTCTTTTTTCTTCTTTCCCTATTGGGTATTCCATTTCTCACTATTTCTTTTGTGCAGGCCACATTAAACAAGAGATAGAAAGGGAATGTTTCCCAAGTCAGATCATCTTATTCTTTTCTGACAGCATTAGGAAAAAACTGAATGGCATAGAAAACTGAAAGTGATAGTTAAAATTCATTTCTGAATTATTTGAGAAATATTTTCATTTTGAGCATACTCAATCCCTACTTAACAGATAATTGAAACTGACATTATATACTCGTATCAGTGTAGAGTATGGATAAACAAAATCCATGGAAACAGGCTGAGCTGGGCAGAAATTGGTGATCTATACCAACCACAAATGTAAGACATGCATATAATTAAAAAAAGTTTTAGTAACTAGTTCAAAAAAAGTAAAAAAAAAAAGAATTTAGTAAAATAACTTGGGTTCAGATATGGATCCTTACATTTAAAAATATATTTAATTTTTGTAGAATATTTTATGTCATATCAGCAATATAAATATTCATTAGCAGTAGAGGCACCTTATTTTATAGGAGAGAGCTCAACCACAGAATGTCTTAATAATGTACTTTACTTAATAAATCTGTATAAAATACTATCATTTCAGCACTAATCATTACAAAAATATTAACAAAATATTTTATATTCTTTTTTTCCAAACCATGTCTCTGAATCCAGTGTGTATTTTACAGTGATAGCACATCTCAGTTTGTGCTAACCACTTTTCAAGTGCTCAGTAGCCACATGTGGCTAGAGCTATTATATTGAATCTCACATGTCTATACAACAGTCAATTTCAAATGGATGAAATACTTGAAATTGTTCTCCAGTCAATTAAAAATGTTATTGTTTTTTTGAAAGGATTCTATACTTGTAAGGCAGCTGAGTAGGTCAAATATAAATTTTATTTTGTGTAACTGGAAAAATCAATGAGAGTGAAGACTTGAAGAATATGTTAAAATATTCATGAATGTTGAAGAGATTATTTGGTTAGGAGATTCATTTATTTGACTTGATATGAGAAAAACTTTCAAAATTGTCAATATTCTAGTTAATAAGATACCATGGCCAGACCATCAGCAGCTACTCAGTCAGGGAGAAAGCAATTTCCTCTTTCTGGGTTAATTAAGGAGCCCATGAGACAGAACCTTAGTCACTCACTTTTTAAAGGCAATCTTGGGACTAAAATCCATGTTTCCTGATTAAACTTGAACTTGAGGGTTTGGTCCAGGAAATTGCTCTGCTCTTCTGTGAATTCTAATGGTAACTCTGACCCTTAGATCTGGATTAGACTACCAATTATTGTAAAAAAAAAGCATTTACAAAGTAGGCTAAAGGGTAAATAAAATATCTAAAATTTCTTCTTAAATGAACATTTCTATCTGATGGATGCCCTTCTGGTCACAGTTTAACAGTTCTTCAGTTTATCACTAGGACATCACAATGTGCAACAAAAATAATATTCTATGAGGTCTTGTCAAGGAAATAATTATATAAAAAATTAGTAAGCAGCTATCTTTCAGGTTATTCAAAATTTGAGTCACTGTAGGATCTATAAATCTCCTTTAGGTACATTCTACCTGCTAGAGTCTCAAAGTTTTAAATATACCACAGTGGGGAAAAATCCCTTGAATGTATATTTATTCCATGGATAATAAAGGTCTGATAGCAAATTCTTAAGTAGAATCCATTACCATTCCTTGCTGTCATGAGGAAACTGAAAAATCTTTGTCCCATATAAACTAGGAGACTTGAAATCTAGTTTGGCTACATAATTAATTCAGCGCTTGTCCTCCAGCAAGTTGTTTAACCTTTCCTGGATACTGCCAATGAGGTTAAATCCAATGGGTTTTCTAAAAATCTTACTTTGAAGTAGTTTACTCTAAGGCAAAATCATTTTTCTGTTTGCCGTCTTCGTCTTCTAACATGGCAAAGCAAAACCTGGTTTCAGTCTTTAATATGTGCCTCCTTTGTAAGGCCAAACAGCAATTATAAAGTTAACTTATCATCAAAGTATGGAACAGTACTTCAGTTCGAGGATTTGTAGAACTTCATGGCTGTGAGCTATAACAGTGGGCTGGCAGACTCCTGGCTGGTGCACGTTCTTGGGACCAAAATCTCAAAGACTCGAAGTTTTATGATTGCTGCCTGAAACCAGTTTTTTCCTCCATACTTTGAATTAATTTGTTTGTTCACACTCCATTACCATAAATGATGACCCACAACCTTTAATAAATGCATTTTAAATTACATAGCTTTAGGGAATGATTATTTATTTACCAAGAGTTTTACCTGTGCGTTAAGCATTCAGAAAAGGTAAAGGAAAGAAAGAAAGACCATTTGATAAAAGGCTTTCCCCCCTCCAATACTGATAAACTAGTAAAGATTCAATCAGGTGTGGTTTAAGTAAATTGCTACTGGATTTTTCTAGATGATTAAAGATTGAATTGTTTTATTTAGTATCAAATATGTGATTTTTTCAGACTTCCGAAAAATGACAAATGGCTTTCTAGCTATTATCAAAGAAGAAAAATCAGTATATATACTTTTAGGATTTATTAAATGTTTTTCAGTGTGCATTTTACTTTTTAAATAAAACTCAAAAATTATCTGGTGTAAAAATTACCATGACCATCATTAATAATCATTTACTAAGTTTGTACTCATTATAAGCAACGTGCTAGACTTTGTCTGCATATAAACTCTAATATTTACAAGCATCCTGCAAAATCAGTTGATATTATATAACTTGTAGGCAAAAGGAGAAGGCGGGTAGTAGAGGATAAGCTGCTTGGATAGCATCACCAAGTCAGTGGACATAAGTTTGAGCAAACTCAGGGAGACAGGGGAGGACAGAGGAGCCTGGTGTGCTATAGTTCAGGGGTCTCAAAGAGTCAGACACGACTTAGTGACTGAACAACAACAACTTGTACAGTACTGCAAGTAAGGGATGAGGTAATTTTTCTCTACTTTTAACCAGAGTTTTCAGAAATCCATAATTCATGACCACTAGTATAGACATTTAGCTCTTTACTACACAGAAAATGAAAAGGATTTCTTCACTGTGATATCAAATCATTGAGATTACAAATTCTGTCAATATCTATCACTCCTGGAGTTCTATTTAAGATAGAGACTTAAAATAATGTCTTTCAAGCCTATTTTTCATTTTACCTACTAAGACAAGCTTGTCGTGTAATTTTTTTCCATCTTGGAAGCTATAATCAGGATCTGCACAAAATCCAACTGATTTCTGACTATGTTCTGCCATTTATTATGAATATACCGTTCCTACATGGCTTTTAAAAGCATGATTAGGGGTCAAAAAATCTCTCTCAATTCGTGTCAGTTACTTTCTACTTTTAAATTATTGAAGTAAACACTAAAAGTTATTTTTTTGCATACAAAATCAGTGACATGTCGAGTATTATTATATAATAGTTGTTCTAGTGATCATTTCTATTTGTGATTTGAAGAACTACCATAAAGTTGTCAAGAAGGTGTCTTCATGTGTTATTTGGGAGGTGGGGGGAAAGCAGAGGGAATAGCAGAATCAAATTCACTAGCAAGGAAGAAATGAATTGAAGAAGGCCCAGGCTGTTAATGTCTAAAGGACAGCACAGAAGTGGTACACACGGAACAGGTGTTCACAAGTTCAGCAACACTAGAATGGCCCTGGCTGTGTGAATGTGCCCATTGTAGATTCACTGATTATATTCAGATTCTGCTCCCAATTTGGTTATGTGCATAGTTCTTCATGATTTAATCAAACTGAAGGACCCTAGATGAGGGTCTTCCCCAGTGGCTTAGCGGTAGAGAATTGATCTGCAACACAGGGGACACAGGAGATGTGGGTTTGATCCCTGGGTCAAGAAGCTCTCCTGTAGGAGGAAATGGCAGCCCACTCCAGTATTCTTGTCTGGAGAATCCCATGGTCAGAGCAGCCTGGCGGGCTTCTGTCCATAGAGTTGCAAATCGTCAGACAGGACTGAAGCAACTGAGCACTCACATTTGATGAAGATCAAGCTCACAAAAAGAATAACTATACTGGTTCAGAATGATTATTCAGGGCATTGAGACTAAATCTAATTTTTAATGTATTTAATTTGCCATCCCTTCATATTGAAGAAAAATACAAGTTAAAGCCCTTAGTCTCATCTTTTAAAAAATAATATGATATTTCAGATAGTCATCAAAACTGTCAAATGCAGCTATGACATTTCTCCGGTTCAGTCATTCAGACAGTTGTCTAACAATAGTGCCCTCAGAGCTTTTCTCCCCTTATGTAAATATTTATGTAAACCATGGTTTTGGAAATTGTAAATCAGTCACTTTCCTCTCTGTGGAATATCAGTCCTAAGAACACTGTGAATTTACACCATTTCCTTTTAATAGGGGCTTTCCTGGTAGCTCAGCCTGTAAAGAATTTGCCTGCAATGCAGGGGACCCTGGTTCAATTCCTGGGTTGGGAAGATCCCCTGGAGAACGGACAGGCTACCCACTCCTGCGGCTTAGACAGTAAAGAATCCACCTGCAATGTGGGAGACCTGGGTTCAATTCCTGGGTTGGGAAGATCCCCTGGAAGAGGGCATGGCAACCTACTCCAGTATTCTTGCCTGGAGAATCCCAGGAGTTAAAATGTTCATTTCTTCTGTTGTAAAATGGGGAAGGGAATGAGAATATTTAAATTTTGATCGCAATTTTAACAAAGTATGCAGCTCTAAAAATTATATGTAATGAGGTAGGAGACAGTGGAATAAATTTCAAGTCTGCTCGTTTTATTTTTTCAGGATAAATCAAAATCTCTTTATAATGTTCTAAATTTCTCTTTCTGCCCTTCCCATGTCTCAGAAACTCCTTGCGCCCCTTCTTTCAACCTTCTTTTCCCTATTTTCCTCTCCTTTTTCTTTCTTCTCCTTTCCCCTTCTCTCACATAGAAAAGGAAAATGACACCTTGGTCTGATTGGAGCTTCAAATTGCCTGGCTTCTCAACAGTTTTTCTCAGGGCTGCCATTTTGTCCAAAACCACTACATTGCTAATGTCTTTTGATTATTCAATCTAAATCTTATGTCTATAAATAAAGCAGCCATTTAGCAGAATGTTGGTGATACAGTACACCGCACAAGTAAGGTCTGGTGGGGAGAGGGGTAAAGAGACAGGGCGTAGCTCTTTCTCTGGATGTTGCTTAGTCTCCAGAGTTAGGACCCAGGGTCCAGGATCCTGAGCAGCCAAGAGGAATTGGTTATGGAGAGGGATTTTCCTGAGGAAAGAAAGATGAACAGAAACTAAGGGGAGCTTTTCACCTTTATTAGAATCGTATTAGCAGTATTCCTAGAATCCCTGGAGTGGACAATCATTTAATTTAAAAAAGGTTGACTGAATGAATGAATATGAAAAGGGTTGTTCCAGCCATTTTTTTTCTCCTTACCTTAAACCCTAGGCAAAAGTAGAGTGCATTGAGATATGAGACAAATAATTATTCTTCATAGTAATTAATTATATCACATAAAGAGTGCTATTCATTCCAAACTATGTTCCAGTTGAGCAGGAAAATAAAGTGCATCAATATATTTTAGAACAAGTTACAGAAAAAGAAATCTACTAAGCTTACATGCTTTGCTAAAGATTAGAAAAAAGTGCTGCCTCATGTGTCTAATGGCTTGGCCATATTCCTGAAATAATGAAAAGTTTAGCCCCTTCTGCTGCTTCTTTAGTAAAATTTAATTTAGTTACTTTTATAGGCTTAAGTGCCTTCCAGAACCTTGGGCGAGGTTTTGAAGAGGAAGGGATAAAATGCTGATCATATACATCTCTTCTCTCCCTTTAAAGAACATAAAAAATACCCATGTGCTCTAAAGTCTATTTGCATAGTATTAACTACAGCAGGCACCAGTGATTTTTTTTTTTTTATAACTGTTGTGGAGGTATTAATACCAATGTGAAACCAGCTTAGTATTCAGTTTGACATGCTTCACCAAGTGTGAATTGAATAGACAGTAACTGTAAACAAGATCCCACATATTGCCTAACTTTCAGAATTCATTTTTTAGTTCTCTTTCCCAGCCACTAAACTAAAGTTTGTGAAAGACTTTTTGTGTATCTTCTGTTTATCGTGAACTAGGAACAGTTGTATGAGTAAGATGGACAGTTTGCCATAGACCTCTTCATTGGACACTTTTACATTTATAAATAAATTTACAAACCTTATAAGGTTCTTATGGAGCAGGGAATCACCTGAAGGAATGAGGAGGATACGTGTCTGTGCCCTCAAGCTTACCTTTGTGAGTTGCTCGTGAATGTCCAGCAGGCTGGGCCGGTTGACCTTGGGCCCGCTGACACTGCCCGTGTTGCGATAGTACTCGATCTTGGGCACAGCATCCACAGTGTTGTGGCCAAAGGTTTGTAGGTAGTATGTGTTCGTGTGAGAATCGTAAGCGTGAAAACTGGCATCTGTTTTAGCCGCTTCTCCAGTTTGGAGGAAATTGTCGTAGCACTCCTGATTCCCAGGCCTAAAGCTGATTCTAAATCTGTTCTGGCCTTCATCCCCAAAAGAAGTTTCCTCATAATGTGGAGGGTCAGCGTTGTCATTCATGGCAGCACTGCTCTCGTGGCTCTCACTTACGACATTAACTTGAAAGCGACTGGTGTTACTGGGCGTGGAATCCAGAAATACATTGGAAGAGTTGTTCAGTGACATCTTCCAAATAGATTTTTCACTAAGCTATTTTACGGTTGTTTAAAAAAATGTGTAGATTTGCTCTCCAAAACAAACACTGAAGTGCTACATTAGGGAGCTCTTGCCTTTTGTTCTAGAACAATGCAACAAATAGATTCTTGATATATTGTCTCCTATACAATCTTCAGAATGTTCTTCAAAGCTGTCATTAAAAGAGAAAATTAATCTTGTTCCAGGTAACATAAATAAGTATAAATAAATAATAAATAAATATATTTATTTATAAATAAATAAATATATTTAAGTAGGGCTGAGGCATGAGGGAACAGTTTTCTTTCATAAAACTTACAACTTTAAATTCATTTCCTTAAAAATGACCTGTCTATGAACCTGGTAGCTCAGACAGTAAAGATTCTGCCTGCAAGTCTCTGCAGGAGATTTGGGTGTGATCTTTGAGTGGGGAAGGTCCCCTGGAGAAGGGAATGGCTACCCACTCCAGCACTCTTGCCTGGAGAATTCCATGGACAGAGGAGCCTAGTGGGCTACAGTATCTGGGGTCACAAAGAGTTGGACACGACTGAGTGACTAACACTTACACTTAGGAACCTTAGTTACCTAAGCAATTAAATCCTGTAATAAATAACTGGGGACATGCTTCAGCAAAGAGAATTTCCAATGGAGTCATTAAAATGCCACCTGCGTTTCTAGTATTTGCTTGTACTCAATGCAGGTGGATTCAATAGACTTTAGAAAAGATGAAATTCTACCAAACAAATTGAGTGAAGGCTAATGAGAATATTCTCAGCCTGAAACAGAGTACATTGACAGTACTAAATGTGGAAACTGAAAATTATATTATGATTGATATTAACATATATTACATCATGAGTAAATTTCTAAAATATTTTTAGAATTTCTAAAGAAAAGTTCTTGTAGGGTTATAAAAATATATCCTGTCAAGATGTCTCTGAATTCTTGAATCTTTTACTAGTCTTCAAAATATTTCATTTGTTCATACATTTGTTTGTTTAACAAATGTTATTATGGAATCTTTAAAATACAGGAGTATTCAGGGTAAGGAAATACATCTTAGTCCTTAATAAAGTTATATGCTATATTTAGGCAGAATAATTATGCTCTACTGATTCCCATTAATGAAATATTTGCAATTTTTTAGAAGTTTTTATTTGACTGTGAGATAGATAGACTACATAATCATTTTCACAATCCACGATATAATCCCACGATATAGTTTTAGAACGTTCTTTCATTAGAATAATGCCTTTATTGATATCTTAAAATTTGGCTTTTCAAAGAAAATTCAACAAAGATAGGTAAATACAAAAAACAAACAAATAAACTTGCTTCTCCCCAGCAGCTATTTCTTTGAATTAAAGGGAAAAAAAAAAAAAATCTCAGCTTCAACTCCAAGTAATCATTCCTGGGGAAATAATAAGTGAAGCTATTACCTCTTTAGTTTTTAATGGAACCTCTCACTTATCTTCATAGCCCTTGACATCCTCCCCTTTACTCCTCAGAATCCACTTTACAGCATAATTTTAAGTATGATTTTTACCCTGCCCAGAAATATTTAACTTACCACCTGGGAGCCTTCTTCTCAGGAATCATAGCCTTCAGCATCACCCAGGCATATATGAACCACTTAGCTCTCACTCCCCGCCCCCACTGCCCCAAACATTAGGCTTCTTCTTATTGGCTAAAATCTTCCTTGAAAAAGATGACCAAGCAATGATTGGCCTGAAATAATACCACCCAGCCATTAGCACAGAAGAACCTTGAGTTCTACATCAACTTGTAACCAGGAGTAAACCATTAATCCCTTTAGACAGGAAGACAAATAGTTTCTTTAATTCATAAGGGGAGTTGAATTGCTCAACAGCAATCATCCAACAAAATATGAACCGTGCTTCAGTTGTTTGAGGTTAAATAAATAGAATCTTGTCATCTCATTTCACATAATTCCTAGTGACCTCCTATTTGCAGCAAAATATAGGCCTCCAGAGATAATTTCTATACTTTGCAACTAGAAAATGGTATTTGAGATTATTTTATCTTGTGTATGGTAGATATTATCTTGATTCTTCTTTTCATGGGAAATGAGCACATAGAATATGATCAATGACTTATTGACAATTCTTTCTACTTGATGGAGAAACTCTTTTAAGCAGGAATCAAACTATGCGTAAGTTTTTCAGTGGCACTGCTAAATGACCTTTTCCCTCCACCTGGCAAAACATTTTTTTTTTTTAATCAAAACTGGGTTTTGAGTTTTGTTGCAGGAGAGGTTTTGCTCAAATGTGTGAGGTGGTGCTTATTAAGACAGCACGAAGAGTTCCTCCATGCAGGTTCTGTCATTGGTTTTCAATCAGGATGATTGAAGGAGTCCTCCTCATGCTTTATTAGAGACGATTCAAGTGATTTCCAGTTGTCTGAGCAGCACAGTTGTGGTGTGATGCAGAGAGTAGGAGAAAGTCTCTGAAGTCAATGAACTTGATTTACATCCCGGTCCTGCCCCTTCCTATCTATGTGAACTCGGGCAAGTTAGACAGCCTCATTGGACCTTAACTTTCTCATCTGTAAAGTGCAGTTGTGAACAATACTGTATTGTAGACTTAATGTTAGAGTTAAATAAGTTAGTTTGTGTAAAACATTAATGTGCTAATTTCAGAAAACACCAGTTTGCACTTGATGTTTTCTTTTACTATTTTGACAATATTTACAATTCACTGATGACTTTTGCAGTCACATCCAAGGGTCTGAGGTAAATCATTAGAGGTTGGGATAGGTACTATGTCTATTAAAATAGGAGGAATGGTAGCTGAACAGATATCAGATTGTACAAAGGGGTCTACAGGTACCTATGTAAAATGCCTTAGAGGCTCTTAGATAAACGTCATGTTAATAAGCCAGGCTAATGTCATAAGACTATATCAGAAATTGAGACAGAATTACATGGAAGATAAAGACCTGTAATCCATTTTGCTCTTAAAGGCCACTGGTGCAAGGCATTTATCTGTTCAACAAAGGGTTCTGATTTCCCATGTAATAGACAAAGGGAGTAATTGCATTTCAGACTCAGCTGAGTGAAGCCAGCTGTTTAGATCAGCTAAGATGAGGCTGGGACCCGAAATAAGTCCTAGTCACTCACCCTGGACAGGAACTATGAACTTATCTGCAGTATTTCTGCCACCTCTAGCCTCCCTTTCCTTCAACTGCTCCCTCAACTCCAGCCCTCTTTGAGGAGCCCATCTGTTTATTCCTCAACCTTTTTCCTCTACAAAGACTATGACTGCCTCTGATAGCCATCAATTTCCTTTCTTCTTGCTGACTGACTACTTGACTACAGTGTAGTGTGAATTGGTTTTGGTTTTAGTCTTACATCAACTAGACACTTTCACTCAAAGCCTTTTATCTCTAACTGTGAAATGAAAGTCTTTGTTCTCCATTAAGGGGATTCAGCCATTCTGGAGCAGATGGGAGATGGTTTAGGGGGTGTGGATGAAATTACACCATCCATAAAGCCAACCTGGAAAGGCCTTTCAGACAGGTGGGTAAGGTAACAGGGGAAAATTGTCTAGAGATCCTCCCTGTCTTTTTTTTTTGTCCTCCTTGCTAGGGCTTTTGGGGATTGGCATCTATGGGATAATCTGGCTATGACATTGAACGTCTATTCCTAAAAGGATTAGAATTTCATGAAATTTCCATGTGCTCCATGCTGTAACCATCCTTTATATCATATTGTTTTGGGCTCTGAAAATACAGATTCTAACATTTCTTTCCCATAGCTTTCCCCCTGCCCCAAAAGGCACAAAATAGTCTAAGGCACAAAATAGTCCTGAATGAATGTGAATGAAGACACTTTTGGTGAAAAGAATTTCTCTTTAGTAGGATTAGAAATAATATAATGCTAAGGCAGGTTTGATAATATATGAAAAGTTTATGGGTATTGAATATTCAGAAACAATACTCATACTTTACAAGGTTTTTTATCTTTGGTTTTTGGAGTCTTTTTTCTTTTTGAAATAAAGATCTGTCCTTGTTAACATAACAAGTCTAGTCACCAAAATGAAAGGTCTTGTTGGGTGTCTTCCTTGGGAGACAAATGGAGTATCTGATACTTGGGGACATATATTAGTGAGTACTACAAAAGTCTGGGTCACTAAGGAGATGACTAGCATCATGGACATTTATAGCTTTCAGTGTGTCCAGTGGACTTGGCTCAGTGACCTGTTCTGGACCAAATTACTAACTGGCCACAAAGTATCCTAGGTTGACTCTCCAATACATACTGGGGTTCAAAGAGTCTCCTTAAGGTGTGAGTTTGGTTCAGAAAATATATAGCCACACAGATGTGTTCTAAATCTACTAGGAGATGAAAAGTGTCAGGGATTCTCACTCAAAAAGCTGATTTTGGAGTGCCATAGACCTGGGCAATAATCATATTATAAAATATGCAAGAAGTGTTGAGGACAGTGAATGTACAGCATGATATCTATAAACAATGACTATGAATTCGAGGATAGTTTAATTTCTAATACAATCATTCCATTGCTTGGTGACCTTTGAAAGTTACTTAATCTCTCTGAGCTTCAGTTTCTCATCTGTAAAATTGAAATAATAAAATAGAAATATAGTACCAAACTCAAAGGACTGATGAGAGTATCAAGTTGCATAATAAATGGAAAGCACTTCAATTTAGACCTAACTTTCAGTACATATGAATCCTTTTTTCTTTTGGTATGTTTGGCAGGTCTGTATTCTCAAATGACACAAATATTTTTGCATTATTTATCTCCCGGTGCATTCCTCCATTCATTTATAATAGATAGAATTTTGTAGTTGGAAATAATTTAGAATTATGTAATTTTATTTTTTTAATTTATCAAATGAAGAGAATGAATACTGGGGAGGTTGAATAACTTAACATCTAACCATTGCTTTTTAAGGTTTGATAATCTCTTTAACAATTACCAATAAGGATAATAAATAATGATAGCAAGGTATATTTAAACAGTGTTTTATGGTTTTCAAATTACTTTCCCACTCATTATAAGTCATTTGGTCCTCCCAGCATACCTGCAAAACATGTAGAATAGTTTTCTTTATCCTTGTTTTACAGCTGTGGGACTTAAGTTCCCATTATATAACTTTTTAGGTCATAATGCTTGTTCTTGGCTAGACAAATATTAGAATTCAAATCTCAGAGTTCAGGCTCCTAAACTGAAAAACTTTTCATGACATCTTAAATCTTTATTCATCTCAGTTCCCTGAGTTTCCAGGTATATTTGTAGTGTTTACAAGGCACTAGAATTAAAAAGGATGTTAAAAATTCTCTGGTTAACCTCTTTGCTGAACTTTGCAGAGATGGGACGACTTGGCCAAGGTTGACAGCTATAATGGTGGCAGAATGGAGCCTGGACTTCTTATTTCCACTAGGTCACAATGAAAACTCCTTTTGTAATTTTATTTGTAAAAGGGGAGGGGAAGGGAGTATCACTATGATCCCAAGCTAGGGAATTTTATCGCAAGAGATTCTAGAAAAAGAAGAAACAAAAGGGTCAAATTGTGGTATTTTAGAATCTTTATGGCCTGTGGTTACTTGTAAGGTTTGTGTGAACATTGTTGACCTATGGCTATTATTAGGAAATACATATTCTGTTTATTCTTTGGAGTGAAGGGCTCTTATCTTTGACACCTAACTCTCTAAAGCAAAGGAGCCAGAGTGAGTATGGAGAGGGTGTCTGGGTGTTGCACAGGAGCAGATGCAGGGCTTCTCAGTGGCTCAGACAGTAAAGTGTCTGCCTGCAATGTGGGAGACCTGGGTTTGACCCCTGGGTTGAGAAGATCCCCTGGAGAAGGAAATGGCAACCCACTCCAGTAATCTTGCCTGGAAAATTCCATCGACGGAGGAGCCTGGAAGGCGACAGTCCATGGGATCCCAGAGTCGGAGACAACTGAGCAACTTCATTTACTTACTTACTTACTTATTTATTAGAAAACTCAGTGTGAGGACAGAGGAAAGTGAAAAACTCCAACAGTGGTTTATCACTTACATGGAGAAATTAACCACACACATTTATTGAATTTAGTGAATGAAATTAGCTTCTTCCAGCACACTGAAGGAAATTACAACTGTGTCCATCATGTGTTCCAGCAGTATAACCCTAAAAACTGTAAAGCTGGAACATTCAGGCAAGTGCATATTCAAATGTCCCTTTATCAAACTCTTCTACTTCATCTTCCCATGTAGAGGAAGGCATGCTACTATATGGGTCTAACAGGATTTTGAAGCATCTGATAATAAGAAGTCCCAAGAAGATACACAAAATCCCAACAAAAGCGAAGCCAGTTTTCTGCTCCAGAGTCAATGAGAAAGCTGACACTTCGTTGACACTCATCTTAGCTGAGGTGTTGCCACAGTAGGTACTACTCATAATTCACTGTCACATCATTTTGGGTCTTCAGAATTCCTGCTGAAGTCACCTCTTGGCCTAGACACAAAATTGCACTCACTTTAGTTTTATCCATATAAAGCATTAGATAGGTAATTTTNTTTATTGCATTTTTCATTATATATTGACTCTTTTTTATTTCTTCTAGGTCCTTGTTAAACCTTTCTTGCATCTTCTCAATCCTTGTCTCCAGGCTATTTATCTGTGATTCTATTTTGATTTCAAGATTTTGGATCATTTTCACTATCATTATTCGGAATTCTTTATCAGGTAAATTCCCTATCTCTTCCTCTTTTGTTTGGTTTGGTGGGCATTTATCCTGTTGCTTTACCTGCTGGGTATTCCTCTGTCTCTTGGTCTTGTTTATATTGCTGAGTTTGGGGTGGCCTTTCTGTATTCTGGCAGTTTGTATAGTTCTCTTTATTGTGGAGTTTCCTTGCTGTGGATGGGGTTGTACAGGTGGCTTGGCAAGGTTTCCTGTTTAGGGAAGCTTGTGTCGGTATTCTGGCGGTGGAACTTGATTTCTTCTCTCTGGAGTGCAATGNCTCTTCCTCTTTTGTTTGGTTTGGTGGGCATTTATCCTGTTGCTTTACCTGCTGGGTATTCCTCTGTCTCTTGGTCTTGTTTATATTGCTGAGTTTGGGGTGGCCTTTCTGTATTCTGGCAGTTTGTATAGTTCTCTTTATTGTGGAGTTTCCTTGCTGTGGATGGGGTTGTACAGGTGGCTTGGCAAGGTTTCCTGTTTAGGGAAGCTTGTGTCGGTATTCTGGCGGTGGAACTTGATTTCTTCTCTCTGGAGTGCAATGAAGTGTCCAGTAATGAGTTATGAGATGTCAGTGGTTTTGGAGTAACTTTGGGCAGCCTGTATATTGAAGCTCAGGGCTGTGTTCCTGTGTTGCTGGAGAATTTGCATGATATGTCTTGCTCTGGAACTTGTTAGCCCTTGGGTGGTGCTTGGTTTCAGTGTAGGTATGGAGGCATTTGATGAGCTCCTGTCAATTAATGTTCCCTGGAGTCAGGAGTTCTCTGGTGTTCTCAGGATTTGGACTTAAGCCTCCTGCTTCTGGTTTTCAGTCTTATTTTTACAGTAGTCTCAAGACTTCTCCTATACTGCATGGTTGATAAAACATCTAGGTTAAAGATGAAAAGTTTCTCCACAGTGAGGGACACCCAGAGAGGTTCACAGAGTTACATGGAGAAGAGAATAGGGAGGAGGGAGTTAGAGGTGACCCAAATGAGATGAGGTGGAATCAATAGAGGAGAGAGCAAGCTAGCCAGTAATCACTTCCTTATGTGTACTCCACAACTGGACTGCTCAGAGATGTTCACAGAGTTATACAGAGAAGAGAAGAGGGAGGAAGGAGACAAAGGTGGCCAGGAGGATAAAAGGGGGGAATCAAAAGGAGTGAGACAGGTCCAGCCAGTAATCAGTTCCCTAAGTGTTCTCTACTGTCTGGAACACACAGAGATTCACAGAGTTGGGTAGAAAAGAGAGGGGTTAGGGAGGAAACAGAGGAGACCTGGTGGAGAAAAAGGAGAGTCCAAAGAGGGAGAAAGCAGTCAAGCCAATAATCTCGCTCCAAAGTAAAACTGGGTACTGAAGATTCGGTTTTTGAAGGTACAAAATTGTTAACAAATACCAAAAAACAACAATTAAAAATCAGAGTTTGGAATTTCAAAAATACAATACTAAAGAAAAGAAGAAAAAAAGGAAGAAAAAAAACAGTCACAAAAATTATAAAAATATATATATATGAAGTTTGCTCTAAAAAATAGGGTTTTTTTTTTTTTTTTTTTTGCAAAGTAATAGTACGTTATAAAAGTGAAAATTAAAGGAGTTATAGAGGACTTAAATGGAGACCGCAACGGCAACCCACTCCAGTACTCTTGCCTGGAAAATCCCATGGATGGAGGAGCCTGGTCAGCTGCAGTTCATGGGGTCGCTAAGAGTCGAACACGACTGAGCGACTTCACTTTCACTTTTCACTTTCATGCATTGGAGAAGGAAATGGCAACCCACTTCAGTGTTCTTGCCTGGAGAATCCCAGGGACAGCAGAGCCTGGTGGGCTGCCGTCTGTGGGGCTGCACAGAATCAGACAAGACTGAAGCGACTTAGCAGCAGCAGCAGAGGACTTAAAAATATTTTTTAAAATAAAAAAAAAGAATGATCATAAAAATAGTAAAAATATATCTAGGACTTTCTCTGGTGTTGTTGTGGGCAATGTGGGGTCAGTTCATTTTTTGATAGTTCCTTAGTCCAGCTTATATTTCTCAAGATCTATAGGCCCCTTCCTATGTATTTGGTACTAACGACAGGGTTTTAATCTATTGTCACTTCCAAAGTGGTTTCCTCTGTTTTAGCTTCTTCTGTTTGCTGGTCTCTTCAGTGTCTGATTTCTGCCCTGACACAAAGGGGGCGGTGATGGACACTTTTTTTAGGCTCACTTGTTCAGTCGAGCTGTGGGGAGGGAGGGACGCTGCGAACAAATAACACTGGCATGTGCTTGAAAAGTCTCAGCCACACTGGGCCTGCCCCCACTCAGAGCACGTGTGCCCTCCCTGCCCACACTGCTCAGGCTCTAGGTTGCTCCACTAGGAACCATCCGAGGCCGGCCCTGGGCTGCACGCACCTCCCAGGTCTAAGCTGCTCAGGTTCAGGCAGTTGGGTAGTCCTCAGAGGTGCAGACTCAGTTGGGCCTGCATTTTGTGCCCTTCCCAGGTCCGAACAGCTCAGGTGATGAGATGTTTGGCGAGTGCAGTTGCTGTGAGTTATCACGTCCCCTGTCCCTGCTGCTCAGTTTTCTGGGTGTACAACCAGCGCACCTCAGGCGAATGTTGACTGTCCAGAACCCCAAGAAGTCTTAATTAGCAAAGAAGCCTGCTTGCAGTTTTGTAGATAATGTCTCTCTGGAGCTGTGATTGCCCACTTCCGGCTCTGGTTGCCTGTCACTGGAGGGGGATGATCTGCAGCCGGCTAGTTCTGTTCAGTCCTTTGTTCTGTGTGTGGGCCTGGCGGTGTCTTGGGGCTTTGTGCGTGGTAGCTATCCCACAGTCTGGTTTGCTAGCCCAAGTTAGTTCGTTCAGATTGCCCTCAGGGCATTCAGGCCAGATCCTTACTCTAAGCAATGTAGCGCACGCCTCCCTGCCCAGCCCCTGCTTGCTAGTGGTGGGTACAGGCGTCTGCGCTGCTTCTCTGCTGGGGGAGTTAACGTTGGGCTCATAATCTGTGGGTTTTAATTATTTATTTATATTATATTGCCCTCTGTGCTTCCAAGGCTCACCACAAACTCAGCAGTGAGAGTGTTTCCTGGTGTTTGGAAACTTCTCTCTTTTTAAGACTCCCTTCCCAGGACAGAACTCCATCCCTACCTCTTTTGTTTCTTTTTTGTCTTTTACATTTTTTCCTACCTCCTTTTGAAGACAATGGGCTGCTTTTCTGGGTGCCTGATGTCCTCTGCCAGCATTCAGAAGTTGTTTTGTGGAATTTACTCAGCATTTAAATGTTCTTTTGATGAATTTGTGGGGGAGAAAGTGGTCTCCTCGTCCTATTCCTCTGCCATCTTAGGACCACCCTCTAGTTACAATTTTTAAAAATGGAATTGTGCTTTATTTAGTTATAATATGTAAGACATACTTTTATATATTATTATTTGAAGGGAGCTGCACTTAATAATGCATTTGCTATTTTATAGTGAACAGAAAAAGTTGTTAATAAAATGTCCTTTTCATGATACTCTTAATTGTATGATATAAATTGTTTCAGTTTGGAAATAAGTTAAATAATTATCAATTCAGTTCAGTTGAGTTGCTTAGTCATGTCCGACTCTTTGTGACCCCATGGACTGCAGCACGCCAGACTGCCCTGTCCATCAGCAACTCCCGGAGTTTACTCAAACTCATGTCCATTGAGTCAGTGATGCCATCCAGCCATCTCATTGTCTGTTGTCCCCTTCTCCTCCTAGCCTCAATCTTTCCTAGCATCAGAGTCTTTTCAAATGAGTCAGTTTTTCACATCAGGTGGCCAAAGTATTGGAGCTTCAGCTTCAGCATCAGTCCTTCCAATGAATATTCAGGACTGATTTCCTTTAGGATTGACTGGTTCTCCTTGCAGTTCATGAGATTCTCAAGAGTCTTCTCCAACACACAGTTCAAAAGCATCAGTTCTTAGGCACTCAGCTTTCTTCATAGTCCAACTCTCACATCCATATGTGACTACTGGAAAAACCATAGCTTTGACTAGATGGACCTTTGTTGGCAAAGTAATGTCTCTGCTATTTAATATTCTGTCTAGGTTGGTCATAACTTTTCTTCTAAGGAGCAAATGTCTTTTAATTTCATGGCTGCAGTCACCATCTGCAGTGATTTTGGACCCCCCAAAATAAAGTCTGTCACTGTTTCCCTATCTATTTGCCTCTAGTAAAACATTTAGAGATGATTCCAATTTGAATTCCAAGTCATTCAAAGTTCACTTAAATTTAATGAAATTAAACTTTCATTTAAATGAAAATGAAGATAAATTTTAAAAATTAAATTTTCATTGGCAAAAACCTGAATTTGTCATTTTGAAAGGTTTTATTCATGCTGAATTAGATACAAAATAGTTGATTACTCTGCAATTCATTGAGTTTACACAAGGTTGGATCAACATACCTATTCTGTGTTTATCAGAAAAAAATATTAATTTTTAAATTATATTTTAAAATATTTTTTTAAATTACATTATTTTTTATTTTTAAATTGAAGGATAATTGCTTTACAGTATTGTATTGGTTTCTGTCAAACATCAACATGAATCAGTCATAAGTTTACCCATGTACCCTTGCACTTAAACATCCCTGCCACCCCCTCCCCACCCCACCCCTCTAGGTTATTAGTGAGCCTTGGTTTGGGTTTCCTGAATCATATAGCAAATTTTCACTGGCTATCTATTTTACCTATGGCAATGTGTGTTTTCATAATTTCAAAATTATATTAATCAAGTCACTAGAATAACTTAATAATAAAGCAAAGATATTTCTCTCAATAACTGCTTTATTGAGATATAATACACCAACCATACAATTCACCTGTTTAAAATGAACAATTCAGGGAATTCTCTGGTGATCCAGTGGTTAGGAATCTTGAGCTTCCACTACAGGAGGCATGAGTTTGATCCCTGGTTGGGGAACAAGATCCCTGCAAGCTGCACTGATGTGGGCTAAATAAACTGAACAGTTCAGTAGTTTTGGGTATAACTGTGCCACCCTCACTACAATTTTAGAACACTTTCATCACCCTGCATAAAACTCCATACCCATCAAATGTCACTCACTTTTCCCTCTACTCTTTTTTCACCCCAAACTCCTAGGCAACCATTATCTACTTTCAATCTATAGATTTGCCCACTTCTCATTGTCAGTGGAACAATAGAATATGTGGTCCTTTGTGACTGGCATCTTGCATTTAACATAATGCTTTCAAGGTTCATTCAAGTTGTGGCATGTATCAGTATACAATTCCTTTTTCTTGCTGAATAGTATTACATTGTAGGTCTACACTGAGTGGGTGAAGTCGCTTAGTCATGTCCGACTCTTTGCGACACCCTGGGTTGTACCCCACCATGCTCCTCCATCCATGGGATTTTCCAGGCAAGAGTACTTGAATGGGTTGCCATTTCCTTCTCCAGAAGGTATACACTACATTTTATTAATCCATTCATTGATGGACATTTGTATTGTTTTCATTCTTTGCTGTTATTAATAATGTTGATAAAACTGGTGTACATGTTTTTGTGTGAATACGTTTTCATTTCTGTTGAGTATATGCCTAAGAATGAATCTTGTCATAATATTTTGTGGATCCTGTTGTAATATTTTGTGGAACTTCCAGACTGTCTCCCTAGTGGTTGCACCATTATACATTCTTATCAGCACCGTGTGAAGGTTCTGATTTTTCCATATCCTTACTAACAGTTCTTATTATCAGTCTTTTTGTATATAGCCATCCTTGTGGGTGTGAGTGATATCTCATTGTGGTTTGGATTTTCATTCCCTGATGACCGATGATATTGAATGTGTTTTCCTCTGCTACCTTGATCATTTTTAGATCTTTAGAGAAATGTCTGTTCGGATCCTTCACCCATCTTTAATTGGGTTGTCTTTTAATTATTGAGGTATACGATTTCTTTATATATTCTAGATATAAATCTTATCAGATATATTGTTTGCAAGTATTTTCTTCCATTTGGTGGGCTGTGTTTTGACTTTAAGTTGATGTCCTCTGCTTCACAAAAGTTTTTAATTTTGAAGAGATTTGATTCACTTATTTTTTTCTTTCATTGCTTGTACCTTTGGTATGAGGCCTAAGACACTGGATGAATTTTTTAAAATCTGCCTTTCCACATTCTTAGTAAAAGTAGTAGTAACAGAAGTGCATTTTAAAGTTCTTTTTGAGTGTATATATCTGCTAGTACTTGATAAATTATCCCTCCTCCCAACTCACCTGAAATATTGTCATTGGGTAAATAGTTACATGGGTTTCCCAGGTTGTTCAGTGGTAAAGAATCTGCCTGCCAGTGCAGGAGATGCAGGAGACACAAGTTTGATCCCTGATTTGGGAAGATCCCCTGGAAGAGGAAATGGCAAACCACTCCAATATT
The DNA here is from genome assembly GCA_006410615.1 of Neotragus moschatus. Lineage (NCBI taxonomy): Eukaryota > Metazoa > Chordata > Mammalia > Artiodactyla > Bovidae > Neotragus > Neotragus moschatus. The sequence continues at coordinate 2,880,990 of SJYA01001822.1, read as the reverse complement.
CTTGCCTGGAAAATTCCACGAACAGAGGAGCCTGGCAGGCTACAATCCATGTGGTCACAAAGAATCAGACACGACTCAGTGACAGAGAGCACATGAAAATAATTATACACCCTTCAGTGTCTTAAAAAGTAAGTAAAAGGATCCCAAAGCATCATGACACTTTTATTACCCTAGAAAAAGGTTGGCACTTTCAATATTTATTCAATCAGTAATTATTTACTGAGCATCTACACTGGCACTATTTTAGACATTTGGGGTACTGCAGTTAAAAAGTGTGGGGTGTCTTCAAATGACCTGTAGAAGCTGAAATGCTGGTTTCCTAAGGAAAAGCCTTCATACTGAAACATATCACAGTTGGCAGGAAAAAAAGTGTTGCCTCTTGGCTTCTCTGTGTGTTGGTGCCCTCGCCCTTATTATGATATTACATATCCCAGATGGTCACTGCAAAATGCCTGCTCCTGTGCCAAGGTACAACAGGGATGCATTATCGCCCTAATTCTGAGTCTGTTTTGTGGTTTTCTTTGGAAACCCTAACATTATTTAAATGTAATTTCTTCAATTTGGCTCTGTTTACAGAACTGTAATAAGATATTTCTCTATTAATAACCGGAAGGGGAAAACTTACTAGTTTTGGGTTTGGGAAAACTCCTGCACATTTTTCTTAAAGGTATTTGGTGAAATGGCTTTGTAGAGATTTGCAGATTTCTTCTTATTAATTTGCCTAATTGAATTTCAAGGGAAAATGACTTGAACTTTTTTTTTTTTTTCCCCCAATAAAATAGAAGCTCTCACTCAGCAATGATAAAGACTATTTCAAAAGTCATTTCCATAAAGGAATGTCACAAAGTTCTGGTAGTCCTTTACCTTAGGGACTAAGGAATGAATGAATATCATGTTGGGTGCCTTGAAGCTTCTGCTTACTTTATTTTTCTTATTTTGATGAACTTGGTGTGTAAAGAAGAGAGGAAATAGAAATTGTATGTGTTTAAATGTCTGCTGTCCACTCAATTTTACCTTATGAGGGCATGGTGAAGAGATAGAAATATAAAAATTAGAGCTAGAAGATCCTGAGGGGTCAAGTAGGAGAGTAATATGTGGAGTAGCAAGTGACCTTCAGAATAACAATGTTGACCTGTCTACAAGCTTCAAACAAGATATTTAAGAAATTCAGTGATAGCCTCCATCAATGACATTAAACACTTTCAAGCTTCCTTGTCTTTCTTCATGTTTTTCCCTCAGCCCTGAATGTCCTTCAAGCCTACATTCTCATTTTTTAAGGAATTACTTTCTCTTTCCTCAGTGAATCCTTTCCAATTCCCATTCTTTCTGTCGTCCTTTCCCCAGGAGAAATGCCCCCCGCCCACCCCTGCCACCTCAGAATGTCAGCACAGTACTCTATGTGCACTTCTCTTAAAAGAAAGTACCTCAATATATGCCTATCATGTAGGTCGACCAGCCCAGCAGCAATGGGAGATCCACAAGGGAGGGTGCTGTATCTCACTTATTTTTGTACAGAATGTGGTGAAAAAAAAATTTTAAGTGATTAATGAAGAAGTGGATACATGAATTAGTATGTGAATAATGAAAAATTGAATTAATTTTGTAGACTTGCAAAAGAATCTAAAACTTGGTAGGTTTGGAGGTTTTGTTTGGTGAGCTGCCAATTTGCTATTATTAGCAGAGACACAGAGATCAGTAGCTTCTCATAGAAGGAGAAGAAAAGAAAGACTTTCTTTCTTCTTCCCTTTCACCTTCCTTCCCTTCCTTCCTTTCTCCCTTTTTCTTTCCTTCCTTCCTAACATAGATAACACATGAGGTTACTGACATAGTCACTTCTAGGTTATTATTATACATTTGTGCCAGTGAGTTGATATTGCAATATCATTTCATCTAGAAAAAGTGCTTATTTTGCAATATGAAAAAATAAAATTACAGAAGAGGACCTAAAGATCTTTCTAGCTCTTATGGTTTAGGAGTGCTCTGTCAGGAAAAAAATATGTTCTCCATTGGTGGAGACCCAAGACTCCTTGGAGAAAATCTGTTTTGCTATGAGGAAACTCATAACAATGGCTGTTAACCTAGCATCTGATGCTGTCTTCAGGATGAGCAGCTTAGATGAGTGAGGCACTGCGTATTAGAGCATAGAAGGAGCCTCTTCTTACTACCTGCCTGTCCCTTTTCTCTGATATATAGGAGAGTATTTGGGTTGACTTTTCTTCAGATTCTAGTGAAAAGATCCACCTAAGAGTTTTGGGGCATACAACAAGAGAAATGAGCATCCATAAAGAAGTGAGCATCCTCTGCCTTCACAAAGTAAATTTAACCATAGCTGTACTTTGGAGGGTACCAGATATCTGCTCAGATTGATAAGACTGTATTTCATTTCTGTTTTTTCTGTTTTCTGCATGTATGTGTGATATACCTGTCAGAGCCCCAAAGAGAAGGCTGTGAAGGACACCCTGAGCTCCTAATACACATGTTTGCTTATTTACATGCACTTCAATCGTTTATTCACCCCTGTATTTAGTGCTGAACACTTGCCACATGCCAGTTGCTGTTGCTGGAGTTGAGATGAACAATGAAATGTTCTTTGAGGAGTGCTCAGAGTCCCAACAGAGAGTACTGTGCAAAAACACAGTCCCGACACAATGTAGTAAATGTCACAATAGAAGTAGTACCAAGAGCTGTGGGAACACTGGAGAATGTGACTAAGGTTATAAGTGGACAAGGAAGGGGTCAAGTAAAGCTGTGAAGATGAGATGCTATTTGATAAAGTTCAAGGAAGGCTTGCGGGAGTAGGGAATGAATATTCTGGGGCAGAATTCTCCAGTAGTCCAATAGAGCTTTGTGCAACAGTGATACTATTCTCTATCTTCACCAACCACTACAGTAGCCACACATGGCTAATGAGCCCTGCAAAATAAGGCTAGTGTGATTTAGGAGCTGGATTTTTTTTTATTTCATTGAATATAAATTATTCCAAATTTAAGTAAAAAATAAAACTACCTATCTAGAGGCTACCACGCTGGACACTGAAGCCCCAGAAAGCTCTGTGAAGCAGAAAGAGAAGCGTGGAATGGACAACAGTGAGAATAAAACTTCCTCAATACACGGTTCAGCCACTGTGTGGATGATGCTTCGGAGGGTTATTACCAGCAGGTGGTGACTCTACTGTCACTGAAAACTGACTAAGCCACAAGACTCTGCCTGGCAACCCATCCATGACATGAATGGGTCCATGTGCTTTACTGAGCACCTGTGCAGTTCTCCTCTGTCCTCCACACGGCTGGGCTGGTCACACAGTCATCCAGAAATGAGTCAGGCCTCAGGTCGTTTCTCTTCTGTCAGGGAGAAGCCAAGAACGTTCTTTCAGGGGTCTTTACACATTATAATTCCCTTTGACAAGGCTTGTTTTGGGGGAAAATGGTTATTAATTCTGAAGCAAAAAAGACTTTTTCTGGTGTTAGTGGGTTCCTTCCTGGCTGAGGCAACTTAAAATACCTCAGGCCCCTTCTTGCTCTGTTCCTACCCTCTCCCTGCAGTACCCCCTGATGAATAACAGGATGAAAAGTTGTCATTGTGTTCCTTTGTCAAGCCATGGTAAAGTCCAGGTAACTATTTATTAGTGAGTGTGCCTTCTTCTCTTGCCTTAACTCCATTAAATGAATTAAGAAGACAATTCCTTCTAGGAGAAGATGGGAGAAAATTAATTGAGACTGCTCCTCACATGAGCTATTTAAAAAATGACTAGTGTTTGCACAGCATTTTATAGAACATACTGCATAGTCACATACATTATCCCATTTAGTCCTTACAGCACTTCTGTGAGATGCTTTCATCCTCACTTTATAAGTGAGGAAATTGGGGTTCATGAAAATCAAGGACTTGCCCACAAACACTGGGCCATCGGGTGACAAACTGAGGTAAAGCCTGTTTTCTGATGCCTACATAGTGTCTGACAGTGCTGAAGGAAGGTGATTGGGCAGTCATAATTGTTGAGGGGAAATCCTAACTGGTAGAGAAGGGAAGAAAAAAAAGGGAGGGAAAGCGCTCCTTGCTGATTCTGTGTGACTAAAACATGAAGCTCCTTCCAGGAAAAGCAATTGGTTGGCAGGAATCATTCCCAGAATTATCAGTACAGCTTCCCTTCCTCTTGTTACCTGCTTTCTTGGGAACAGCCCCTACCTTATGTGGGTAGCTGAGGCATTCAGAGCTAGCTCCAAGCCAGTGGGAAAATCTTAGTTATATTGAGAGTTGTTAAAAGATAAATTGCTGCTACTGCTAAGTTACTTCAGTCGTGTCTGACTCTGTGTGACCCTATAGATGGCAGCCCACCAGGCTCCCGCGTCCCCGGGATTCTCCAGGCAAGAACCCTGGAGTGGGTTGCCATTTCCCTCTCCAGTGGAGAGGGTAAAAAAAGATAAACTGAGGCATGTTAAATGTTTTCAGTTTATTTGAGCAAAAAATTGGTTCTAACATGGCGGTGCTAAACCGTAAGTGCTTAGGAGAGCTCCACAGACAGGAGCTTAGGGTTAGTCTATTATAAAGTCCAAAGTAAAGGGAGGGAATTACTGCTTGACTATAGCTTACAGTCCAGCCTAGTTGGCTGTTTGTGATGGGCTGTCCCTAGGATTTTGATATTGGAAACTTGAAGCATCTGCAGGCTGAAATTAGGGGTTGCTTACACAGGTGGCCTCAGAGCCACCTCAGTCTAATGGCCTCGAAAATTAACTTAACAGGATTCACTGTTAGGGATTGAGAAGAGGAAAAATGAAATCGTCAGCTTTCCCTCTTATGATCCCCCTGGAAATATGTGGTGTTGTAGCTGTTCAGTTGCTTAGTCACATCCGACTCTTTTGCGACCCCATGGACTGTAGCCCACCAGGTTCCTCTGTCCTTGGGATCCTCCAGTCAAGAATACTGGAGTGGCTTGCCATTTCCTTCTCCAGGGGATCTTCCCGACCTCAGGATCGAACTCCTATCTCCTGCATTGGCAGGCAGATTCTTTACCAAGCCACCAGGGAAGACTAGACATATACTTACCAAATGTCAAAATGCTATGGGAAGTTATTTCTGAATCCAGGTCTTCATTTGAGAAAATCACTTTTCTATGCCTTTTAAAACAAAGGAGCAAATATATGGAGATAGTGAAGAGTGAGAGGAGAAGAATGGCATCAACTCATTTCTTGAAGGAAAAATTGACCTCATGCCAAAGTTCACTGACCTTGTAGCTGTATTGGCTCAAGGAAAACTTCACCAGCTTCAAATTTAAACATTACGGTTGTTGATGTCATTCCCTAATATTCTTTTAACATGAATTATGATCCGCAAAATCCTTTACATGGTTTGATCTACAAGATCCTGCTGCTGCTACTGCTAAGTCATGTCAGTTGTGTCTGACTCTGTGCAACCCCATAGATGGTGGCCCACCAGGCTGCTGTACCTGGGATTCCCCAGGCAAGCATACTGGAGTGGGTTGCCATTTTCTTCTCCAGTGCAGGAAAGTGATAAGAAAAAGTGAAGTTGCTCAGTAGTGTCTGACTCTTCACGACCCCACGGACCGTAGCCTACCAGACTCCTCCATCTATGGGATTTCCCAGGCAAGAGTACTTGAGTGGGTTGCCATTGCCTTCTCCCTACAAGATCCTAACAAGTATTATTTAGTACAATTTTATAAATAAGCAGGCTGAAGCAAAATAAGGGTCTGATCTACCCAGGGCCAACCAGCTTGGAAAGGAACAAAATCAGGATTTGACCTCAAGTCCATCTGATTCCAGATTTGTTTTTGCCATAATCCCTGTGTTCCAGTGGTCATGTATAGATGTGAGAGTTGAACTGTGAAGAAAGCTGAGCACCGGAGAACNTATCTAGAGGCTACCACGCTGGACACTGAAGCCCCAGAAAGCTCTGTGAAGCAGAAAGAGAAGCGTGGAATGGACAACAGTGAGAATAAAACTTCCTCAATACACGGTTCAGCCACTGTGTGGATGATGCTTCGGAGGGTTATTACCAGCAGGTGGTGACTCTACTGTCACTGAAAACTGACTAAGCCACAAGACTCTGCCTGGCAACCCATCCATGACATGAATGGGTCCATGTGCTTTACTGAGCACCTGTGCAGTTCTCCTCTGTCCTCCACACGGCTGGGCTGGTCACACAGTCATCCAGAAATGAGTCAGGCCTCAGGTCGTTTCTCTTCTGTCAGGGAGAAGCCAAGAACGTTCTTTCAGGGGTCTTTACACATTATAATTCCCTTTGACAAGGCTTGTTTTGGGGGAAAATGGTTATTAATTCTGAAGCAAAAAAGACTTTTTCTGGTGTTAGTGGGTTCCTTCCTGGCTGAGGCAACTTAAAATACCTCAGGCCCCTTCTTGCTCTGTTCCTACCCTCTCCCTGCAGTACCCCCTGATGAATAACAGGATGAAAAGTTGTCATTGTGTTCCTTTGTCAAGCCATGGTAAAGTCCAGGTAACTATTTATTAGTGAGTGTGCCTTCTTCTCTTGCCTTAACTCCATTAAATGAATTAAGAAGACAATTCCTTCTAGGAGAAGATGGGAGAAAATTAATTGAGACTGCTCCTCACATGAGCTATTTAAAAAATGACTAGTGTTTGCACAGCATTTTATAGAACATACTGCATAGTCACATACATTATCCCATTTAGTCCTTACAGCACTTCTGTGAGATGCTTTCATCCTCACTTTATAAGTGAGGAAATTGGGGTTCATGAAAATCAAGGACTTGCCCACAAACACTGGGCCATCGGGTGACAAACTGAGGTAAAGCCTGTTTTCTGATGCCTACATAGTGTCTGACAGTGCTGAAGGAAGGTGATTGGGCAGTCATAATTGTTGAGGGGAAATCCTAACTGGTAGAGAAGGGAAGAAAAAAAAGGGAGGGAAAGCGCTCCTTGCTGATTCTGTGTGACTAAAACATGAAGCTCCTTCCAGGAAAAGCAATTGGTTGGCAGGAATCATTCCCAGAATTATCAGTACAGCTTCCCTTCCTCTTGTTACCTGCTTTCTTGGGAACAGCCCCTACCTTATGTGGGTAGCTGAGGCATTCAGAGCTAGCTCCAAGCCAGTGGGAAAATCTTAGTTATATTGAGAGTTGTTAAAAGATAAATTGCTGCTACTGCTAAGTTACTTCAGTCGTGTCTGACTCTGTGTGACCCTATAGATGGCAGCCCACCAGGCTCCCGCGTCCCCGGGATTCTCCAGGCAAGAACCCTGGAGTGGGTTGCCATTTCCCTCTCCAGTGGAGAGGGTAAAAAAAGATAAACTGAGGCATGTTAAATGTTTTCAGTTTATTTGAGCAAAAAATTGGTTCTAACATGGCGGTGCTAAACCGTAAGTGCTTAGGAGAGCTCCACAGACAGGAGCTTAGGGTTAGTCTATTATAAAGTCCAAAGTAAAGGGAGGGAATTACTGCTTGACTATAGCTTACAGTCCAGCCTAGTTGGCTGTTTGTGATGGGCTGTCCCTAGGATTTTGATATTGGAAACTTGAAGCATCTGCAGGCTGAAATTAGGGGTTGCTTACACAGGTGGCCTCAGAGCCACCTCAGTCTAATGGCCTCGAAAATTAACTTAACAGGATTCACTGTTAGGGATTGAGAAGAGGAAAAATGAAATCGTCAGCTTTCCCTCTTATGATCCCCCTGGAAATATGTGGTGTTGTAGCTGTTCAGTTGCTTAGTCACATCCGACTCTTTTGCGACCCCATGGACTGTAGCCCACCAGGTTCCTCTGTCCTTGGGATCCTCCAGTCAAGAATACTGGAGTGGCTTGCCATTTCCTTCTCCAGGGGATCTTCCCGACCTCAGGATCGAACTCCTATCTCCTGCATTGGCAGGCAGATTCTTTACCAAGCCACCAGGGAAGACTAGACATATACTTACCAAATGTCAAAATGCTATGGGAAGTTATTTCTGAATCCAGGTCTTCATTTGAGAAAATCACTTTTCTATGCCTTTTAAAACAAAGGAGCAAATATATGGAGATAGTGAAGAGTGAGAGGAGAAGAATGGCATCAACTCATTTCTTGAAGGAAAAATTGACCTCATGCCAAAGTTCACTGACCTTGTAGCTGTATTGGCTCAAGGAAAACTTCACCAGCTTCAAATTTAAACATTACGGTTGTTGATGTCATTCCCTAATATTCTTTTAACATGAATTATGATCCGCAAAATCCTTTACATGGTTTGATCTACAAGATCCTGCTGCTGCTACTGCTAAGTCATGTCAGTTGTGTCTGACTCTGTGCAACCCCATAGATGGTGGCCCACCAGGCTGCTGTACCTGGGATTCCCCAGGCAAGCATACTGGAGTGGGTTGCCATTTTCTTCTCCAGTGCAGGAAAGTGATAAGAAAAAGTGAAGTTGCTCAGTAGTGTCTGACTCTTCACGACCCCACGGACCGTAGCCTACCAGACTCCTCCATCTATGGGATTTCCCAGGCAAGAGTACTTGAGTGGGTTGCCATTGCCTTCTCCCTACAAGATCCTAACAAGTATTATTTAGTACAATTTTATAAATAAGCAGGCTGAAGCAAAATAAGGGTCTGATCTACCCAGGGCCAACCAGCTTGGAAAGGAACAAAATCAGGATTTGACCTCAAGTCCATCTGATTCCAGATTTGTTTTTGCCATAATCCCTGTGTTCCAGTGGTCATGTATAGATGTGAGAGTTGAACTGTGAAGAAAGCTGAGCACCGGAGAACTGATGCTTTTGAACTGTGGTGTTGGAGAAGAGTCTTGAGAGTCCCTTGGACTGCAAGGAGGTCTAACCAGTTCATCCTAAAGGAGATCAGTCCTGGGTGTTCATTGGAAGGACTGATGCTAAAGTTGAAACTCCAATACTTTGGCCACCTCAGGCAAAGAGTTGACTCATTGGAAAAGACCCTGATGCTGGGAGGGACTAGGGGCAGGAGGAGAAGGGAGCGACAGAGGATGAGATGGCTGGATGGTATCATCGACTTGATGGACATGAGTTTGTATAAACTCCAGGAGTTGATGATGGACTGGGAGGCCTGGCATGCTGCAATTCGTGGGGTCACAAAAAGTCAGACACGACTAAGCGACTGAACTGAACTGAACTGAACTGTGTTACAAAACATAGTGCAAGGCAGCAAAATATAGATAAACTGGACTTCATCAAAACTGAAACATTTATGCAACAGAGACCACTATCTACAGAGTGAAAAGACAGCCTATGAAATGGGAGAAAATACTTGCAAATATTTGATATTTGAAAATATCAGATATCTGATAAGGCATTAATATTATTTATTAATTAGCTTAATATATAATGCACAAAGTAAGCAAGTCCATGCAGATAACTATCTGTCATATATAATGGTGTGAAATGGCTATTAAAACAAATTTAAAGGCAACCTGCTTAAAGAATGAGCAACCTGGGTCTCCTGCATTGCTGGAAGATTCTTTACAGTCTAAGCCACCAGGGAAGCCCAGAGAATGGGCAAGGGACTTGAAAGCAGATATACAAATGTCCAATAGCCACATGAAAAGATGCTCAACATCACAAAGCATTAGGGAAATGCAAATGAAAATTACAGTGAGCTATCACTTCATAAAACAATAGAATGGATATTGGAACCCTTATTCATTGCAAGCGGCAATGGTTCAGCCACTGTGGAAGAATGTAAGGTGTCTTCTTAAAAGATTAAGACTAGAACTCCCATATAACCCAGCTTCTCACTTCTGGACATATGTCTAAAAGAACTGAAAGCAGGGACTTGAACAAGGACTTTGTACAGCCACATTCACAGCAGTATTATTCACAGTAGCCAGAAGGTAGAAGTGATCCAAAGTGTCCGTCGACAAATAAGCAGATAAAGTATGGCCTATGTATACAATGCAATACTTTTCACACTTAGAAGGAATGAAATTCTGGTCCATGAAACAACATGGATGAGCCTTGAAAGCATTATTCTAAGTGAAGCAGGCCAGACACAAAAAGACAATTCTTGCATGATTCCACTTATATGAGATATCTGGGGTAGTCAGATTCAAAGAGACACAAAGTTGAGTGGTGGTTGTCAGGAGCTGGGGGAGATAGGAAAAGCGAATAAGTGTTTAATGATACAGAATTTCAGTTTGGGAAAACAAAATTGTGCTGGACATAGACGGTGGTGTTAGTTGCACAGTCATGTCAATATATTTAATTCTATAGAACTGTACTCTTTAAAATGGTTAAATGGTATACTTTGCTATGTATATTTTACTAAAATAAAAGTTTAAAACATAATGTTAGTACATTTACGGCACTGTGCTAATTCTAGTGAGAAAGACTAAAAATAATCATCATAGCTACTAGAAAATAAATCTCACAATCATTTGGGTATGCATTCTTTCAATCTTTAGCAAATATTTATTGAGCATTATTTATGACTCAGGTCTCATTCTAGACATTGGAATACTGTCTAAGTATCAGAATAAGACACAGAGCTGCCTTGCACACATAAGAGTGTATGATCTAGCAGAGGAAAGAGACATAATCAAATAATAACTCAAATAAATATAAAAGCACTATGGCATAAATGTTCTCCGTGAAAAGAGCATCCATGGGGCTATGAGATTATAGACTAAGAAGAATATGATTGAAGAAAAGACTATCTGATCTTGATTTTCAGTTTAAAACAAGTACATACACTTGTACCATTTAACATGAGTGGCACTGGTTTCCCAAGTTCCTAATTTCCATGAGTCAAGTGTGTTTGTGAAATTGCTTTACTAAGGAAGAAAAAGGAATGTTTCTTTTGCAGCTGCCAGAGTACAGTACTGAAAACACAAATGAAACACAAATGTGCCTGATACACAAATGAAAATGGCATGTGTTTGATTCTCATCTTCCATCTAACTAGGAAGTGTTTGATTCTCCTGGCAATCAAAACAGCCTATCAATATTGTTTTGCAAATCTCTATGGTCATTCCTATTAGATCTTTAGCAAAGAAGTAGGGAAGATTTATTTTATTTTATTCACAAGCAGGAGGGCACAGGGAAATTTTTATCATTTTTATAGCTGAATGTTGCTCATTAACTAATGAAAAATTCAAGTGATTCATATTTTAAAATAATCACTTTAAAAAGTAAATACATACATTTTAACCAAGCATTGCCTATGTTAGAAGGGAGAATAGGGAACAACTTATTGTTTACCAGACACAAAGAAGTCTCTTAGGAGTGTATCAGTGAGGTCCAAAATAGGCTGAGGGCACAATTCTTTAAGACTCTCTGTCTGTATATTTACTTACGCATTGAGTTTTTTGGAATATAAACTGTGAAGTAATTTTTTTTTTGGAGCCACTAAGAAGAAAACATGATGCTAGTTAAACTTGATACAAGGCCTTATCCATCATCCTGTGTAACACCTGACCAATCACAGCAGTTTCTTGTTTCTTTCCTGTTTCTTCTGCCTTCCATTGCATTGTTTGGCAGGCAACAGGATACCTTTTTGCACATGTCTCCAATGAACTAGAGCACTTGGCTGTTGCTTTGTAACAAAAGGTGGCATTGACATCATCTCGCCAATGATAACTTCACTAATGTCAATTTATGCCCCATCTTCCTCTCTCTCTCATGCCTTTTTATGAGCACAATAGCCTTTGTTTTCAATACTGTATCCTGATGTAATCCTCTTAGAGACATTATATTTTGCAGTTAAACTCAACTCCTGTAACAACAGTGCAAAGAACTCAAAGAAAGTGATTAAAATAAGACCAATATTATTGAATGGGCGCAGAGCATACAGGCAACAATGGTTTCATCATAGCTGCTGCCTGACCACAGAGACTATAAGATGCCATCAACTCTAAGAAGCATTTCTGTTTGGAAGGTGTTAAAAATGTAGGAAAAGCTCTATACTCTCAGATATTTGTGATATGATCTACTCTGCAGTGCTGGGCTTAGTCACTTGGTCATGTCTGACTCTTTGCAACCCCATGGATAGTCGACCACCAGGCTCCTCTGTCCATGGGGATTCTCCAGGCAAGAGTACTGGAGAGGGTTGCCATGCCTTCCTTCAAGGGATCTTCCCTCTCAACCCAGGAACTGAACCCAAGTCCCCCGCATTGCAGGCAGATTCTTTACCGTTTGAGACACCAGGGAAGCCCATGGTTTACTATAAATTACTTTAAATTATTTCACAGAATCTTTATGGAAAGTTTTATATCTGACTGAAAGTTCAATGGAAGTGAAATTAAATGTCAGTCTGATCTCAATTTATTTGATCCCTTATGTTCCACCTCCATTTTGTCTCTCAATCTCTCCAAGACTTTTCTCACCTTCAAAGAAAGCAGACACAACTTAGTGACTAAAGAACAAGAAAGCAGAGGCTTTGCAGATACCTTTGAGGTGTTGTCATGAACTTAAACCTGTTGCAGATTTTTGACTAATCTCGGTGAGAGAGACACCTACAGCGAAGGCTGAACAGCTTTCCTTCCTGCTCTATGGACACTTGGCAAAAGCATTGATGACAGTTGCGAGAACACGATGCACAGCAGTGTTCTTTACAGCAGTTGAGTCTGTGTCATCAAATCCCCAGAAACCATGATTAATAGCAGCACTGGAGTTTGTTCTCAAGTTGTATATTTGGCAGTGGTGAACTTTGATCTACGGTTTTACTTTAAAGAATCATTATGACACAAACTTTTCCTGTAATCCTTCCATCTAATCAAGCTCTAGACAGATACCGTGTAGGGGAACACTTAATGCCATTGCTATGAGCTGTGTGTTTATTATATCATTTGAAGCACTTTGATAAGGGGAGGGGGACGTGTCCTGTCCAGTCATTGAGCAGTTGGCACCACACAGAACAATCTCACCCAGAAGTGGCTAGTGCAGCATTTTGGTTAGGAACACAGACTGGAAAATTAACCCTAAAGGGAATTATGAGCCAGTGGTTTTGTCTCACATAAAATTACTTTCCTTTCATATAATTGTGTGAAAAGTGAAAGCGTTAGTCATTCGGTCTTGACTGACTCTGCAACCCTGTGGACTGTCTGCTACCAAGCTTCTCTGTCAATGGAATTCGCCAGGCAAGAATACTGGAGTGGGTTGCCATTTCTTTCTCCAGGGCATCTTCCCCACACAGGGATCAAACTCAGGTCTCCTGCATTGCAGGCAGATTATTTACAGTCTGAACCACCAGGGAAGCCTTTTCATATCATTCAGTTCAGTTCAGTTCAGTCGCTCAGTCGTGTCTGACTCTTTGCAACCCCATGAATTGCAGCACGCCAGGCCTCCCTGTCCATCACCAACTCCTGGAGTTCACCCAGACTCACGTCCATCGAGTCAGTGATGCCATCTAGCCATCTCATCCTCTGTCATCCCCTTCTCCTCCTGCCCCCAATTCCTTGCAGCATCAGAGTCTTTTCCAATGAGTCAACTCTTCGCATGAGGTGGCCAAAGTACTGGAGTTTCAGCTTAAGCATCATTCCTTCCAAAGAACACCCAGGGCTAATCTCCTTCAGAATGGACTGGTTGGATCTTCTTGCAGTCCAAGACAGGCTAAATTAATAGTTTCTCATTTTTCCCTCCTCTATCCATCTCCCCCTGCATTTCATTGTAGAAACTACATTTTCTATTCTCTTTATAATTCTTTTATAGAACATCACTGCCCAACAGAAGTATAAAACAAGCCACATATGTATACTTACATTTCCTAATGACCACACTAAAAATCAACAGGTGAAATTAATTTTCGTTTTCTATTTAATCCAATGAATCCTGAATATTATCATTTAAAATGTAATTAATATAACAATGGTTAATGGGAAATTTTCCATTATTTTTTAGTCAGTCTTTGTACACCAGTATCCGTTTTACACTAATAGCACATCTCAATTTAGATGCTAATTTTTCAGTGTAACCATTCCAAAATTAAAGTTTTGTTTAATGGAAAGATATTTTACATTGCTTCTGTTTTAAAATTTAAGCTTAAATTAATTAAGATTGAGTAAAATCTAGTTCTGTAGTTTCATAAGCCACATTTCAAGCATTCAATGGCCACAAGGGGTTAGTGGCTATCATATTGGACAGTTAATCCTCAAGCTTCAATGAGAGCCAGATCTCTGTGATTTGGGCAATTAATTTCATGCTATTAAACACTTGAACATATCCAATCTTATACGTGAGTTATTGGAAACATGAGAGGTATGAGCATTGTGATCCCCAGGAAGGCTTCAATGGGACTTCTCTTTAGGAGGTAAAGATTGAATTGTGGTTCTGGAGAAGACTCTTTAGAGTCCCTTGGACTGCAAAGAGATCAAGCCAGTCACTACTAAAGGAAATCAATCCTGAATATTCATTGGAAGGACTGATGCTGAAGTTCTAATACTTTGACCACCTGATGCAAAGAGCTAACTCATTGGAAAAGACGCTAATGCTGGGAAAGATTGAGGGCAGAAGGGAGTGATAGAGGATGTGATGGCTGGATGGCATCACTGACTCAATGAACAAGAACTTGAGCAAACTCTGGGAGACAGTGAAGGACAGGGAAGCCTGGCATGCTCTAGTCCGTGGGGTTGCAAAGAGTCGGACACAACTTAGTGACTGAACAACAACAAAGACTCGAAAGAGAAACTCATAGAGGCATAACACAGGATCATTGCGAGTGCTTAAAAAGTGGTAGCCATTAATGTGAATTTATTAGTCTTATATTAACAATATTAATGTAAGATCCTTGAAGTCACAAAATGGAACTGACACATAATATGTACCTAGTAATCATACTTTCTTTCTTTCCTCATATCCATTGTAGTAGCCATGTAAAACTTAATCAGCAAAATAACAGAAACAAGCCTATTTATCCTTAGGCATGAAACTCATAAAGACAACCACTGGATGATGGAGAAAAGAGGAATTTCTTTTATACTCCATGAAAATAATTATTGGCTATGACAAGCATTAGGTATACCTGGTATACTGGAGTTTTATACATTTTGGAAAGAAGACATAGTTGAAACTGGGTTTTTTAATTTATTTGCCACTGTAGTAGAAGTGGAGGGGGTCAAGATGGGGCAGTAGGTATGGAAGCAAGTAAAATTGCTCAGAGAAATGTGGAAACTTGTGGACCGGCCAATGGAGCAGTTCTGAATGTGGCTGATTTCCTATTGTTTGGACAGTATAACTTTGTTCCCAGCCTAAATCTTCCCAGGACAGCCCATCTTTGACTTCTTTCTAGCCACATGGTTTTAGATGAATTCAGGCTTTCTGAATGGGCATCATGCCAAGATTTCTAGACTGGAGGACAAGATAACAACTTTTGATGGAAATGTGGCCAGCCTGTACGATGCAATGAGTTAATAATGTTCAAAGTACTAAACTACCCTCAGCTGTAACAGTTATAAGAGCTGAGTCTCCATGAAGCAGAGTTGAGTTGGCCTTAGATAAGGGGGAAAAGGGCTTCTCAGATGGCTCTAGTGGTAAAGAACCCACCTGCCAATGAAGGAGACGTGATAGATGTGGGTTTGACCTCTGGATCAGGGAAAATACCCTGGAGGAGGAAATGACAACCTAGTCTAGTATTCTTGCCTGGGAAATCTGATGGACAGGGGAGCCTGGCACGCTATAGTTCACAGGGTTGCAAAGAGTCAGACATGACCATAAGGAGGAGCATGTATAAGGAGGAAAAGGCAGTTATCAAAAAAGAAGGTGGACTTCATGTTTGTTTAGATAGCCCATCATAAACTTCAAGAAAAATCTTTTGAGTCCCCACACCATCTTTCCTCCTGAAGTGAAAATAGGCTGGATAAGGCAGATTATCATTGTGGCTTCTAGAGATTTGATTTCTGCTGCTACTGAATTTGGAAGAAGAAGAGAAAAATGTGCTGCTCTCCAAGTGACTCATTTATGGACTTCCACACTGGGATGATTCTGTAAGTCCTTGAAACGTGAACTTGAACTGTTTTACCCTGATGACCGTCAGTTTTTGAAAATAGAACAAATGTAAAAGCTTGTGAAGATTATTAAGTCATTCTTTAATTTTTCCTGATCTGTTGGCATATTTGGCTTGGTTTTTTTTGTTTGTTTCAGGCACAAAGAACTATTATTGGCCCCTAAAAGAACCAATATTTTCCTCCTAAGTTCTTTGAAATTTGGTTTTCATGTTGATTCTATTAAAGGTAAGTCTTTTCTTGGGCAAACAGCCTGTGGTTTTTCCTTAGCCCACTTCTTTTCTATCAAGAATGAGGAGAAGGCTTTTTCAGAAGCTTTGTTGTTGTTGTTTGGTTGCTAAGTTGTATCTGACTCTTTGTGACCCCATGAACTGCAGCACCCCAGACTTCCCTGTCCTTCACCATCTCCCAGAGTTTGCTCAAACTCATGTTTATTGAATTGGTGATGCCATCCAACCATCTCATCCTCTGTCATCCGCTTTTCTTGCCCTAATCTTTCCCAGCATCAGAGTCTTATCCAGTGAGTCGGCTCTTCTCACCAGGTGGCCAAAGTACTGGAGCTTCAGCATCAGTTCTTTGAACAGAAGAAAGGCAGAGAGCTGGGAGGTTTCTTTTCTCTTCCTTCTTTCTGATAGAGGTGATTCCTTTCCCACACTCCTCTGTGACTAAGGGGCAGCTAGTGGTAATAGTCATAGCTGCTCTTACTTGTGTGCTTTCTATGTTTCAGACACTCTATTACGCCCTCCACCTAATTTATATTATATACTCTATGTAACTGGTGCTAGGAGAGAGGTAATTTTATTACCCTGATTTTACAGATGAAGAAACTAAGACTCAGCCAAATAAATAATTTACCAAAGGTACATGGGTAGTATATACTCAAGACAAGACTCATACCAGGTCTGATTCTTCGCAAAGCCCACTTTATGAAGGGCTGTTAAGTATTAGTAGGCATTAGTAAGCGAGAGTCTTAAACCAGGCTTCTGGGCTCCAGTCCCTTCCTCTACCTACTGACTTCTCTTCAGGCTCCCGCGCTTCCTTTTCCATTTCTGATTATATGTACAACATGCTCTTTGGGTTCTGCTCCCGCTTGTGTTTTGGGAATGGAAAGCTTCCAAAATTTATAATGCATACAAAGTTGGCAAAGGAACCTTACAGTGATTAAAAGACACACATATACAAAGTTGTAAAAACAAGGGAATCAGGAAATCTAGAACAAAATTTGGCCAAGTGGGGAGTGAAAAGAAAAGGATACAGAAACAAGAAAGGGGAGTTTTGATTTTCTCATCTGATGGCTTTAGTTCTGAAATAATAGCTTTCATTTTTATGTGTGTGTGTGTGTGTGTACAAACATGCAGATCTGTGTTTTAAAGAAGCAGTCACTTATATGAGGCCTCTCTGGTGGCTCAGTGGTAAAGAACCCACCTGCCATTACAGGAGATTTGGGTTCAGTCCCTGAGTGGGGAAGATCCCCTGGAGAAGGACATGGCAACCCACTTCAGTGTTCTTGCCTGGAAAATCCTACTGACAGAGAAGCTTGGCAGGCTACAGTCCAGAGGGTTGCAAACAGACACAAGTGAAGCAATTGAGCATGCCCGCACGTATTTCTGGTTCCAGAAATGATGCTTTTCATCACCTCTGCTATGTTAAAGAATTGTAGGGATTCCAAAGCATCTGAACAGTAATTGAGGTTCACAGAGCCGGGTGCTGCAAAGCTGCAATTCAGTCCCAGGTTTTGTCCATGCTGAGGTCTCTGTATACTTTATGTAACACTGGGTTGTTTTCACAATAATATATGCTGAATAAATGAACACTCTAGAAAGGAGACAGGGAATAAAGGTTTTTTGAACATCATGATATTGGGAATAGATACTGGTATGTGGTGATACTGGGGATGCAGTCTTAATTCTCAGCTGTAAACAGGGTCCTCGCTCCCTCAACTACACTCACATACAGAAAAGTCCACGATTTCATTTCCAACTGGCATACTATTCAAAACCAACTGATAGGTGTCAAGTTCTTGCACAAATGCATCCCTTGAGAGTTTCTTGCTGAGAAAGATTAAGTGTAATTTTCATGGATTGGTGAGAAGTATTTCTTATTCTATATGCCTTTTAGGGGTCACTGGCCTGGATCCCAGCACAGACCCATAGAGTAAGCAAAGTGGACAGGACGATGGTCCAAGTGCGCCCCTCACTTGGGGCCTGAGTGGGGCCTGTCCTGGTGACCGAGGACACAACATGTGAGCCAAAACACACGAGCTCTTGAAGGCAGCCTGTTTCTTTCCTCGCAGCTCTGTAAAATCAAAGTTTGAGGCACCACAGGAGCTCTTTTAAAACGTCCTGGCTGGGCGTGCTGCAGCCCAGATGTTGTTCCAGCCTCGCCGCGAGCTCCAATCAGTGCACAACTCGCGCCTCCGGGCTGCAGCCCGGCTCGCCTCCGCTGGCGCTGCGCCCTAGATGTTACAGATGCCACAACTCATTTCTTTGAAGTCAGTGTGTTTTTTAAAAAAACACCCCTTTCGACAGATTTGGCCCAACTTCTCATTATATAAGCTGATATGTTGGAACATCTGTCACCATGGCCTATTCGGCCCCCATCCTCCACTGAAGTATCAGAGCTTGACATTAATAAATAATGAGGCAGTGCTGGGTTGAATGCACAGATTAGGACGTATGGAGGCTAAAATGGCACCCTTTCATCTTTTAGGAAGAGGAAAGCCTAGATTAAGCAAACAAGGGAAACGCAGCTAGGGCCCAGATGAAAACTTCCAACTATTGCTCGCTTAAAACAAATGTTAATGTACCTCATGTGATTGTCTATCTCTTGCTAGTACAGATTGATGGGAAGGACTAGGGCTTACTAGCTGGAGATATATTAACACAGGAACATACGTTCTGCAGCCTCTTGGTTACCACATCTCTGAATGCCTTCTTTTGCCCAGAGAAAGTATTTTCTTAGCAGAAATAGCTATTATAGTTCGGTCTCATATTGACATCTCCCATACAGAATACTGCCCTGGTGGTAATATGCACTCAGGTGGCACCAGCGCATGAGAAATCTTGTTGGTACTGCAAATGCTTGTCTTTATTCTTCTGTCGGGATCATCGTGTGTATTGGCTATTGAGTACCTTCTGGGAACACGGTAGTTAATGCCCTTCGGGCAAATAGAAAAGGCAACAGAATCTGGTTATGCTTTCCTGTGAACTCCAGTGCTTTGAAAATTTGAATATATTTCCATATATTAATGGTCAAGTTCAGTTCAGTTCAGTTCATTTCAGTTTAGTCGCTCAGTCGTGTCCGAACTTTGCGACCCCATGAATCGCAGCACACCAGGCCTCCCTGTCCATCACCAACTCCCAGAGTTCACTCANAGGATGAGATGGTTGGATAGCATCACTGACTCGATGGGCGTGAGTCTAAGTGAACTCTGGAAGTTGGTGATGGACAGAGAGGCCTGGCGTGCTGCAATTCATGGGGTCGCAAAGGGTCGGACTCGACTGAGCGACTGAACTGAACAGAATTGAACTGAACTATCTGAAAGTTTACTAGTCACATGGATTATTAGTGAAATAGCATTGACATGATTTAGTTGGTACAAATAGCATGGCGATAGAGTTAATGGTCTCCTGTGATATCTTTTTTGGGGAAGCTGGTGAGATATGCCTGGGTAATATTATTTTAATGTAGATTTATAGTTCACTGAAGTATCCTAATAAAAACTGTGTTTTGTAATCATAGAGACCATTCTCTAACATAGTATGACAAAGGTCTAACTCTATCTACATCCTCTTCAGTGATTTTTGAACATTAGCTTGAAGACATCGAAGTGATGATTATTAAATTTGACCCAAAGCTGGGCCAGAAACAATAAGTTAATGTATAGAATCAAGATTCAAGGCAATTCTGATGACTGGAATTCTGGATGGAAAACTGAACATAAAATTTGATAAAAAAAAATTTAATAAAAACCCTTCTAAAGTCCCATATTTAAGTGAGAAGAAGAGAGAAACATGAATTTTAGATTGGNGACCCAAAGCTGGGCCAGAAACAATAAGTTAATGTATAGAATCAAGATTCAAGGCAATTCTGATGACTGGAATTCTGGATGGAAAACTGAACATAAAATTTGATAAAAAAAAATTTAATAAAAACCCTTCTAAAGTCCCATATTTAAGTGAGAAGAAGAGAGAAACATGAATTTTAGATTGGGGGCACTTGACTGGGAAGTTCATGTGAACAGATGTTTTATTAATATCTGAAAAGGAAGAACTTGTACCTTTATATTCATCTTAAAATTCTACCTTACACCAAAGATAAAAACAAAATACAAGCTAAGGAGAACACCTCAAAGGGCAGTATTCAAATACTGAAAAAAAAGTCTGACCATTGCTGCAGGCAATGTGTTCACACAAACAAATAAGTTAAAAGTCAAGCAATTGCCTAACAGCATGTTCAGAAAATAGATTCTCTTGGGAATTTAAGTTTCTTGGTGACTGTAGCTAAAATGTCAGTATTTTCTGGCCTAATTTTTTTCAAGTATTTGCCTAACTTGTCTTATTGCAATACCAAATCTAATGTTTTTGAGAATATACTACTAAGTATGCTGAGCTTTGCACCTTTCAGTCAATTATAGAGTATAATATGATATAAAAGTAATAAAATATGATTAAAAATCAATAGAAGTCTTCAGATACAGCACTGATTTGTTTGTAATTAATAAGGTATCAAAAATCATTCAACTGTGGATAAAAAATACATTTCTTTCACTTTCTCTAATTCCTGGAACTGAAGAAAAAAAAAAAAATTAGCAGGCTCTGTAAAACAGTCATGTTAATGCCTACCTCAAAGGGAAAACATCATCTTAATATCCTGTTTATAGGGAAATAGAAAATGAAAGAAATATGGGAGAAGTTTAGATCATGAAGCTACAAAGCTGTAAATAACAAATCCTTATGAGAAAAAAAATGAGAAAAAAGAAATGAATTTTTATAAAAAGAGCAGAATGTAAAGTTATGTGGTAAAACTTATTTTAGATATGCTGTGCTACAAAAAAATGGGTAACATTATCAACATTGTACAGTTTAAATATCAGGGTCTATGTGTGTTATGATTAACATATTTCAGTATATTTCTATAATACTTCTGCAAATGATAAAATATTGCCTCAAGCCATACTGACTAGAATAAATGTTGAGGTATTTTAGAAATGAGAAAATTAGTTGAAAGCATATCATTCCTTTCATGGCAATTGCCAGAAACTGGGATTTCTAAGTTCTGATGAGTCATGGGATTGGGCCAAGGGTATACCTATAGTTATCAGTAGGCCCAAATCTCACTGAATTGTTTTGTTGCTGGTAACTAGTAAGCAAGCTAACATGTCTTTCTATGACCAGCCATGCAAATAATACTATTGTGAGTAGTCAAGGAAAGATAATAGTATTTTTACACTTGAGTCATGAATGTTAGGTGTGATGATTTTTTTTCTGTGAAATAAGTTTACTGACTGGAGATATACAAATTCACTTTTAATTCAATTTTATAGTCATTTTGTCACCAACAATGTAAACTGCAGAAACCAAAATTGAAAAGCATGTGCCCATTAATAAAAGAATCTCCTATATCTTATTTCAATCAACAGGTTTTTTCCCCTCCGGTTTACTCTTCTATTAATGATATTCCAAACAATAAATCTAAAATAACAACTATTATAGTGGAATATAGTGTTCTAGGTAAAAAGTATTTTGATACTGGTCACTAGATATAATCATCTCTAATGCTAATGATATGAACATTCATAATTTAATGAAATGAGACATACAGGAAAACCCATGCTTAAAAAATAATGAATTCTCCCATATACACATATATATACACCCCTTCAAATATCAAAATTATTAATCCCATTAAAAGAGGGAAAAGAAGCCTTACTGAGGCCACATCTGCATAGAATTGGTTGATAATTTGGAATGGAATATGTTGGAGTCAAAGAAAAACCTTAAATTACAAACCCAGATGTCTTCATGATGAAGTGCATACATTTCAGGCCTTCCCAGGGATCCAAAACCTTGAGATATGCTAGAATCAACCTCCTCCCAACCTTTCAGATTTCAACCTTAAGAGAATTTCCCTTTTAAGAGAATCTTTGAATGGTTCCTCAAGGACTCTGACATTCCTTTTTTCTTTTCTCCCCAAAGCACTGGAAACCTGGTCCAAAAATTCTCAAAATTCTCTCACTAGAGAAACCTAGATTGTTCAATACCTTTCTGCCTTGTTTGCTGCCAGTTCTCTTTGGACATATTAAATTGAAGAAACATAGAAACCACCTACAAAACATTATGGAAGAATCATCAGCAAGCTGACTGGACACACACATCTGCCTTTTTTTTTTCTTTTCTTTTTGCCAGCTGCAGCAACAGAAACATTCGGGCTTTTTCTCCTTTAGAATTTGAACTCGGCAGACCTGCAGACTCCTTCCTCCCACCCCTCTCCCCACCTCCTCTCCTGCTGTCTAGCTTTAGAAATACAAGAAAAGCAAACATGCTACTTCTCGTCTGGAGCTGCATTGGAATCCTGTCAGTTAATGCGGAGGGTAGGGGGAGATAGTTACTTCGCAGGCAGAGATGTCTCACCTTCCATGCTTGTTGCCATGGAGATGAAATCCAGCGAGTAGATTTAAGGGTTGGCACGTTTGTCTGTGTTCGCTGATCTGTTCAATAACCATGTAAAAGGCGTGTCCTGGGGACCTCCGTGGAATCACAGTACCGCGGTTAGCGCTTTCCTGGCCTACGTGTGTAAATGTATCTGTCTGTGATGGATAGAAGACGTGGGCGCCCGCGAAGTGCGTGTGCGCGCGCGAGTATATTAGCAGGAAAATGTGCACGGATTTCTTCGATGTGGCAGTGTGTAAATATTTGCGCGCGCGTGTGTGTGTTTGTGAGGGCGTCTGACCGTTTGTGTACGTGAGAGAGAGAAGAGATGGGAAGTGAGGGGGGAAGGAAATCGGCTACTGCAGCAACAGGCTCTGTCTAGTCCTCAGCTCTTAAAGAAAAAAAAGACAGCGGCTCATTCTCACTTGCATCACATTTTGCAGGTTAGCAATCCTTCATCACCAACAAGGCTTTCTAAGGCAGTAGGGGTTTTCCTTAATTTATTATTAAAAATCCTTGTTTTCCTCTTCTCTCTGTATTAGTAGCTGTGCCGCGGGCATTTTGCTCTGCTCGGTGACCTCAGCCTCAGTCGAGGAGTAGGCACTAAATTCTTACGTTTTCTCATCCTATAAAGGAAAGACGTGAGTGAAGGGTGTATGGGTTTAACTGGGGACTGCATATGTCACCTGGAGTTATTTTCCCCTACCTTTCGCCTTTCCTAAGCAAACCTAACAGAACCCTCTTTTCTTAGGAGTAGGTGCCTAGGCGCTGTCCGTAGTGCTGAAACACTGCGTTCCTGCTAAATCACTTCAGTCGTGTCAGACTCTGTGAGACCCCATAGACGGCAGCCCACCAGGCTCCTCTGTCCCCAGGATTCTCCAGGCAAGAACACTGCGTAGTACAAGCTATTAATAGAAGACATACAGCGAGGAACCCTTAGATAAAGCCCACATAAAGCAGAGAGGCTCATTTTGTAATCAGCATTGAATGTATATAAATCAAACTTAAACAGCATTGAAAGCAATACAAACAAGGCAACAAACAAAACCCCCTCTCCCTTCGTCCTTTTTTAGGGCTCTTTCCATTCTCCAAGCTCAGTTATAAAGCCCAAATTCTATTTATCTTTGGATAATATATTCAGGGGCTTCCCTGATGGCTGAGCTGGGAATATCCCCTGGATAAGAGTATGGCAACCCACTCCAGTATTCTTGCCTGGAGAATTTCATGGACAGAGGAGCCTGGTGGGCTATAGTCCATGGGGCGCAAAGGGTTGGATGTGACTGAGCGACAAACATAACAACACAGTATATTCAGAACCTACAAGTTGCAAACACTTGTAGATTCCTTAACAACTAAATTATTGACCTAATGAACTATAAACTATTCAGTGACTGGGAAAAATGTGGTGCAGAACTGGGTCATTGTTCATGTAAAAAAGAAGCGAAAACAAATGTGTTCTAATTGAAAATAAAGTGAAGACAAATTTCATGTTCATTTAGACTATTTACTAAACTAGAAAATTCCATGGTCTTAACAAAAAAGTTTAATGTATAACTGTGAGTTCATATAAAACTATACTAAAAAAAAGTTAAGTCTTTTTCATTTGAAACTATTAAATGCCCTATAATACAGGCCCACCAAGGAAGAGAGTGGAAGAAGTATCTACTTCCAGGAACATGTTCATTGCCATGGTTTTACTGACTCTTTTTTTAAAGCTTGCTAAAGGCCACATCATGTTTCGATATTATATGGTATAGCAGTGCTTCTTGAAATTTAATGTGCATATGAATCCCCCAAGGATCTTGTTAAAATGAAGAGTCTCATTCAGTAAGTGTGAGATTGGGTCTCAGATTCTGAATTTCTAACAACATCTCAGGTGATTCCATAGGTTGCTAGTCTCAGGACTACACTTCTAGTAACAAAGTTCTGGAGATAGTATATTCTGGCCATGCAGTCACTCATAGCTTATGGAAAAGGAGGTCATTTTCTTTCCACAATTTTTCTATGTATGTTTCTAGATTATTGCAATAATATTCCATTCAAAGAAGTTCAGAGATTAACCATTTTGTTTGCACAATATTAATAAATTTTATGAATCTATCATTTGATTGATTTTGACATTGTCTAGACACATGCTACAGTTTACTCAATTCTCTATTTCCATACTATGATCTACAATTGGAGAAGGCAATGGCACCCCACTCCAGTACTCTTGCCTGGAAAATCCCATGGATGGAGGAGCCTAGTAGGCTGCAGTCCACGGGGTTGCTAAGAGTCAGGCATGACTGAGCGACTTCACTTTCACTTTTCACTTTCATGCAGTGGAGAAGGAAATGGCAACCCACTCCAGTATTCTTGCCTGGAGAATCCCAGAAACAGAGGAGCCTAGTGGGCTACCATCTATGGGGCTGCACAGAGTCGGACACAACTGAAGCGACTTAGCAGCAGTAGCAGCAGCAGGTCTACAATCACCAATTCTCTTTGCAAGTCAAGCTTAAGAAAATAGAGGCAAGTTATATGACTCTGCTACTGATGTTTGGGCCTCACTGCAAGAATTTGTTACCATGATTAGAGACTTCAACTTGTCATTTTATGACTTTAAATCTGGTTCCATAGTGAATGCTCATGATACTGATTTGCAAAATCTGGACATTACAGATCTAATTTTCACTCATTTTAGAAAGTAGAAGAGGACCATTGTTTCACAGGCCATTTGAGTGAAATCTGATCTGTCATATCATTGACATAATATACTTATGCTTGGATTTTGAAGGTTCCTCTGAATGATTTTGTTTTAAAAAATCCATACCTACATCAGTTGTGCAGTGCTTTCAGTTAATGCTTTTGAATTGATGCCAAAGGAAAGTTTTGACTATAAATTAGGTTCCTTGATATTAGTTGGTACATGACCTTGACCTTTAACAAGCTGTATGAACAGTGGTGATGTTTTGAAAAGTCTGCAAAATGGCTCATTCTGGAAAGCATAAAATGATTAAATATCAATTATGTTCCACATCCTTTGCCAAATGCTGGGATACAAATGAGATATTTTGGAAAACAACATAGCAGGTTATATGAAGTTCTATGGAAGTACAGAAATTAATAATTTGTTTTATTCTCCATTACCAAAAAAGCGATGAAGCATAGCAAAATATAAAATCCAGAATAGCTGTATTTCAAGTACTTGTCAATGTTTGTTGCCCCATTTTTATTTAAAAATTGTTGAAAGATAGGAAATGAATGCTTTTCTAAAACACACATAGTTTCTGGATTGTCTCTGATTTATTTTCAGAGCAATTCAAAATTATTAGAAAGGTAAATATGTGGATGAAATCGTTTAGATCTCCTTCCAAAAGAATTACCTTTACTATGCTTTGACTTTACACTTTCAGTTTATATACAAGTTCTCCACACAAAGCAATGTTCAGCTTATACAATCCACTCTGCTTGCTCTGAGGTTGTACTAAAGATTTGCCTAACACATTCTGTACTATTTCTTATATGACATACCTCTGAAAGCATTTCTTTCAAGACCAATTTCATGAATTGAACTCTCATACCCTTCCTCTTAAATCATCTCAAGGTAAGTGGTGTGTCTTCTTCTTGTATACAATGTATATCATGTAGCTGATCACATGTGCCTTTTCCTTTAGTTACCAAGGATGTCAGGGTCAAATTAACAGCTAAAAATGAGTAACTGTATAAGACCTTAAGGCTTTTATATTTATGTTCTTTATTGACTACTGCATTTATGTTCTTTCTTTATTGACTACTGCACTTTTCTTGGGAAAAGGCAATGGCACCGCACTCCAGGACTCTTGCCTGGAAAATCCCATGGATGGAGGAGCCTAGTAGGCTGCAGTCCATAGGGTCGCTAAGAGTCGGACACGACTGAGTGACTTCACTTTCACTTTTCACTTTCATGCATTGGGGAAGGAAATGGCAACCCACCCCAGTGCTCCTGCCTGGAGAATCCCAGGGACAGGGAGCCTGATGGGCTGCCGTCCTTGGGGTCGCACAGAGTCGGACATGACTGAAGCGACTTAGCAGCAGCAGCAGCACTTTGTGTTGATGTATTATTTTCCTTCAATTATCTGTTTTAATGTGTGCCTGCATCCGAATGTTCTTATGGAATCAGAAATGAAGTAAATAAATTAAAAAATAAGTAAATAAGTAAATTTATTTCTCTACTTTTTGGCAAAAAATGTTGAGTATTGGGTGAATATATATGGTTGTCAACATGAACTTGTTTTTAACAAGGTACTAAAATATAGAAAAATGAATAGTTAGCTATGAAGAGAAAAATCCAATTTATTATGCTTGTTAAGCTAGCAGAAGAAAATTTCTCTTTAACTATAGATCAGCTTTATTTCAAAACACATTGTTTCCCCATGTCTCCTTCTATTTTTCTAAATAGTGTCTTTTGTATGACTAGGACTTTTTCTTATGTCAGAGAGAAGATTTATTAATTATCTATCTTGTCAGAAGATGTGGTAACTATAGAAATGTAAAGAATATGACATCCCCACTCTAATGAATATATTTGAGAATGAAGGTGTCACTAAGAAACTGAAAGCAAAAATTTTTTCTAACAAGCCAGTTCAGGATTCTTTTCAGAGGAAAATTCTGTTACTATGAATGCTTGTCACCCTGGTTCCAGCTGACTTCTTGCTCTCAGGTTTTTTATAGTGGGATCCTCTCTGGCATGCTTCGATTCATAGGGTCTCAAAGAGTCGGACACGACTGAGCAACTGGACTGAACTGATCCTCTCTTGACCTTATTACCATGTTACCTTCAGCTTTTCATGGAAATCTGTATCTTGTCTGGCTTAAGTTTATTTAGTCTTTCTGAGTTAAAATGTTTGAAAGTAGCTCTGCTTTTTTTTTAAGTTGCCATTTATTCAAATATTGGATACTACAACTTTCAAATGCAAAATTTTTAAAAATGTATTGAGGACAAATGTAAATTACCTTTTTATTATAAATGTTAAACATCAATCCAATGCTTACTTAGTTTTAGATGACATTAGATAATTAATTATGTCCCAAAGTTACCTGTTTGTTTTTTAAAAATACATTCTTATTTGTATTGTCATTTTTAGGTACCTATGGCTTATTTTCTACATAAACAGTTTCAATCTTTTTGGAGGGTTAAGAATGCTTTTGAAATTTCAATAGGAAATCTATGCCCTCATACACTTGCAGATAATTTTGCTCACAATTCGTGGCATTCATGGACTCTTGGAAGTCCATTTTTATAAATCCCCAAAGTAATACAAGGAGTGATTTTAAAATTCTGCTATAAATAAATGGTCTGTGGTCTCATTCTCAGTTTTGCAACTAAGTACTGATTGTCTTAAAGTCCTGTATTTTTTAAACTGCACTATTAATTTTCAATTTTCCTTCTTTGGAGTTCTTCCTCCAGGTCATCTTACCATCTGATCTCTAGAGAGTAGCCAATGCTGAATATGCTGAAATAGGATTAGAGAGTATTGTAATAGGATGATTAAATTTGATTAGAAAATGACTGTGGGATTTTTGTCAACAGTGAAGAAATTATCTAAGTAAGTGGAATCATAAGTGAATTGAGCATGATGATACTTCAGTATAGATAATGATCTAATGCTGGTCTATTTAATGAGTCCCATTGAAAATGAGATGGTATGTTTTGCTGGTAAACTGTTCTGCCAAGAAGAATGCTCTAAATGTGTCAGTTCAGAGTGAACTTTTAAAATGAAGTTTCATTTAACTGGTTTCAATTTTATTGCTTGTAAGCCTTAAATCATTTCATTTAAACTGCACGTCAAGTCTTTTCTATATTTACTGTTGAATCTTAACGAATATGATAAGGTACCTTGGGCACAATGAATGTGTGATCCATAACCACAGTATAATGCTTAATTGGCTCAAGTTATCTTGCTGGGTTAAAGAAACAGAGAAATAGAATCAGTTTATTCTGCTACAGTGTATGTTTCTGTAATATGCATCAATTAATTGACAAATAGGGATGCCAAGAGAATGTGAAAATCAAGGTTTATACAAGATTTTCCCTAAAACATTAGTGTTTTGACTACTTGGTAAAGGAATTTAATGCTAAATCTATTAACATAGCTAATGCAATAAGCTTGAAGGAAGGCAATCCTATACACACTACCCATTCACTCCTTATTCCTCTTTGCTCAGTTCAGCCATATGCTCTGTCTTGAACATGCAGGGTGATTTCCTGATCTTTGTGCGTTTGCCCTTGTTTTCATAATTTACCCTTTCCTTATGCTTTTTCATCATTCTCTCTTAACTGAAAAAATTTTGGTGAAGTTCTAGATACATTGCCATGTATATTTTAGCATGTATTTTTAACTGTGCTCGTATTTTCATTAGGTTTTTAAATGTTTTTGTAGTGTTTTTGTGAAGTTGTAGGAGTTTTACATCGATTTTTCTCCAATATATTT
The DNA here is from genome assembly GCA_006410615.1 of Neotragus moschatus. Lineage (NCBI taxonomy): Eukaryota > Metazoa > Chordata > Mammalia > Artiodactyla > Bovidae > Neotragus > Neotragus moschatus. The sequence goes on along the minus strand of SJYA01001822.1, from coordinate 2,851,976 downwards.
TTTCCTAAATTTTGCCAATTATTTTTTCACTGAATAAACTTTTGTAGATTAGTTTTAGAATTATATAAAATCAATCAGAAAGTACTGAAAGTTCCTCTGTATCTCTTTTGCCCTTACTCCACAGTTTCATCTGGTATTAACATATTGCATTAGTGTGGTACATTTATTACAGTTGATGAACCAATACTGACACGTTATTACTAAGGTCCATAGTTTACATTAGGGTTTTTTTGCGTTGTACAGTTCTACATGTTTCACCAAATGCATATCATGTATCCAGCATTATAGTATCTTAAAAAAAAGTTTCATTTCTCTAAATACTCCTTGAGCTCCATTTACTCATTCTCCTCCTTTTCCTAACCCACCAGGTTAACCCCTGGAAACCACTGTCTCTATTGCTTTGTCTCCAGAATGTGTGTATGGAGTCATACAGACTCTGTTACCTTTTTTAGACTGGCTTTTTTCATTTAACAATAAGCATTTAACTTTCTTTCATGATGTTTCAGGGCTTGGTAGCTCATTTCTTTTTATCACTTAATAACATTCCATTGGATGGATATACCATAGTTTGTTTAGCCATTCACCTATTGAAGGACATCTTAGTTGCCTCCAATTTTTGAAAATTAAAAGTAAAGGTGTTTTAAACATCACTTGTATGTTTTTTTTTTTGTATGGACATAATTTTTCAACTCATTTTGGTAAATAAGTGTGTGATTTCTGGATTGTATATGGTAAGGGCATGTTTAGCTTTGTAAAACGTTAACACGCTGTCTTTCAAAGTAGGTATATCATTTTATGTTTCCACCAGCAATAAAGTAGAATTCCTGTTACTTGACATTCCTCATCAGCATTTGGTATTGTCAGTGTTTTGGATTTTAGCATCCTAATAGCTATGCAGTGATATCTCAGTGCCATTTTCATTTTCAATTCCTTATGACAAAAGACGTTGAATATCTTATGCTGATTTTCCATTTGTATATCTTCTTTGATGAGATGTCTGTTCAGATAGTTTCCAACTTTTTAATTTGGTAATTTGTTTTCTTATCATTGAGTTTTAAGAGTTCTTTATATAGTTTGGAAATATGGCCTTTACTAGATATATGTTTTGCAAAGATTTTATCCTTGTTTAAGTTTGTCTTTTTGTTTTCTTAAGTTGCCCGGAATTTTTAAGAATGATTTTATAGAACATGAGTTTTTGTTTTCAGAAGTGCATACATTGTTAAATAAGAAACACTTGTATACTTGATATCAGATGTGTAAAACCAAGGTAGCCAAACTGAACTCACATCTCTCATAAGCAAAGCTAAACTGAATGAGTATTCAGTAAGACTGAAAAAGCCTATGATACTATGTAAAAGTTGGTATAAAATAAGTTGAAGCTAGTGGCTATGTATAAAACAACACTTAAAACTATGAAGATTTAAAGGAGAAAGTATAAAGCTAATGGTTTGAGAATTAACTTAAAAATTTTTTACATAGTATTCTCTATACACAGTAATCCTTATATAACTATCCCAAGACTTTAGGTGATGCTCAAAGAAATAAACATTTGGGAAGAATAAGGTCTGAGTTTTCAGAAAAGTTTTGGACAGAATGTCAGTCCTGGGACTGTCAGAATATCTGTCCTCACAGTACTACCACGCATCCTTAGTTATCTGAAGGAAACTCTGGGGAACTCACAATTGAGATTTATTAATGGAGCAAAAAGTATAACATAAATTACAAGTTTCTTTTTATTTTTTTAATACACTTAGACTTATTTAGAGGTGCAGGGATTCCTATCTCTAATGGACACAATGAATGAATGGATGAATGAACAAATGAATATAGTTATTCTCTCCTTTGTTTTGGGATATCTCAGAACATATACTAAATAGCTTAGACACTGTGCCAAATATTATTGGATACTAAACATTATCCTCATCCTTCTGAGCTCCCTTGTATGAGACATTTCTCAGACTCTGCTAATTCTAACCTAAATTCTACCTACGAGAAGCTCAGGTATAAAATTTAAAGGGAGGGACAGAGAAACCACTAGTCTCAGCAACTAGGTATCAGCAAATGGCAGATGAGATGTTATACCAGCAGCTTCAGGGCATAAGGAAGTTCTGAGACTTACTTGCTGCTACATGAAACAAAGATAATTAGTGGCGGTTCCCATGATTCCTGCCCTGCTTAATTTTTCAAACCCTAGCAATAGTTCCTGGACCTTTGCGCCATCAGTCCCACTAATTATTGTGTAAACCTCCCTGTCTTTGTACATTAGATCCTACATGAAATGCCTACAGCTGGATCGAAAGCTTTTATTTCTTTTCCTGAGTACTGAATAAAGAAAGAAGTAAAATCATGGAAATATACCTAATCAACTCTGTTTATATACATCAATATGTTTACAGTTATGCATATAGACATATATATTTTTAGTATGTTTAAACAGTTTGTGAGTTGAAATATAATGACATGAAATCGCTTCAGCCTACCAGTTTGTAATACACCATGAAAAATATATTACATTTGTATACTACTGAAAAAGTATTGCTTCTAACAGAGTAAGCTTAGATGCAGCTATAAGGAAAAGTATAACCCTTGTTATAAACGGTAGCAAAAGGGTAGAGTTTTTGGATTCTGTTCCGTTTCATGAAACTGTGGTAATAGAAACCCAATGCAAGGCCTAAAGGGAATGGAGGTTCTTTTTCTCCCCAAGCAAGAAGTTTGTATATAGGCAGTCTAGGGCTTATACACTGGCTCTGTGAGGTCAGGCTCCTATTTTTTCTGATTTGCCATCTTTAGCTTGTGGCTCTTGTCCTCAAACCTGTTACCTCATGGTTTCAGAAGGATACTCCACCATCTAGCCTCACAGGAAAGCAAGGAGCAAAGAACTTATTAGGAAATCTTCTTCTAGTGATCCAAGTGTATTTACCCTTACAACATCTTAGAGTTGTGTCCTATGACCACTCTCAGTATTTTAGTTGGGCATATTGCTACTAGACAAAATCATGATTCTGTCAATAAAAAAAAAAAAAAAGAGAGACTGGATATTAGGCAGGAAACTTGTACTGTTCTACAGTACAGCAAAGGAACAAATAAAAACCAATGTAAAGCATGTCCTCAAGAAAAAGAAAAAAAGAAAGCTGTATTTGTGTGACCACACTGTAGACTACTGAAGCAAATTGGTTTTTACAAAAAAAACCTTTTGACTATCAGGATTAAGTTTAGTTGCGCTTAACAGAAAGACTCCAAATAGTAGCATATTAATCAGGATAGAGGATTTTCTCCAACTGAGAACAAGCTTGAGGCAGGACTATGAAGGTTGTTCGTGGTGGCTTCATGGTGTCATCAGAGACCATAACTCTATTTTCTTGTTCTAGCAACGTCAGTCCTTAGCTTTCAGTCATAAGCTCACTTCACGGTTCATCATGGTTGCCACTGCTACAGACATCATTTGTCCATTCCAAGCAGCAGCAAGAGGAGACTAGTGAGGACAAAAGGGCCGCTCTTCCAGTTAGGTCAGTCCCTTCTAAGGAACCTCCTCCTCAGTCCTCACAACATTTCTGCTCATATCCTAATGGCCAGAACATAGATGCGTGGCCATGCACAGTGGCAAGTGAAGCTAGGAAATGTGGACTTCTGTATTCACAATCACCTTAAATACATTTCTATTATCAAATAAGAGGAATATGGATGATGTTAGTTGTTAAGTCTATCACTACCATTTACAGCAGCAGTCCCCACCTTTTTGGCACCCGGGACAATTTTTCACTAACAGGGAGGAAGGGGGTGGTTCGGGATGTAACGTGAGTGATGGGGAGTGATGGGGTGAGGCAGATGAAGCTTTGTTCCCTCACATGCACTCACTTCCTGCTGTAGGGCTGGGTTCCTACCAGGCTGAGTACTGCTATCTGTCTGAGTCTCTGGGGTTGGTACCCCTGATTTATAGGATTATATTCAAATATGCATGACAGTGTGTGGATTAGACCTTATTAGTCAATAAGTCTAATTAGTCTAAGAAATGCATTGTCCCTTCTAAATGTAAGGAGTACATCAAGGCTGTATATTGTCACCCTGCTTATTTAACTTACATGCAGAGTACATCATGAGAAACGGTGGACTGGAAGAAACACAAGCTGGAATCAAGATTGCCGGGAGAAATATCAATAACCTCAGATATACAGATGACATCACCCTTATGGCAGAAAGTGAAGAGGACCTAAAAAGCCTCTTGATGAATATGAAAGAGGAGAGTGAAAAAGTTGGCTTAAAGCTGAACATTCAGAAAATGAAGATCATGGCATCCGGTCCCATCACTTCATGGGAAATAGATGGGGAAACAGTGGAAACAGTGTCAGACTTTATGTTTTTGGGCTCCAAAATCATTGCAGATGATGACTGCAGCCATGAAATTAAAGCGTCTCCTTGGAAGGAAAGTTATGACCAACCTAGATAGCATATTCAAAAGCAGAGATATGACTTTGCCGACTAAGGTGCGTCTAGTCAAGGCTATGGTTTTTCCAGTAGTCATGTATGGATGTGAGAGTTGGACTGTGAAGAGGGCTGAGCGCCGAAGAATTGATGCTTTTGAACTGTGGTGTTGGAGAGGACTCTTGATGACTGCAAGGAGATCCAACCAGTCCATTCTGAAGGAGATCGGCCCTGGGATTTCTTTGGAAGGAATGATGCTGAAGCTGAAACTCCAGTACTTTGGCCACCTCATGCAAAGAGTTAACTCATTGGAAAAGACTCTGATGCTGGGAGGGATTGGGGGCAGGAGGAGAAGGGGACGGCAGAGGGTGAGATGGCTGGATGGCATCACTGACTCGATGGATGTGAATCTGAGTGAACTCCGGGAGACGGTGATGGACAGGGAGGCCTGGAGTGGTGGGATTCATGGGGTCGAAAAGAGTCGGACAGGACCGAGCGACTGAACTGAAACAAACTGAAACATTGAGAATGACCTTGCTAAAAAAGGCAATTAAGTTAAAAACAATGTTTGTTACACAATAATCATTTTCATGAATACTCCTTGAGCTAGAATACCAAATTTGGAAAAGTTAAAAATATTACCACATGGTATCATGGCTTTGGACAGAGGAAACCTAATTCATGGACTTACTGAAGAGGAGGGGGTAGCTATGCCTATAGGAAGGAAGGCAGGGCAGAAAGCTTAGAAATTTGCTCTTCTGATCTTTCTTTTAATGGAGTTACTGGAATGAGATTGAGGAAAAGTCATAGTGATTTAAGGAATTAGAAAGAAACCAACATGACACTGTAAAGCAATTTTCCTCCCCCCCCCCAAAAAAAAAGACATTGAAAAAAAACTGAGACTCAAGTAAGTACCCAGGAATTAAAGGAGTGTTAATCTTCAAAGGAGAAAACTGTCCCAATATTGCTTACAAAAATCAAAAGTAAATCTGTTAATGGGCAATGATCCTAGCATTGTAAAGTGGAAAAATGAAAAAATTATTAAAGGAATTCAAGCAATACTGTTGGTATTATCTGAATTATTTGAATAATTGAGGTGAAAGTGGAATTCCCGCCTGAATTATTCAGATAATTGACTTAATTCTAAACTTCTCTTAACTAGTAGAGAACTTTCTTAAGTATGTAATTTTAGAATGATAAATGCTAAAAAAGACTCCTAAGTTACACAGAGTAATAGGAAAAGAAGAGAAGAAAAAGAGAGAAAAAGAGTAAATAGTTAATTGTCAGAATATATTTATTCTTTCAAGTGATAATAACCAATGTCCACTTTTTCATCACAGAATGAACTTCTATGGTGAAAAAGTGAACTATATATGTATTTCAAATATAACCTGCAATATTTTTTAATTATAAATTCCTTTCTTAGTTTCCGTTTTCTAAAGTTGGGAAACAGTGGCTTCAAATTCAGCCATTTAGTTTTGTAAAGCCAAGTAAACTGACTTTCAAAACATACTATTTCTTTGACTTTATATTCTTGGTCTTTGTCTTCAGTACTTAAAGCCAAATTAAAAGAATGCTACTGGCTGTTCCATTCTCTTCTTTGGTAGCAGAACCATAGGCAATGAGCCCAGCTGCCAACCTCCCTTACAGATGGGTGTGTCATGTTGTTACCCAGTCCAAGCTCGCTCTGCTTGCCACAGGACAAGTGTTGAGGCAAGGAAGAGACTTTAATCAGGGAGCCGGCAGATCAACAAGATGGCAGGCTAGTGCCTCAAAATAACCATCTTCTTGGGGTCTGGATGCCAGGCTGTTTTACAGATGACAGAGAAAGAAGCAATGAGGAACTAAAGTCAAAAGCAGAATAGAGAGGGAGATGCAGTGGGGAAGTAAAGTGAAAGAGTCCTCAGTCTTGCAAAACATCTCCAAGGGAATGTCCAGCCTTGAGAAAATGTCAGCCTTTAGGAGAAAGGGAAAGATATACCCATTTGAATGCAGAGTTCCAAAGAACAGCAAGGAGAGATAAGAAAGTGATCAATGCAAAGAAATAGAGGAAAATAACAGAATGGGAAAGACTAGAGATCTCTTCAAGAAAATTAGAGATAGATACCAAAAGAACATTTCATGCAAAGATGGGCACAATAAAGGACAGAAATGGTATGGACCTAACAGAAGCAGAAGATATTAAGAAGAGGTGGCAAGAACACAGAAGAACTATACAAAAAAGATCTTCACGACCCAGATAATCACAATGGTGTGATCACCCACCTAGAGCCAGACATCTTGGAATGCAAAGTCAAGTGGGCCTTAGGAAGCATCACTACGAATAAAGCTAGTGAAGGTGATGGAATTCCAGTTGAGCTATTTCAAATCTTAAAAGATGATGCTGTGAAAGTGCTGCATTCAATATGCCAGCAAATTTGGAAAACAGCAGTGGCCACAGGACTGGAAAAGGTCAGTTTTCATTCCAATCCCAAAGAAAGGCAATGCCAAAGAATGTTCAAACTACCACACACTTGCCCTCATTTCACACGCTAGCAAAATAATGCTCAAAATTATCCCTCCAAGCCAGGCTTAAACAGTACATGAACCGTGAACTTTCAGATGTTCAAACTGGTTTTAGAAAAGGCAGATGAACCAGAGATCAAATTGCCAACATCCACTGGATCATCAAAAAAGCAATATATTTCCAGAAAAACATCTACTTCCTCTTTACTAACTATGCCAAAACCTTTGACTCNAGTGATCAATGCAAAGAAATAGAGGAAAATAACAGAATGGGAAAGACTAGAGATCTCTTCAAGAAAATTAGAGATAGATACCAAAAGAACATTTCATGCAAAGATGGGCACAATAAAGGACAGAAATGGTATGGACCTAACAGAAGCAGAAGATATTAAGAAGAGGTGGCAAGAACACAGAAGAACTATACAAAAAAGATCTTCACGACCCAGATAATCACAATGGTGTGATCACCCACCTAGAGCCAGACATCTTGGAATGCAAAGTCAAGTGGGCCTTAGGAAGCATCACTACGAATAAAGCTAGTGAAGGTGATGGAATTCCAGTTGAGCTATTTCAAATCTTAAAAGATGATGCTGTGAAAGTGCTGCATTCAATATGCCAGCAAATTTGGAAAACAGCAGTGGCCACAGGACTGGAAAAGGTCAGTTTTCATTCCAATCCCAAAGAAAGGCAATGCCAAAGAATGTTCAAACTACCACACACTTGCCCTCATTTCACACGCTAGCAAAATAATGCTCAAAATTCTCCCTCCAAGCCAGGCTTAAACAGTACATGAACCGTGAACTTTCAGATGTTCAAACTGGTTTTAGAAAAGGCAGATGAACCAGAGATCAAATTGCCAACATCCACTGGATCATCAAAAAAGCAATATATTTCCAGAAAAACATCTACTTCTGCTTTACTAACTATGCCAAAACCTTTGACTCTATGGAGCACAACAAACTGTGGAAAATTCTTAAAGAGATTTCCTGACCACCTGACTTGCCTCCTGAGAAACCTATATGCAGGTTAGGAAGTAACAGTTAGAATTGGACATGGAACAACAGACTGGTTCCAAATGGGGAAGAGAGTGTGTCAAGGCTGTATATTGTCACCCTGCTTATTTAACTTATATGCAGAGAACATTATGCAAAATGCCAGACTGGTTGAAGCACAAACTGGAATCAAGATTGCCGGGAGAAGTATCAATAAGCTCAGATATGCAGATGACACCACACTTATGGCAGAAAGCAAAGAACTAAAGAGCCTCTTGATGAAGGTGAAAGAGGAGAGTGAAAAAATTGGCTTAAAACTCAACATTCAGAAAACGAAGATAATGGCATCTGGTCCCATCACTTCATGGGAAATAGATGGGGAAACAGTGGAAACAGTGCCAGACTTTGTTTTTTTTGCGCTCCAAAATCACTGCAGATGGTGACTGCAGCCATGAAATTAAAAGACACTTGCTCCTTGGAGAAAAAACCATGACCAACCTAGACAGCATGTTAAAAGTAGAGACATTACTTTGCCAACAAAGATCTGTCTAGTCAAAGCACGGTTTTTCCAGTAGTCATGTATGGATGTGAGAGTTGGACTATAAGAAAGCTGAGTGCAGAAGAATGGATCCTTTTGAACTGTGATGTTGGAGAAGACTCTTGAGAGTCCCTTGGACTGAGACGGTATTCAACCAGTCTATCCTAAAGGAAATCAGTTCTGAATATTCATTGGAAAGACTGATGCTCAAGCTGAAACTCCAATACTTTGGCCACCTGATGTGAAGAACTGACTCATTTCAAAAGACCCTGATGCTGGGAAAGATTGAAGCCGGGAGGAGAAGGGGACAACAGAGGATGAGATGGTTGGATGGCATCACCGACTCACTGGACTTGAGTTTGAGCAAGCTCCAGGAATTGGTGATGGACAGGGAAGCCTGGCATGCTGCAGTCCATGGGGTTGCAAAGAGTCGGGCATGACTGAGCAACTGAACTGAAGCGAATCTCTTCTATTTGCAAGTGAGATGGGACAAACTATCTCCCCATGAGCTGAACAAAGGCACATTAGTTTAACAGGGGGGCAGGGACCTCCAGACAAGTCACTGAGTATAATTATAATAATAAAAGCAAGTCATAGAAACAGTTTCCAACATGGAGTTAGAATTGGCTTCCTCCCTGCAATAATGTGACTAAGTTTTGACCTGTGAATGGGAAGTGTTGTGTGAGACTTCTGAACAGGAGCCTTCCCTTCTGAACAGCTTCTTGCCTTCAATGCAGACAAGATGCCTAGATCTCCAGTAGCCAGCTTGGGCCCAAGGGTGACCTTTAAAATGTTTGCCACACACTAGGGTGGTTAAAGGTCAAGACAGAAGAAACCTGTTCAGTTCAGTTCAGTTCAGTTGCTCAGTTTTGTCTGACTCTTTGCGACCCCATGGACTGCAGCACACCAGGCTTTCTGTCCATCACCAACTCCTGGAGCTTGCGCAAACTCATGTCCATAGAGTTGGTGATGCCATCCAACTATCTCATCCTCTGTCATCCCCTTTTCCTCCTGCCTTCAATCTTTCTCAGAATCAGGGTCTTTTCCAATGAGTCAGTTCTCTGCATCAAGTGGCCAAAGTATTGGAGTTTCAACTTGAACATCAGTCCTTCTGATTAATATTCAGGACTGATTTCGTTTAGGATTGACTGGTTGGATCTCCTTGCAGTCCAAAAGACTCTCAAGAGTCTTCTCCAACACAACAGTTTAAAGGCATCAATTTCTCAGAAGAAACCTGAGTCCATGATATTTGTGGAACAACTATACCTGCTCTGGGATGCCTTCCTCTACACTACTTTTACTTAAAAGAGTAATAAATTCTATCTTGTTTAAGACACTATTATTTCTAGTCTCTGTTACTAACAATACAATTCATAAATGATACACAAATTATTAGTTTAAAATATTTTGGAATTTTAGTATTAAATTTCCAGGTATGTGTAATATAATGGTTCTTTCCTTAATCTCCCTCCATCTCTCCCTCTCTCTTTCTGCCACTCTATTACATTTCAATTTGTAAGAAAGAAAACTAGGTAGTTATGTGAGGTTGCATCAGTAATACATTTTGCGCCATTGCAAAGGATGAATTTTGTAGTAGGAATTATGAGAAGGTAAAAGCTAAATCATTACTCAAGATTTTTCAGTATGTGTATATGGACTTAAAAAAATTAGCATGGAAGGAAAATATCGAAATGGAATGTAGCAATAGGATGTTAGCAAATGTGTTTTTAAATTTTTTTTTATGTTTGGCTAAGGTAAGCAGAATATAATAGCAAGTGAGGGAGGAAAGATCAATCTATAGAGCAGTCAGATGGAATAGTAGTTATTCAACATTTTCTCTTCAGAAGCTGCCCCAATTCTCTCCATCTTTTGAGATTCAGCTCTTCTGTAAAGTTCTCACGGATCTCCCTATAGAAATTAACCTCTGCCATTTATGCATTTATCAGGACTAGAGTTAAATTACAGTAAGGGAGGTACGTGTCTTAGGTACATCATTTAAAGGATGCCAAAAAGCTCAGTAATCAAGATAAATATTTTAATGAAACATTTTAATTAGCACACTACAGTATGCAGGCCAGAGCCCTGATTTTGTAAATAAACTTTTAATTATACTTCATATTTGTCTCAATTAGTGCTTTTTATAAGTGTTCTCCCCTAATAGGGAATATGCTGTACCTATTTTTGTATTCCTCATGTTCTTACTACTCTGTTTTAAGTATAAAGGTCTCTTGCTGCTGCTGTTGCTAAAATATTAAATTGAATTTTTTGAGATTTTGCAAGAATATACTATACAAGAGACTGCAGGTTTGTTTTCATCTTAAATTCAGTAACAGCCAAAGAATAACAGAGAGTGATGGATGTTTTGAAAGTACTTACAATTCAGTTCTATGAAAACCACTTGACTTTTCTTTGATTAAAACCCTGCTCAGCCTGGGGAGATAGGGAACTGTAATACTACTTTATATTCATATAGCAATTTGCCCTACATAAAGTGCTTTCTTTTAATCCTCATCTTAATCTTGCTAGGTAGGTATTATTATCCTTATTTATTATGGAAAGACTGAAAAGTTAAGTGACTTGTCCAAGGAGTTACAGGCAGATAGTGGCAGAGCAGGGGTTGTAACCCAGTTTTTTTGTGTCAAAAATCCAGTGACTTCTGCTACTCCAAATACTAAATCTTGGAGAACTGACTGAGGAGAAACAATTCATGCGGTAACAACAGCCTGTGTTGTGTTTTTGAAACAATGTCAGTGGCACCCTAAACAGTAGTATTTTACCAAGTGTACCCATATGATTAAAATTGTTCTGATTTTTATGTGTGTGCATTTGATGAAGTAACTCTTCTGGCATAGAATTGGCTGTTTTATGGTATTTCTTAGTTGAAGGAAAAAAACCCCTACACATTGAAATGTCAAGGAAATGGGGTAATTGAGGAAATTATATATTACTTGAGTATTAGTTTCTAACTACAGCTTGACCGCTAATGTGTGCATGATATTTAGCAAAGCATGTAAATCATACATGTTTGCCTCTTTATGAAAAGAAAGGTTTGGTAAGGTCTTTGAACTTTTCAGCTGAAAAAGGTTATTTCAGTGTGAAATATTATTATAGTACTCCCAAGTTAGAAGCTGATTACGTTCAATGAGTTTCTTTTTCATACTTAGGGGGAAAAAAATCTATGACTATATTTTAAAACTCCATACGGTAATTAAATTTGTTTGAGAGACTGTAACTGCTTCAAACAGGATTTCCATCAGCATATAATAAACACAACCAAAACCCCAAATGTTCATTATTGGCTACTCTAGTAGGTTTCTTATGAAAAGTATAGATTCTCCTCATTGATTGCTGCCTGGAGAATTAAAAACTTCAGTCTTCTTTTTGCCTTATTCTCTAGAACAACCAGGACTCAAAGGAATTCAAAGCCATTCTTTCCGGTGAATTGCAACCAGTCATCAATGACTATTTATTGAATGTCCACAGGGTGCCTAGGCACTGAAGTAGCAAGTGATTTATTTGCATTATTCAAAGGATTTCTAAGGAGAGTCTGAAGATTAGCAGATGTTTTTAAAGATGCTAAGTGGTGCGTGCTTCTCTAATTTAAATTGCCCCTACAGGAAATGATTAGAATAGTCTAGGTTTCAGAGCCCTAGAGATTTCTAACACCCAGAGCCGACTTTTGTTAGTGAAGACCCCCCCGGGTGCCACAGGACTGAAGGGGCTGCAGGGACTCAGAACACTGCCCTACCACGGGCTTCAGGCAAATCAAGCCCTCCTTGGGCAGGAGCACGACCGACTACGGCCATGGTGGCTCACACAAGCCACCAACCCATCCTTCTACTCCCCTCCCCGCGCACTCCCACTCCCTCCCCTCTACCAGCTCACACCATCTCCCAGTCTCCCAGCCCTGACTGGTTCTCGCGAGATCCGGGCAACTGAGCGCTCGGGGCCTTTTCAAATCGGGATCCGTTACCGCTTTGCCGGCCGCCGCCATTGTCGCGCTCGGAGCCCCTCAGCGCAGGCGGCGGAGGCGGAGGCCGTGGCGGCGGGATGGCTGACGCCGACAAGCCCGAGGTGCTTAGGGCCGCTGGCGACGACAGCCCGCATCGGCAGCCCTCGGAGCCGCCGGGCGAGCCCCGGCGAGAACCTCACCCGCCCGAGCAGGAGAAGCAGCCTCCGCAGCACAGCAGCAGCTCCAATGGCGTTAAAATGTATTGTCTTTTCCTCAGGGGACCGGGACGAGGTGGGGGGCGGGAGATCGACCTGGTGGTGGGGGGGAGGGTGTCGAAGCCGGGGCTGAGCCTTGGCGGAGGATAACCGTCCCCGGGCCGTGGGCGGCGGGTTGGTGCAGGTGCAGTCGGCCCTCTCCAGACCCTCCCCGCCCGCACCGAATCGGAGGAACCCGGATGCGGGCCTTGGGGGCTACCCTCCCCTGCTACTGACCCAAGACCGCGAGTCACCCCCTCTTCCCGGACTTCGGTTGGAGAACCCTTACGCAGAACTCGGCGGTCGCCACGATTTGCAGGAAAACGGAACCCCCCTTTAAAGGCCAATAGTTAGTGTTCATCACTAGGGAGTAACTAGGGATGACATCATCGGACATTGCCTCTTAACCGCCGAGAACGTTTGTAAAAGGAATATCTGCACCCCCCCGCCGCCCCCCGCCACATCTTCCCGGCCTCATTCTGAGCTTTATAAGTTCACTTGTTTTCTAAAGTGTGTATTCATTTCTTAACTGATCTATATACCAAGAGGAAGTTTAGTAATGTGCTGTGAGACCGAATCCATTGTGTTATCGTTGAACTGGTGAGAACTACTTTGAAAAGGGAACGGTGCGTGGTGCCTTGCTCCACCCCCTTCTCTGCCGCTTCCCCCTGTTTGTCAGCCACACAGGCTTGTTAAAAAAACTCAATGCGGGATGGTAGGATCTTAATTTTGGCAAAATAAGATCATTTTTTAGTTGAAGGAAACCCACGACTTAAAACATTGCAGCTGTCATCAGTGCCGATGAAGATTGTATTCGGTTCGAGTCATAATAATTTCCAGTTAAAAGGAAATGCTGTGCTTCCCTTTGTTCTTGTTATATAGAAGGAGTATGAAGTCAGACATTTCATCTGCACATGCCCAGCTCTTTAAACCTGAAGTTGAAAGTATGTTAATAATTTTGTGAAAACACTGCATTTACTATAAAGTAGTGAAGATAATGTTCACCCTAAAGTAGGAAAGATAAACGTTCTTACTTTTCTTTTGTGTAAGAATGTTTGGAACACTGTGTAAGACCTGGACCAATGAAAGGGTTGATTGCAGATGAAATAAAGTAGGTCTCCCAGCTCTGTTTTGTACTCTTGCTCTCAATTGGATTTGGATAGGATGGGTAGTATCTTCTAGGAAAAACAGAGATGTGGGTATAGGAGATTTGACCTGTCTCCTAGTGGAGTTTGTTCCTGGGTGGAACCTGGTGCACTTAGTAACTGAAGACCAAAAAAGTGAATGAAGCATTTTCTACCCTTCCTGCCAAATTGTGGGCTTTCAGGGATTTGACATCATAAATATAAGTGAAAACAGTGGAATGAGAAATAAGAAGTACTTTGTTTTATCTAAATATGGGCCTGCCATCTCCTTATCAAAAAGTGCAACCTTGAATTATGGAGAGAAGCCCTACTGTACTTGCGTATGATTAGTGTAATAGTCTTGGTACAGATAAAGCTGGCATCTGAACTTCCGTGAGATCTAAAAGTCTCTAATCCCTTTTAAAGTCCCATGGGGGTGTAGATAGACAAAAGAAGTGAGAAATGGGAAAAGAATCACTTTCACTTCTTACTGAAGCAGAGGTAAATATAGGGTGAAGAAATGTTACCAGTAAATAAAAATGCAGATTGTTTTCATATTGCTTGTAACTCATCTTCCTGCCTCTTTTCCCAGTTGTGAAAGAAACCAGTTTACTATCGGGTTTCTTGTACTGTCTATTCCTTAAGAACGTGTGACAGACCATCATGGATCACTTGGGCTTCCTAGGTGGCTCAGTGGCAAAGAATCTGCCTACCAATGCAGGAGACCTGGGTGTTCAATCCCTGGGTTGGGAAGATCCCCTGGAGGAGGAAATGACAGCCCACTCCAGTATTCTTTTCGGGAAAACCATATGGACAGAGGAGCCTAATAGGCTACAGTCCATAGGATCACAAAGAATCAGATGCTGAGTGACTGAGCACACAGGCATGGGTCACTCACACTAAGTAACTAGAGACATTTACCTGCATCAGCCTACAACGGAAGTAGTCAACAACCCAACACATAGACCTTGAGTTGATTCACCATATATTCTTAATGATAAGAACTTGTAGCACTGATAAAAATGGCCACATATTGCCTTAAAATATATGTTGCTTAGAGGTGAACAGAGTGCTGTTTGTCATCAAGACTGAAATGATTTTTACTGAGGCTAGTCCATAGTGATTGAGCATGGAGGCAGCTATGTCGGCATCAGCTGTGTCTTACTCCTCTTTGTATTTAAAAATGCCCAGTAAACATTTTAAGAAATGCCAAAGTGAGCTTTCATATAATCATGAAACTTGCATACAGAGGATTTATTTGGCATGTTCACATCTTTTGACAAGAAATTAAAGATGTTTCCCTCGGTCTAGTCTTTTTCTTTACGCCAAAATGGTATACTAGCTCTCCTTTTCTTAAGTGAATGTGAGGAAAAATAGCAGTGTTGTTATAATGCTTCATTATTCATGTATGACTAACAACTTGGAGCATATGGAGATTGAGAGTTACATTATGATGTTTGTATATTTCTTTTTTGAAATTTATTTTTATTTTCAGTGTTGCATTGGTTTCTGTGATGCAACAGCATGAATCCACCAAAAGTATAGCATATCCCCTCCCTCATGAATGTTCCTCTCACCCCTCCCCTATTATTATAGTTCACTTTCTTAACAATCAGACTATACCTTTAGCAACTACACTGATTTTACCTTCCATAGTAATCTTAATTTGTGCATAGTAGATCATTAGCAATGATCTTTAAGATGCTACTAATTGGGAAAAACTTGGAAGATGTCTCTCCCTCTGTTAATCCCTTGAGCAGTAAAGAGCATATCCTTTACTACTCAAAAGTGAAAGTGAAAGTCACTAGAGTCTGACTCTACTGAAGTGGGTAGCCTTTCCCTTCTCCAGGGGATCTTCCCCACCCAGGGATTGAACCCAGGTCTCCCACATTGCAGGCAGATTTTTTACCATCTGAGCCACCAGGGAAACCCAAGAATACTGGAGTAGGTTGCCTATCCCTTCTCCAGGGGNGTGAAAGTCACTAGAGTCTGACTCTACTGAAGTGGGTAGCCTTTCCCTTCTCCAGGGGATCTTCCCCACCCAGGGATTGAACCCAGGTCTCCCACATTGCAGGCAGATTTTTTACCATCTGAGCCACCAGGGAAACCCAAGAATACTGGAGTAGGTTGCCTATCCCTTCTCCAGGGGATCGTCCTGATCCAGGAATCAAACTAGGGTCTCCTGCACTGCAGGTGAATTCTTTACCAACTGAGCTGTCAGGGAAGTCTTTACTACTCAAGGGATTATATTATTATTACTACTCAAGAGATTAATAATAACTAATGATCTTACATTATTCCTTTATAGTGGAGTTGTCAGATTGTTGTAACTTTACAACATCCATGTAAGAATAAAAGAACATACTTCAGAACTTTGTGCAATTTTCCTAGTTGGTTTCACGTAGGAAGAAAATGGCAGGGGAAGGGGTATTTGGAAAGGGACTGTATAGCTGTCTGCTCACCTGAACAGAGACTTACTTTTAAAATATTTGTTGAATTCAGACTATGTAAGTAGATTCTTTGGGGGATGGAAAGAAGGATTTGTTCTTGTATCTGATGTACCCGGGAAACAGAAAAGTCCTCTGTGGTTTTTGACTGCTTGCTGCCATTTATAGGAGTGCCACTCTGTTTAGACAGGTGGGTACTTGGTGGAGTACAGTTGAGATCACTTCCAGGCATGCCATTTCTAATGAGGGAAGATGCTGTATAGTGAAGGTGTCCCTGTCTAGGTCTGAAGAGGTGGCAAAGCATATTTGGCCCTCGTGTGTCTTCCTTGATTTTAGCAGTTTTTCTGGCAGACAGTAGCATCGTCTGTGCTCAGATGAGTATGGTTTCTTAATTAACTATTCATTCAAAAATGAACATTTGTCAAGCATGTGTTACCATACTAGATACTGCTGATATCACTGCAGATGGTTTTTCTTCTCTAGCATTTTACATACTGTACTCATGGCTAGGTTGTTTCCTGCCCAGAAAAACAGTTATCTGAAAAATTCGATGTATTGTGGAACAAGTGACTACAATTAGAAGTGTGTGAAGTACTGCAGTGTATAAATCACACAATTGCTTGGCTTAGGAGATAATATGGAGCCTGGATTATGAAACCTGATTGGTTGTCAGAATAATCCAGAAAACCTAGGGCATCGTTCTCAGAGATTTTTCTTAATATGTGTTTGTGAAAAATTGCTTTCAAATTGAAGTTTTAATTAAATACTTTTAAGTTCAGTAGGATCATTGGTGACTTAAAAGAAATCTTGTTACTTTTGTTAAAGATTGCTTTTGAAAAGTAAATTTCATTTTTAAAATGTATATCCAAATTTTTGTCTTTAGGATTTACTTTGTTTACCTACATGTTACAGATGCTTGGTGAATAGCATCATGTAATTGAAATGTGATTACAGTCTTTTAAATGTCTTTGCAGTTAGGGCCTCATTAAAAAGTAGATTTATACATTTCTGGTTCATGTTGCATTTAAGTACTGCTTCTCTCCTCCATCCCATCCCACCTATTATAGCTATTACTCTTAATAAAAATGGCTCGTTTCTGTGAAATACCCTAACCTAATTTGTAGGTTAAAACAGAAATACTGAACATGAAAATAATAGGATACCTTATCAGGTTGGTCAAAACTGGGAAGAGACAAAAATTATGAGAGTCATATGGGGAGTGTATAGATATAGATATAACTGTGTTTTGATTATGTTTTTAAGCAATGGAGGAGAAAAATTCTGGGAGGAAACTGTTATTAACCTTTAAGATATGAACTTTTTCAGTGTGTCATTTTGTAAATTAAGTTTTTAGAGTGCTGAATGAGGCCCAGAAAGTTAATTCTCCATTAACAGTGGCAGTTTTAATATACTCTAGGAATCAAATCACCATTTCCCCCTCTTGTTAGGTTCTAACAACATTTATTAAGTAGTATGCTGGGGAAAACTGGGTTTGTTTGAATGCTGCAGCTATTTAATATGGAAAAAAGAAGGATTGTTAAATGAGAACTTTGGTAATATGCTGAAATCATTGCTTTGAAAATACATTGATTGGGTAGTTTCAAAGACAGTAGTTGACTCTCCAGCTGCTTTCCTTAGGTCTAACTTAGGGGAGAATTTTGTGAAATGATAAATGTGAAATACTTATTTTAACGTAGACTTCCACTATTGGAAGCACCACTGAGGTTTTCTTTTTGTTGTTCTGTTTTGTTTTTAATTCATAGGGAGAATGATGAATCAGTCAAAGAAGAGAAATCTGAATTAAAAGAAAAATCTACAGGGAATAAGAAGGCCAATAGATTCCATCCTTATTCAAAAGAAAAGAATTCAGGCACTGGAGAAAAGAAGGGTCCAAATCGTAACAGAGTTTTTATTAGCAACATCCCATATGACATGAAATGGCAAGCTATTAAAGATCTAATGAGAGAAAAAGGTAACTATTTTTGATAAACTCATTGTTGGATGATCTTCATTTAGAATGGGGAGGGAGATAAGCAAACTTTTTTTCATTCCTCTTAGCCACACAGACTCAAAAAATTGATTTTTGTTTATTTCTTGACACAAATTAATCTTTTCCTCTTCTTTCACTTGGTACAATTTCATTACAAGGTAGTATGGATAAATGAAGTTTTTTTTTTTTTTTTTGCCATGTTAGTGGGGAAGGAGCGAGCCAACATATGCATGCCACCAAGAATTTTGTTAAAGTGATTGCTTTGTCTAGTTGAAGTTTTTATAGATTTTTTAAAGGACTATTGCATTAGGTAAGCAATACATTTAGTGTGTTAAAGTATGAATAATAAGGTCTGATTATTTCTTTTTCCAAAAGCTGTTTTGTTATTATCTTGGTGGAGTCTGGAATCTGGCTGTGGAATTCATTTTGTTTGCATTGTCATGAATGCCATGATGCTGTCTCTGCAGTTCTATATTAAAATTGCGTTACTGCTGTTGCAGTTTTGTTTTCAGAATAACCTGAAAACCTTCATTATATATATATGGTTTGTTTTGGGGAAAAATCATTTTAATACTTGATCTTGTAAAAGTTAGTTTTGTTATCTCTTGAAAAATTGAGTTTCAATAGTCATGCAAACTATGTACTTGGTTTTGAGGCTGATCTAATAAATAAAAAAAAATTTTTTTTGCATTGGTGTATCTGTTGTAAGGTGACAACTATTTGATTGGTTTTATTCACTGACTTTATTTAGAAAGTGTGTGGCTTGCTGTGAAGCATGACTTGTAAATTTAGTTTACTGACGGCAAACATGATTTGAAGACATTCAGGTAGAAAGTCACCTTAAAACAGCTGTTGTGTGTAGGGGACCAAAGTTATTTGAAAAGTGCTAATGTTGATGTTTTTAATATGATAGGCTAAGGGACCTTTTGTATGTATATGTGCATTTGTTCACCAACTATATCATGCTGGCCAAAATATGATCTGTAGCATGAATTAGGTTAATATGGTTGTTAGCTTTTTTAGAGAATGTGGATGATGTACATTTCTGAAAATTAGTTAAATTTACATAGTCATTGACAGGAGGTATGTTGGTCTGGTTTTGATTGTTGGTGAATAATAGGTGCTTTTCTGTAGAGTTGTGCACAGGTGTGCAGTAAAGCAAGATACTGGTGTTTAAATGTATTGTTTCTTGGTATCTTCCTTTTGTATGTCTTATGTAGTTGGTGAGGTTACATACGTGGAGCTCTTTAAGGATGCGGAAGGAAAATCAAGGGTAAGTGCTGTGGGCAATAATCTGCTTGAGGTTTAAAAGTTCCTCAGCAGTTTACTTTTTGTATAATACTTGTACCAGTTTTTGGAAACTTAAGTTTCATTTTGTTTTACTCTATTATGAAAGATTTGAGGCTTTATACTAGCAAGTCTGACACACAAACCAAACTAGCTGCCTTGAAGAGGTGGGTTTTGAAAATGCTCATAAAGGCATTCACTTTTCTAATGCTCTAAGGTAATGCTTCTTAACCAACAGATTTTAATATAGGATTTTTTTTTGTTGTGTTCTGATGTCTTCAAGGATATTTTAAAGTCACTGAATTGATAATATTTCCTCAGAGTTCCATGAGAGGCCTGTAGCTTAAAGGTGTTATTTCAGAATGTATGTTTGAAACTTGCACTAAAGAGCTTAATTTGGTAGCCTACAGGACTACAGAAAAGGCAGTGCTCTGACCAATTGGATGAGTATAAAAACATTGACGATTAAATTGACAGAGAAGGAATAGTTGATAGATTTTTATTTTTAGCAACAAAAGCAACATATTGAAGAATATAATGGAAAGCTTTTTAGCAATGTTTAATTATATTAGCAAAAACCAGTTGGGTTCATGAGAAATAAAACTTCTGTAATCACATTCAAAGGGCACTTTGAATAATAATAATGACAAGGAACTATTTTAAAAAAATGATTCTCATCAGTCTATATTCGGTTTATTATTTTTATTTATTAAATTAAAAAATAAACTCGGTTTAAAAAATAAAAAAAAATAAAAAAATAAAAAAAATGATTCTATTACTTTGTTTCTTTAGCATCAATTTTTTAAAACATAGTTACAACTGGATGTTATTAAATTGTGTGTAGCCAGTTTTCTTTGAGAACTTTGTAAAAGTAAAATTGGAAAATTTACATTGAAATTATTTGTATACCATACATCTTTCAAAAACACATATAACAATGTAAGGATAGGTATTTGAGAGCCTTCAGTTATTTCCTTGATTGAATTTGTGCGATGACATTGCTTTAGTTTTAAAGAACAGTCATCTAAAAGTAAAAATGTGCTTCTTAGATGCTAGATTCTACAATCTTAAATGGATAGATCTAAAAATTTATAGGAAATTTGTGGTCATTTGCCTGTTATGTTCTGGAGGTGTAAAAAGCAGTGATTGTATTATCAGTTGCTTTAATGATTTAAATGTTAGAATCTATCATTAACTTCATCTACTGATGCAAAACTTTTTTTTCTTTTGCATATATTGACAAATCTACCTGGATGTAGGGTTGTGGGTAAGAATTTTTTTTTAGTATCTTAAGTGAAATTTAAATTTATGATTGGAAAAAAATCTTAGTACATAAACATTTCCTATAAATTTTTTTCCCTTTAAGTGTGGTTGAATTCAAAGATGAAGAATTTGTCAAGAAAGCACTAGAGACAATGAACAAATATGATCTTAGTGGAAGACCGTTGAATATTAAAGAGGTAAGATTTCTTGTATTTGAAATAATTTAAACATTTGAATAAAAGGACATGGTTTCTTTGTATTTTCATCTGGTAATGTTATTTATCTGATTACAACTTTTTTTAAAGCATAGATGCTTATTAAAGTGTTATATAATTGATGACAGTTTTGCTTGTACATGGTTTCATATGTGCTTTTAGGCAATATCCTATGTATTTGATTTGTCACAAGGTATAAGCAGAGATATGATTTGTAAAAATTACAGGGTGCAGAAATTTAAAGAGGACAATGCTGACTTTGTTTGATATAAACACTTTCAGTTTTCAGATTGTGTTGTCAGATTTGAAAAATATTGTAGATATTCTTGTAGTTGATAAAGTTTACTTAGTAATTCAAATTCCTTATAGATTTAAATAAAATTGATACTCACTTTTAATAAAATTAACCTGAAACTATCCCCAATTAAAATTTAAGAAAAGTTATAAATCTATTAGTGAAATATATAACCAGAACTTATATAAATGGGATGTTTAGATGCCTCCCCTAAAATGAAAATATTTACTTTGTGTGAAGCAGTGTATGTTGACAAAAGAATGATCAGAAGATAAAGTGAAAAACTGTTTACAGTTAGCTGTTAAATTAACCTTGGAAATGGCTAGCTTGAATAGAAGTCATTTTTATCTCTCTTTAGTTCATATTGTTAATCTTACCTGAATAATTTGATCACATACCACTTAGGCGTATATCCTTCTTAAAGTTTATAATAAGAAACAACAGAAGATATAACCTTGGGATGCTGAAGAGTTTCCACCAACATGGATACAAATCATTGTGAAACAGTACTGTCAGTCACAATTTAATGTAGTATGGTGTTGATTTGAGTCCCAGCTCTATCATTTTCTAGCTGTGTGACGAGTTAACTGTAATAATTTTGACTGTTGTTATTGCTGCACAGGGTGGGAGTATAACTTGGTCCTTGGTCTTGTGTTCCTGGAAATGAGATGAATAATAGCTTAAAATTAAAGGCCATGCTGCCAGCAAATAAAAGTATCCCATATCTCTTTATTGGAGTCAGCTTCTCAGTTTCTCTAATTCCGTTTGAGCCTAGGGGTTTTTTCGTTTTTGTTGTTGTTAATATTTTGACTGCTGCTGCTGCTAAGTCGCTTCAGTCGTGTCTGACTCTGTGCGACGCCAGAGACGGCAGCCCACCAGGCTCCCCCGTCCCTGGGATTCTCCAGGCAAGAACACTGGAGTGGGTTGCCATTTCCTTCTCCAATGCATGAAAGTGAAAAGTGAAAGTAAAGCAGCTCAGTGGTGTCTGACCCTCAGCGACCCCTTGGACTGCAGCCTTCCAGGCTCCTCTGCCCATGGGATTTTCCAGGCAAGAGTCCTGGAGTGGGGTGCCATTGCCTTCTCCGAATATTTTGACTGAGAAGTAGAAAATTGGTAGAGGAAGTTTAGACTCTAGTAAGCTGTGCTATTTATTTGGTATTAAATAATTTTCATGCATAAACCAGGACCAATTTTTCAGAAATGTGTTGATACCCTAATAATTTCCCATAAGGAAGTAACATTTGTAGAACAACCACCATGTAGGAAATTATAATTTTGAGGATTATGACTTGCTTTTTTATGATGTTTCCTATTCCTCTTCAAAAGACAAGTATTACAGGGAATTCTCTGGTGGTCCAGTGGTTAGGACTCTGTGTTCTCACTGCTAAGGGCTGGGGTTCAATGCCTGGTCCAGGAACTAAGATCTCACAAACCTGACAGTGGGGCCAAAAACACACACACACACACACACACACACACAAGTATTATAGGTTCTGTGTTTGTTTTGTTAGTTTTTTAACTGGGAACAAAGCCCATGCTGTTTGTGTTCAAGTTTTAGCGCATTGTAGATCCTTGGTAATATTTCAGACCCTATAGCAGATTTATGTGATCCAAGGTGATATAGAATACTTCTTATTTTTAACTTCCTAAGGAGAAGAATGATTGAGTTGGCCGAGCTAAATGATGAGGTGTTCTTTATTCAATTAACTTTTCTGGATTATTATCTCTAAAGGTTCCTTTCTTGAAATTATCTGATTTTCACATGGGTGGCTAGGATCATTGCCGAGAAATACTAGTTTGAGTCTAGGGAAAAGTATATTTCCAATATTCATTAACAGATATTAGAATTACATTTTAAAATTTACTTAAATGTGCTTAGTAGAAGTTGTAAACTTATAGGCTCTCTCATAGCAATAGTAGACAGTGACAGACAGACTGACACCTAATGGGAATGGAGGACTAAAAACCACACTGTAACGTAGGTGGTTTTACAGAAGGTGTATTATATATATTTTTTATGATATATATTTGTGTATTTTGTGTGTATATGTGTTTATATGTATGTCATACATAAAAACAAAAATATAGCAATATGCTTTATTAATATTAAGATGTTAAGGAGAAACCGACTATCTTAATGGCTCATGACTATCTTAATGGCCCCTGCTATGTCCTCCTCCTTCCCCCATGGGTAACCACTATTCTCGGTTTTGTATTTGTGCAAGTTTTTGAAACCTTAGGCCTGAAGCATTTATTTATTAACTTAAAAAGTTATAGCATTCTTCAGAACATTTCTTTGCTTTTATATTTCTATTTCTTCATTATGATGGAATACATTGAATGGCAGAATACCTTTATTCTTACATTCACTTCACCTTCTGTTCTCTTAGCCTTCCTAGAAAATTTATTAAAGTCGCCCAGCTTTCTTTTCACTAGAATTCCCTGACCAGGACCAGCAGAGTAGAGTGTAGATGGTTATGTGCATCGTAATCATTTGGTATTGCAGATAGTAGTAGTCTGTGTGTTTATGTGGTTTTTGTATTTTGTACTCTACTGAGATAAGTGAGAAGTATGTTTAAACTTGCCTTTTTTTTTGTTTTGTTTAAAGGCAGAATGTTTCTCTTAGAAGTTAATGAACTAAAGAAAACCAAACCAAACAATGTTTAGTACCATTCTTTACTTGGTACTTAGACTTTCTTTATCTTCTTCTCTCCATCTCAAATTGTAATCATTTTTGAGGTTGGAAAGTGTATAATTCTCTTTTGTTCAGGAATAAAAATTTGCAGATTGTAACAGTTCCCCTCTACCCCAGTATTTCTGGGTTTTGTAATAGTTTCTACTCTGTTGAAAGCTTTGCGGTAATATGAATTTGGCATTGCTTTGGGTGTATCATTACTGCATTTTGAAAAGGAAAGAGTCACAGTAAGTATTTGTTCCTCTTTGAGTTATTTGTATGTGTATGTGCCATCTATTTGTATACCTGTGTGAGGACAAAATTTAACTAATTTCAAGTTCTTAAGTGACTTTAGTGATTGGAAAGAGGTATTTAATTGACATCCCTGGAGACTGAAATCTTTTGTCTGTCCACAGGTTTTTATGGGACTGGATTCTCTGGATGAGAAAAAAGCTCACTCTTCAAGAGGGCCAGTAATTTGAGCCAGTTTGGATAGCTGCTGTAGAATTTGAAGTTGTTATTTTAGCGGTATAGATTTACTGATGTATATAGTGGCATTTAACATTCACTGTGTGTTATAGGATCCTGATGGAGAAAATGCTCGTAGGGCATTGCAGCGAACAGGAGGATCATTTCCAGGAGGACATGTACCCGATATGGGATCGGGATTGATGAATTTACCACCTTCCATTCTCAATAATCCAAACATTCCTCCTGAGGTTATCAGTAATTTGCAGGCTGGTAGACTTGGTTCCACAATTTTTGTTGCTAATGTAAGTCTAAGCTTTACTCTAAAATTTTGCCATTCAGATATTTAGTTCTAAGCATGAGATTATTAGATGAATGGGTTACAGGTTTATAAAACATTTTGCTTATTTTTAACTAAAGTAAGCAAAATAGTAATTATTATAAACTCAAACCCAATTTGAGTCCATAAATACAAGGTTAGAGTATAAACACAAGTATTCAGGCTTTTTAAAAATAGAACTGTGGAATTTATAAACAAACAGTTCTTGATATTATGTACTGTTATTGCATGTGATTTTAGTCATATTGGTCAGTGGATTTCTTTCTTTAGATTTGATATTT
Source organism: Neotragus moschatus (assembly GCA_006410615.1). NCBI lineage: Eukaryota > Metazoa > Chordata > Mammalia > Artiodactyla > Bovidae > Neotragus > Neotragus moschatus. The sequence continues at coordinate 2,826,932 of SJYA01001822.1, read as the reverse complement.
GAGAATGTGCACATTGTTGTTGGTTTGTCTTAAGCTTTTGAAAGCCAGTGATATCAATTATACTTTCCAAAATCTGAATTTTTGTCAGTAAAAATAGATATGAAAATTTCAAATGTACAAAACAGGACTGAGCAGCACTGAGAGGCTGTTATGGAGAATTTAAAAAAATCAAGGGTAAGGAACAACTTAGATGTAGCTTACTGATCTTTAACAACTTAAGATGTTTCTATTTGATACTGTTGATACACTGTTTTATAAGAATTAGAGTTCTTTATATTTTTGAGAATTTAGAAATGATTTGTATTATTTTAAGTGGGGAAAGGGGTTAATAGATGTGTAACTTTATATGATTTTATATTAAGCTTGACTTCAAAGTTGGTTGGAAGAAGCTAAAGGAAGTGTTCAGCATAGCTGGAACTGTAAAGCGGGCAGATATTAAAGAAGACAAAGATGGCAAGAGCAGAGGAATGGGCACAGTCACTTTTGAACAAGCAATTGAAGCAGTTCAAGCAATTTGTATCCTGATTTACACTTGAGCATTGTTTAATAAGGTTGAAGTTTGATACCATTTTGTGGTGATCATGAAATTTAAGGTTGCCTTACTTAGAAATGTGTATTAGAATTTGGTCTCCAGTGCATAAAACCTTTATTATGTCCAAGTACTAAAGTCACTCTTAAAACTTGAATTAGCCATATTATACAGGCCTGGTATTAACTTTTTACTACTTTCTCTTCCTACAACAACTAATTGTATACATGTTGTTGAAAGTAGTGTATCTCATTGTACATTAACATAGTCGCATTAAATGATGCCTAGTTAGTTTTCTTTTTTCAGGGGTTGGATTAAAAGATATTTTATTTATAAAGTAAAACTATAAAGCAAAGAATTGAAGCTTTTCTTTGAGTATGTGAAAGAAACTAATACAAATAAGTAAAATATTAAAAGAGGTTGATTAAAATATTAGGGGTAGTTTGATGCTAAATATGATTATTAAAAATGTGTTTGTATTCAACTATGATTTCATAGTTGTTCTGGCTGACTTTCCTTGACTGAACCAACAGCTATGTTCAATGGGCAGTTTTTGTTTGATAGACCTATGCATGTGAAAATGGTGAGTTCCTGTATATCACTTCAACTCTCCAACCTCAGAGTTTACCTGCTTTCTTCTACGTTACAGATCTTTTAAGTTATATATTAACCATATAATAAATTTTTTTGCAACTAGGATGACAAGTCTGTCCCTCATGAAGACTACCGGTCACATGACAGTAAAGCGCCACAGTTGCCACGTAAGTGAAGCTGTTCCTAGACGCGACGCAGATGGTCATAGGTGAAACAAGACTGTCTGTGCTTGCATCCCCAGTTGCCCACCGTGTGGTGTTTTGAGTTATGGAGCTAGTTTGTCCTAATTAATTAGGAAGACTGAGAAGATAAATATGTGCCACTTTTTGTTTCCTTTTTGTAGTTTTTCCTGATTATAAAAGCAGTATATACTAAAAAGCTTGTTAAGGTCTTATGTGGGCAGGGAGGAAACTCTTTGTAATTTTATTATCCATAAATAACCTCCATTATAACATTTTTGTGAATTTCCTTCCAGTGTTTCCTTATATGTGTATGTTTTTTTTTCATAGTTGAGAACTACCACATAAATAATTTTCTATTTTTTTTTGTTTAGCATTAGAATGTAAGCACTATTCCTTGTTATAAATTCTTTCTAAAATTTTTTATTGGCTGTTAACCCATCATATGGATGTAGGTAACTATATCCATATGATATAACTCCATATCTCCATATAGCTCCATCACTGTTTCAGTGTTATGTATATTTTAGGTATGTTAACTTTTTTTCCTTTAATCATCAACAGAGTTTTCCCTTTTTCTTTTTGTATACAAGTCTTTGGTATGTTTTTGGTTATTTCCTTAGGATAGATACCTTGAAGTAGATTTATAGGTTTTCAGGTGATTAGTGTTATCAAAATTATTTTCCAAAGGATTATAAAACAGCAATATAATATACTTAACATCTGTGTCTCAATGCTCCATCTTCAAAATGAGGATGCTTATGGTACCTACTTTATGGATTGGCATGAGAATTATATGAGTTAATATATAAAGTGCGTAGAATAGTTCTGCATAATGTAAGCACTCAGTAAATACTATCTCTTATTCTTTTTGTTATATTTTTCTGTTTGTTATTAAAGTTTTTTTATCATAAACTGTTTATATAGACAAATTTAAAATCACTCATGTAGCTATCATAGACCATATTTGTTTTAGCTGGCTTTTTCTTTAAAATAACATTTTATACATAAAGATTCTCCTCCCTTACCACCTCCCACTAGATAACTTTACCTAGAGGAAACAACTTATGGATACAGTGTTTATCATTTTATCTGTGTTTTAATAATTTGATTACACATTTATACATTCATACACATTATATGAAATTGTTTTGCTGGATTCAAAATTTGGTGTGAGTGAAATTATATTCATATTTTTCTGCAACTTGCTGTTTTTGGTTTAACATTGTTTTTGAGATTTCATGTGTGTTGAAAAATTGTAGCTCTAATCCCTTCACTTCAGTGGCTAATGCCACATTTTGTAAATATATGTGTATGTGTATTTTAGGTTATTCTAATTTTTCTGTTATAAGAAACAATACTAGTTTCAGGAGAATTTGTTCTCTTTCCCTGAAAATACTCTGTTCTCTCAACATTGGCTAGAACTTATTTGTAAAACTGGCCCTGGTGTATAGTGTTTAGGGAAAGATTTTTACTTATGAACTTTATTTGCTACTATTTATATACTATTATTTACTATACTTATTGTTGCTTATTGAGTCCATTGTGGTAATTTCTGTTTTTCTGAGAATTTACCATTTTCGTTCATTTTCAGATTTATTGGCATAAAATAGTCTCTTTCAGTTTGTGCCACAGCTATAGTTCTGTCATTTTTAAATTCCAAAGGTTTGCAATTTCTCTGTTTTTCTTAGTCAGTTTTGCTTGGAGATTTGTCAATTTTATTAGTGCTTTTGAAGAAGTAAATTCCATTTTTATATCTTAGTTTATGCTCTTAGTTTTATTTCCTTTTCTGTGTCTTTGGGTTTAGTCTCTTAGTTTTGTCCTGACTCCTTAAGTTGAATGTGTGCTTCACTAATTTGTAGCCTCTTTTTTAATACAGATAGTTATGACTATCAAGTTGGCCACTATATACAAGTTGTGCTAGAATGTCTTTATTGTGATTTAATTTTTATTAAACTACCATTATGATTTCTTCCTAAGTCATGTATTTTTGAATTTCCAAATGTATAGGTTTTTTCTTATTAATTTCTAACTTAGTGTGGCTGTACATGTCTATATGATTGTGATTCTTTGGAATTAATTAATTTGGACTTTTTATTGTGGCCTATTATATGATACATTTTAATAAATATTCCAGGTGTTCAGTATACTGTTCCATGTGTGTTGTGTGTGTGTGCATGTGCAGTCGCTCTGTTGTGTCTGACTCTTTGTGACCCCCATGAACTGTAAGCCCTCCAGGCTCCTCTATCCATAGAACTTTCCAGTCAAGAATACTGCTGTGTTTGCCATTTCCTATTCCAGAGGATCTTCCCGACCCAGGGATGGAACCTGCATCTCTTGGGTCTCCTGCATTGGCAAGCGAATTCTTTACCACTAGTGCCACCTGGAGAGCCCTGTGTTCATTAAGTCAAGTTTATTAATCATTTAAATTACACCTTTGCTAGTAATTTTGTCTGCTTGTGCTGTTAATTCCTGAGATATATTTTTGGTAAAATCCTATGCTATTAAGGTGAATTTGTCTGCTTTTTCTTATTTTTACTTTATTTCAAAACTAATTCAGTAGATGCATACAAGTATAGAACTGATATATTTTCCTAGTGAGTTAAGATTTTATCATTGTAGAGTGATTTCATGTTTAGTAACTGCCTCTATGTCTTTTGTCTAATAGTAATGTAGATACAACAGCTTTGTTTTGTTTATTCTATTTTGTCTAATAGTAATATAGATACAACAGCTTTGCTTTGTTTATTCTATAAATCTATTTATAGATTTATTTGGTTTAATTCCTATTATCTTATTTTGTGTTTTATTAGTATTTATCTGCTTTGTACAAATATTTACTTTATATTTCTTTTTCTCCTATCTTTCCCTTTCAGTGGTTATCCTGAATATTTTAGTATGTTGATATAAAGTCTGAAGTTAATAGGATTATTCTCAAAAGCCAAATGACCTTTGAATGCTCTAATTTTAATCACTTTCCTACTGAATTATATCCTATTATTGTTTAATGTTTTAGTTATATGTTTACTTTTTATCCAGTTCCACAAAATAGGCATTATTAGTACTTACTTATCTTATTATTTGCTTTCACAGATCATGACACTGTTATTTTGCCCCCTGAAGCATATATTTTAAAGCTCTTTCAATAAGTATCTGTTGTTAGTAAATTCTCTCAACTTTGATTCGTCTATGGAGAAGGCAATGGCACCCCACTCCAGTACTCTTGCCTGGAAAATCCTACGGACGGAGGACCCTGGTAGGCTGCAGTCCATGGGGTCGCTAAGAGTCGGATATGACTGAGCGACTTCGCTTACACTTTTCACTTTCATGCATTGGAGAAAGAAATGGCAACCCACTCCAGTTCTTGCCTGGAGAATCCCAGGGATGGAGGAGCCTGGTGGGCTGCCATCTCTGGGGTCGCACAGAGTCGGACACGACTGAAGTGACTTAGCAGCAGCATAAATGTCTTCGAAGATGAAGTTATATAATTTAAGGTAGTTATCTTCCCTCAGCACTTTAAAAATATTCCAGTCTTCTGACTTCCATTATTGCTATTGAGTCAGCTATCAGCTGAATTGTCCTTTCTTTGTAGGTAAGCTGTGTTCTTCGTGTAGCCAATTTTAAGATCTTTGTCTTTAGCATATAGTTTTACTACATTGTGGGTGTGGATTATCCTTTATTGGGCTTTCACAATTGAGAATTCAGTTTTTTAAAATAAATTCTGGAAAATTCTCAGCTTAACATGTCTTTGAATATTGCCTGTTCGCCGTTTGTAGGGCAGTCCTTTTCTGCCATTCCTTGTCACTTAGGGTGTCATCTTTTAAGATCCTGGCTTTGTAAAGTAAGGGCTTTCAATTTTCTTTTCCACCACTAGAACTCTTCAATTTATTTAGATTAAAAATAATCCTTTATTATATTCATATTTATTTTATGCCTATTCTTTTCAAGATTTATGGTTTTATGTACTTTTTTCTATTGAGATGTGTGAATTCATAGACTTGGACAGAATCAGTTTGTTGTTTTAAGTTAATTATTTTTAATGTGTTTATTCTTTCCTTTCTCCCTCCACTTCCACTTCCTTTGTTGAGATTATTGTAACTTGGCAAGTGGAGGCCTCTTCATTTCTTATGCTTCTGATATTCTTTCTTTCTGGTAAGAATGGAATTTCCCAGATCCATGATTTTTCTTTTTCTGAGACATGAAATTGGCCTACTTTCAAAGAGTCCTGGTTCCTTTTAGTGAAGAATGGTATCAGAGATGAAAATAAGAGTGTTATGTGTAGACATGAGAATTATTGATAGTTCAGTGTGCTATTGCTTTGAATCATTTTTAGGGACTGAACTGAAAAAAAGGTATTTCTTTTACCAGGTCACACTGATCTTTCCAATTTAACACAACATGCTTCTGTACTATAAAAAAAAAAAAAAGTATATAATATATGGTTTTCTCAACCCTTAGCACTTACTAATTGCTCCATTGACTAGCAGGAACTTTAAGACCAAACTCAGAGTTAGTAGAGTAAAACAATTCCCACTGTCTTTAAGGTCATCAGATTATCTTCTTAGAGTCTATTTTCAGTGAACTTAAGTAATTTAAGAGAAGTAAAAAGAATACTGGATTTAGAGACAGAAATCTTCAATTCTAGTGTTAGCTTAATGATATAGCATTTTGCAAGTAACTTAAGGTCTCAAAAATTACCTCATCTATGCATGACAGATATGAAAACACTTAAGATACCATATAAATATGTCAACGATAAAACTAGGTAATATAACATTCACTTTATTCAATATTATGTTTACTTGGTTGTTGACTTTTTAGTTTCTTTTGAACCATCTAAAAGTAATTCCTAGATTTTAAGAGGGTCTGCAGATTTAATATGTACATATTTTAAGATATGTAGGTCATTTATAAAATGATTCAGAATGCTCTTAGTATTTCATTACTCTTTTTCAGTATGCATTTGACTGTGATATAAATGAACCTGCTTCATAAAACACTTCTCTTTAGTAAATGATATAGTAAGGCCTCAGTGTGCTACGTTTCAGTGAAAACAAGAACTGTTGCTCTTATTTACAAATTTTTGAACTTTTAGAAAATACTACAAGCATATAGCTTTAAAATTTTCAGTGGCAGTTAGTTGATCAAATATGAATTGATAACATCCTTACTTGTGTTTTAGGTGGTCTTGGAGGCATTGGAATGGGACTTGGTCCAGGTGGACAACCTATTAGTGCCAGCCAGTTGAACATAGGTGGTGTAATGGGAAATTTAGGTCCAAGTGGTGAGTATTCTAACTTTTTTATTTTGTTTTAAATGACACATTTGCTAGATTGTAAAGCTTATACTTACTAGTTTGTAATAATGTTGAAAAGACTCTAGTTTATAATTGAATATTTAAGATGTTACTTTAGCCTGAAAAAGGAAGGAAACCTTGAGAGAAGAGAACATGAAAGAGATTGGGCAAAGGTCGGGAGGGTTCCTCTGAGGCCAGCCATGTTATAGTTAGCCTTTTAGCACTGTGGATTTTGAATTGTCAAAGGAGAATATTCAGTATTGTCTGTGCCTTGTATATCATGGATATACTTTCTTTGTGGGATGGGTGAAATACTACCATATTGTAAGCAATTTAAATTTGAATATCTAGTTGGGAAGGTAGCTTTTCAGATAGCTGTTTGACTCTTCACCTAATCTACAGTTTATCTTTGAAAATTAATTTTTAAGCTTTTTGGTTTCAGAACCCTTTTGTAAACTTTAAAAATTTGTTGAGGACTCCAAAATGCTTTTGTGTATGTGGTTATATTTGTTGGTATGTACTTTATAAGAAATTAAAAATTAGAACTTAAAAATTTGCATGTTTAAAATAATAACAAACTTATTATATGTTAACATAAATGTAGTTTTCAAGAAAACAAAAATTAGAAGAGTGATACTTCATCTTTTTTTGCATCTCTTTAATGTTTGGCTTAATGTAAGATAATCATGCTCTTACATTTGCTTCTGAATTCAGTTCATTACATTACCATCTATTGTGTAGTTTCTGGAAAATTCCACCTTATACTCAGGAGAAAGTGAAAGTAAAGCAGTCAGTATCGTAGTATTATTTGAATAGTAAAATAGTTTTGATCTATCGAACCCTCAAAGATCCCCATACCATATTTTGAGAATTGCTATTTTAACTGACGAACTAGTAGATGCTCTCTGGTTCCTGTTTTTGTTGAGGTGCTATAGCTACAGTTTAAATTGTGAGGGTAGTTAAAATAATCATTCTCATCTAAAGGGGTGGAAATTTTCTCCCTTACTCTTAGGCCTTCTGCCCTCCTAAACACATACTATTTTTATTCTTTAATTTTTTACTGCTCCCTTAGCTGCCATATTTGAAGGAAACCTGATTTCTCAATCTGCTATAGTGATATTTGTGTGTGTGAGCTGAAAAAATAATGAACTTTTGCCCAATCCTAGATATTCTCTAACCAGATGTGAGCATGACCAGTGAATTTTGTTTTCTTGACTAATGAATATTCACAGAGACCTTTTTAAAGACTCTTGATTAGACAACTGCTATGGCATAGCACTTTCAACCATCCTGCCTATACCCTGCTGCTTCTCTGTGACTAGACCAGTATTATATCTATTGTGCTCTTGCATTATGTCATTCTTTAGTCATTAAAATAAAGTTTATTGAAAGTAAATATTGTGTACTTTATTTGAGGTATGGGAATGGATGGTCCAGGTTTTGGAGGAATGAATAGAATTGGAGGAGGTATGTATAAGTATTTGTTTCTTTTTTTTTTGTATGTACCCATCACCATGTTGAGTGAATTAGAAATATGTTGAGAATTCTAAGGAAAACAAAACATGATTTACTGTTGGCTCACGTCCTAAAGGCTGTGAGCGGGAATTTGGCCTACTACATACTTAAGGGCTATCGAAGGTGATGTGTTATGAAAAATTTGCTGATGAGACTTAACATTTACAAAATGCACTGTTCAGCTATTCAACTGACAGTCACATCTCAAACTTAATCTTTATTTCATAGGAATTGGGTTTGGTGGTCTGGAAGCAATGAATAGCATGGGAGGATTTGGAGGAGTTGGTCGAATGGGAGGTAGGTAATTGTATATAGTGGGATATGTGTGGTATATTTCATTTTCCTTATTATTAAAAATGTCCCCCCTTTACTTCGGGATGGATACCATAGATATTTTCAGAGGATGTATGGGCACTAGGGGATAAGGACAGATATAGCAGGACTGGGATATATATGGCATAGAAAGTAGGTTGGGTGAATCTTGGACTTTCTGTATTGTGACTTTTGCTGTCGTTACAGTTTAGTTTCAGTAAGTTCCTAAATAGATTACTGTTTATTGATAATACTTGAAAAAGGGTTAATTTGTTGCATAATCTTTTCAGAGCTATACCGTGGTGCGATGACTAGTAGCATGGAGAGAGATTTTGGACGTGGTGATATTGGAATAAATCGAGGCTTTGGAGATTCCTTTGGTAGACTTGGTAGGGCTGGCTGTTTACTTCTCCTTTTCTTTTTGCAGGTTATATTTTTAGAGTTTGGCTCTCTTTTTTATGAAAAAATAGACATTTAAAATGTTTCATGTAGTTTATTACTTGAAGAAAAATACTTTGGAGATTTTAATGTACTAGCTCTCTTTTTCAGTTACATATCTAAACCCTATTTCTAGAAGACTTTGTATTTTTCAGTTTTTATACATCTTCTGAGAGCATAGTACTTTGAGAATTTTAAAGTATGATTATTAATTAGTATATTATCTTTCCATCCTTGTTTAGGCAGTGCAATGATTGGAGGGTTTGCAGGAAGAATAGGAGCTTCTAACATGGGTCCAATAGGATCTGGAATAAGTAGGTTTAAATTTTACTAGAATTTTATAGTAATATTTGAGTACTTGGCAAAAAACTTTGCAAGAGTAGTTATTGTAGTATAGTAATACTTTGTTCTTAAATGTTACTATGACTTGTAATTTAGAGAAACTTTGATAATTATTGAGCTTTACTGTTTGAAATTTCTAAACTAACTTTGAATTTTACTTCTTTGACATTTCTAAACACCAGCATATGTGTTTAATGTCACCCAATTCAAGAACATTTATTCCAACTAATGAATCTGGGGAGTTTTCTAGGCATGTGTTAGGAACAACATTAGCTTTAGCATCAATTTTGTTTCCTTGCTTATATTGGAGACTAACTTATTTCATCTGTGAGCAGCTTGTGCCTTCTGGTAAACACGGGTGAATTGCCTCAGATCTAACACTTCTTGAGACCTCCTGAGTTTGAGGGCAAGATTGAAAGAGATGCTTATTTCCTTGCCTCTTAAATCTTTCCGTGATAGAATCAAGAGTACCATTTTTGCAACCCTAGAGAATTCTAAATTTCTTCCCTCTGTTTCCACTACTACATTTTAGAACTTATATTAAGCCTTAGCACAAGGCTTATAATTTTGACTCCTGCCGAACCATGTCTATGTGAGCTCTCCATACTTTATTGACTTCCTTTACTTGATTGAAATCTCACACATAGGAAACACAGTCTACTTGAACTGTTCTAAGAGTGAGTTTAAAAAAAATCTTGTCAGTGGAAGATACTTACTCCATTGTACCTTGCTTCTCATTTTATTCTTTTCAACATCTTTTGTCAACTTTGGCTATTTATTTCCCTGTTGAATATAATATCCCTATCTTCCTTTTTCACCTCAGTGTTTATACTTCTGTTCCCCTAAGTTTATATTTGTTATTAACAGAAAACCAATTTGAGGGTGATGTTAGTTTTTAGAATGGGGATACTAGAATAGCTATGAGAAACAAGGATACATTTGAGAAAGAGTAGAATTGGAATAAAGAGGATTCAACTTGAATATAGCAATCAAGTGGGTATGAGATACAAGCTAGATTCTCAGGCTCTGGCTAAAGGGATGTGATTGTGTTTCTTGTTATCTCTATAAGTTCTGTATAACAGAGAGACTAAAAATTAGGTTCTTTGGTTATTAGAAATTGACTTGATAATGAAAGGAGAAATTATATGTGAGAAAAGATGCTGAGATAAAAGGTAAGCTAGGGAAAGAATATTATGTAGGACAGTATGATGAGATCAACAGTTGATGTGTGAGTTGTAATTATTTGAATTTATCCCACATGTCTTTGTTCTAATAATTACTAAACTTGGTAGTATTAGAAAATGAAAATGAGGGTAAAAACTACTATAACATTAATGAATAAAGTATTAACAATTGGTAGAAAATTTATGTTTTATGATATGAATATAACTTTATAGAAGTATATATGTCTAATGTAGTTATACAGTGGCTAGAATAAACTGATTGAGTTAGCCATTAACATTCAATTAACCTAAGATATACCAAATTAAAATTTGTTCCTTGGAAGATTGTTATATCATGTATATGAAAATAATTTTATGTTTATATATTGTCTAATCACATAAATTAATTTTTATCTCCCTTTCTTTCTCAAAAATGATTGTCTCCCTCCTTTTTCTCTCCTTCTTCCTTCTCTTTTTCCTTCTGCTTTTAAAACAAAAATGCCAAACTCCCAAATCCTCCCTTCCCTTCTTGAAAATCCAGGTGGTGGAATGGGTGGCATGAACAGTGTGACTGGAGGAATGGGGATGGGACTGGATCGGATGAGTTCCAGCTTTGATAGAATGGGACCAGGTATAGGAGCTATACTGGAGAGAAGCATCGATATGGATCGAGGATTTTTATCGGGTCCGATGGGAAGCGGAATGAGAGACAGAATAGGCTCCAAAGGCAACCAGATATTTGTCAGAAATGTAAGCAACTAAATGTAAAGGATACTTAAAATTAATTTTTTCCTTGTATATCTGTTACTAATACCTTTTTTCATTCTAGCTGCCTTTTGACTTGACTTGGCAGAAACTAAAAGAGAAATTCAGTCAGTGTGGTAAGTATGCCAAACTGTAGATATATTGATATTGACTATGGAAGAAAAATTGATTTTAAACTTTTAAATACTGCTTAGATCATTACCTTTTCAGATGCTTATTCCTGGGTTAATTCCACTTCAAAGAAATGAATTATTTTGCTACCCTCTGACATAACAGCAGTGCATATTAGTACTAAATAACAAGATTTAGAGTAGAGTTTGACATTGAGTAGAGTCTTTGTGGATAAAGAAGGTTCATATTGTACTACCTGATTTTTAAATGGTTAATATATCATCATTGGTTGCATTTAAAAGGAATTTTTTTCCTTTGGGAAATACTGACAAGTGGTATTTTTTTTGTTTTATGATGTAGTGCAGTGCATTGTCAGTATGACCCAATGAAATCCTGATTTCAAAGTGATATGGAGTTAATAGATGAGACCCATTCTGCACACTTTTGTCACTTGTACAACTCAAGTACCTTAGGTGGTAGGTAGCATAGAACCCACTGTCTAGATGCCTTAGACAGGTACATGCTGTTGGCCCTTCTGTTTCTTTTATAAATTATTCTTGGCTATAATGATACTACCTGTACAACCATAATATGTTCATTAGCTCTGTAGAAAATTAGGTGGTTTATTACTTTTAAAAGAGGGCCTTTTCTTGTGATGATGAGAGAATTGGTGCAAGTGAAACAAAGTAACAGATTTCCTGCTAACATTTGTCTGCTCTTGCATCATAACCCAGAGAGTATAGTCATTAATAGTAAGCCATGTAGGTGGCATATAATGATGAAAAATGACTAAATAAAAGTGATACATTCAGCTTTTGAGAGTTAATGTAAAGTTGAGTATTTGGACTATTATCTTTAATTTTTAGAGATCGCAAAGGGGGTAAGTTTCAGTGTTCTCCTGTAAAAGTAGCCTTTGTCACCACTATCACAGTGATAGTGATCTTTTGGAAGCTATAATCTGAGAGTACTTTATACTTAACTTTCTTATAATAATCTGTTCACATGTTTGTTTTTTTTGCCCCTCCCAGATGGAAGCTTTTGAGAGCGAGAACCATCATCTTTTTATTTTAGCATCCTTCATTGCTTCTGTACATACAGTAGGAGTTTATTAAATGTTTATGAATGAGTTAAGCATTCTGAAAAGATCTTCATTCATTTATTTGCTTATTTAGTCATTAATTAAATCTCCACATACTATATTTTTGGCAGTCTGCTTGTCATTAGGATTAGAAAGAAGAAAGTAAGATATTACCACTGCCCTCAAAGAACATACAATATGAATCTGTCTGTAATCTTCTACTGGCTCCTTTTAGTTGACTATCCTCTTATTTATATTTATGTAGTTTATTCAAAGAAGAGAAACATAATTTTTCTTGATAAAAAAGTTGTTGTAAATAAGTCAGCTAGTAGTAATAGTTGCTACTAAGAGAAAGCAGAATTATGAAATTGTTTTGAGGTATTAGTAGTCTTTGTAGGAGTAAGATCTGTCAGAATGAGTAAGCAGCAGTTAGCCATGAATCCCATAAAGGGAAGTGAACGTATCAGGGCCGTAGTGAAATGCATCAAATGAGGGAGCAGTGGCAGCAAGTATAGATAACTGCTGCTATTGTAGTTTCAGTGAAAAAAAAAAAAATCTCCAAATATCATATGATTAAGTAGAAGTGAAACAAAATAAAGAACAAATGAGACAATAGTGACATCAATGGAAATGTGACCAATATTGAATTGACTCTTCTTTGTCATATGTAGGCAGATTTCTTTTCAGATCAGACACTGTAGCACGTTTGAGGTCTTTGGTGGGCTTCTATACTTGCTACTGGCATTGTTTTGACAGGAGGACATCATCGACTCAAAAACATGTTTCAAAAGGAAAAAACTAGTACCTAAATCTACACTTTAAAAATCTGTACAACATTTTAGCTAATAAAATAAAGTGGTTAACTTTGTTATTTTAGCTCTAGTCTTTTTTTTGTAGACTACATTTTGTTTATTTATTCAGCTGTTGATGAACATTTGGATTGCTTCCATCTTTTGTCTGTTGTGAATAATGTTGCTATGAACATGAATATACAAGTATCTCCTTTAGACTGCTTTCAGTTCTTTTGGATATATATTTAGAAGTGAAATTTTTGGATCATGATGTGCTTGACATACTTTGTCAATCAGTTATGACCGGCTTTGCAACCCCATGGACTATAGCCTACCAGGCTCCTCTGTCCATGGGATTCTCCCCGAAAGAGTCCTGGAGTGGGTAGCCCTTCCCTTCTCTGGAGGATCTTTCCAACCCAGGGATCAAACCCAGGTCTCTTGATTTTCAGGCAAATTTTTTTACTATCTGAGCCACCAGGGAAGCTCTTGGATTATATTGTTATTCAATTTTAGTTCTTTTGAGGAATTGCCATAGTGTTTCCTTAATGGCTGCTCCAATTTGCGTTCTTTCCAACAATATACGTAAGTTCCAATTTCTCCACATCCTAACCAACACTTTTCTTTTCTTCTTCTTTCTTAAAAACTAGTCATGCTAATGGTGTGAGGTGATGGCTCACTGTAGTTTTGATTTGTAATTCTCTAATGATTAATGATGTTGAACATCTTTTCATGTACTTCTTGGCCGTTTATATATTCCTGGAAAAATGTCTACTTAGGTTCTTGATACATTTTTAATTGGCTTGTATTTTTGTTGGTTTGTTTTTGCTGTTACTGAGTTGTAAGAGTTTTTTATGTTTCTAAACATTTACTCCTGGTCGCTGCTGCTAAATCACTTCAGTTGTGTCTGACTCTGTGGGACCCCATAGACAGCAGCCCACCATGCTCCCCCATCCCTGGGATTCTCCAGGCAAGAACACTGGTGGTTAGATATGTGATTTGCATGTGTTTCCTTCCATTCTATAGGTTGCCTTCTCATTTTGTTAATTATGTCCTTTGATGCATGCTGCTGCTACTGCTAAGTCACTTCAGGCGTGTCTGACTCTGTGCGACCCCATAGATGGTAGCCCACCAGGCTCCCCCGTCTCTGGGATTCTCCAGGCAAGAACACTGGAGTGGGTTGCCATTTCCTTCTCCATAGCTCTAGTCTTAAGTCCCTTGTTGATCAGTCTGTGTTATGTTATGAAAGTAATGATATTTGTTTTCTCAATTGTAAAAGCATCTGATTTTAGGTTTGTATTAAGGTAATATAAGAAATTTCTTACTGTTTTCCTATTTTAAACTTGAACTTACATTAGTGGAAAGGAAAATAAGTTATGGTAATATAGAATTAAGTGTCCAGCTACTGACAACTATGGAAATTATTTATTTGGCTTGTATGAACTGAACAATTTTCTGCCACATCACTGTATTTTTTTAAATCTTAAGAATTTTTATTTCTTAGAATGAGAAGTTTGTTTTTAATCTGCTCCAAGCCTTTAGTGGCCCTTTTAGTAGTATAAGTCAGTGTTTTGCTTTTTCTTAACTCCCTTGGGCCCAAGGTAAGTTAAGTATATTCTCTTGGTTACTTAGTAAGAGTCTGGTGATACTTCATGCTCTCTGCTAAAATAGTAACTGTCAGCAAATGACCCATCAGCAAGCCCTCTGATCATTAAATGTCTATAGTGTTTAATTTTCCTTAATGGGGCAGTTACAAAGGCTGAAAAAATGTAGTATGAGTTATATAACCCTCAGTACAGCATTTCCTCAGCAAATATAATACAGGAAAAAAAATCTGTTCAGATCTCCAAATATAACAAGATGAGAAGTTAAGTGAGAATAGTAAAGTAGATCTTCCTTTATTCTGCTCAGTATAATTCCTCAGAATATGCATTTTTAAGAAGGCAGACTGTAATATAAGTGAACCATTTAGAGTTGGATCCCACATAGGTTTAGGTTATGCTAACAAAGTCAAATAGGCATAGCCTATCAAACTTCGTATAGCCTGTACCCTTTAGCTGCACTCAGTGGTCTAGTATGATGCAGGACCATAGCATTGCAGTGCAAGGAAAGCCCATCTTAACTATTTTTGCTTTAAACTGTAACAAATGTAACATTGCTCTACAGGTTTCCATAATGTAGTTTTCTATATCAATTAGAAGATGTATTAACGGCACAGAAAACAGATTCTTGTGGTAGATTTTATTTACTAAAATAAAATACATGCTGCTTCCATTGTGGCTCAGCTGGTAAAGAATCTGCCTACAATGCAGGAAACCTGGGTTTGATCCCTGGGTTAGGAAGATCCCCTGGAGAAGGGAAAGGCTACCCACTCCAGTTTTCTGGCCTGGAGAATTCCATGGACTGTGTAGTCCATGGGATTGCAAAAAGTCAGACACGACTGAGCAGCTTTCACATGCTGCTTCAAGCATGACTTAGAGTACTCAAGATTAACATAACAGTAAAAATAATNTTCTCCCCGAAAGAGTCCTGGAGTGGGTAGCCCTTCCCTTCTCTGGAGGATCTTTCCAACCCAGGGATCAAACCCAGGTCTCTTGATTTTCAGGCAAATTTTTTTACTATCTGAGCCACCAGGGAAGCTCTTGGATTATATTGTTATTCAATTTTAGTTCTTTTGAGGAATTGCCATAGTGTTTCCTTAATGGCTGCTCCAATTTGCGTTCTTTCCAACAATATACGTAAGTTCCAATTTCTCCACATCCTAACCAACACTTTTCTTTTCTTCTTCTTTCTTAAAAACTAGTCATGCTAATGGTGTGAGGTGATGGCTCACTGTAGTTTTGATTTGTAATTCTCTAATGATTAATGATGTTGAACATCTTTTCATGTACTTCTTGGCCGTTTATATATTCCTGGAAAAATGTCTACTTAGGTTCTTGATACATTTTTAATTGGCTTGTATTTTTGTTGGTTTGTTTTTGCTGTTACTGAGTTGTAAGAGTTTTTTATGTTTCTAAACATTTACTCCTGGTCGCTGCTGCTAAATCACTTCAGTTGTGTCTGACTCTGTGGGACCCCATAGACAGCAGCCCACCATGCTCCCCCATCCCTGGGATTCTCCAGGCAAGAACACTGGTGGTTAGATATGTGATTTGCATGTGTTTCCTTCCATTCTATAGGTTGCCTTCTCATTTTGTTAATTATGTCCTTTGATGCATGCTGCTGCTACTGCTAAGTCACTTCAGGCGTGTCTGACTCTGTGCGACCCCATAGATGGTAGCCCACCAGGCTCCCCCGTCTCTGGGATTCTCCAGGCAAGAACACTGGAGTGGGTTGCCATTTCCTTCTCCATAGCTCTAGTCTTAAGTCCCTTGTTGATCAGTCTGTGTTATGTTATGAAAGTAATGATATTTGTTTTCTCAATTGTAAAAGCATCTGATTTTAGGTTTGTATTAAGGTAATATAAGAAATTTCTTACTGTTTTCCTATTTTAAACTTGAACTTACATTAGTGGAAAGGAAAATAAGTTATGGTAATATAGAATTAAGTGTCCAGCTACTGACAACTATGGAAATTATTTATTTGGCTTGTATGAACTGAACAATTTTCTGCCACATCACTGTATTTTTTTAAATCTTAAGAATTTTTATTTCTTAGAATGAGAAGTTTGTTTTTAATCTGCTCCAAGCCTTTAGTGGCCCTTTTAGTAGTATAAGTCAGTGTTTTGCTTTTTCTTAACTCCCTTGGGCCCAAGGTAAGTTAAGTATATTCTCTTGGTTACTTAGTAAGAGTCTGGTGATACTTCATGCTCTCTGCTAAAATAGTAACTGTCAGCAAATGACCCATCAGCAAGCCCTCTGATCATTAAATGTCTATAGTGTTTAATTTTCCTTAATGGGGCAGTTACAAAGGCTGAAAAAATGTAGTATGAGTTATATAACCCTCAGTACAGCATTTCCTCAGCAAATATAATACAGGAAAAAAAATCTGTTCAGATCTCCAAATATAACAAGATGAGAAGTTAAGTGAGAATAGTAAAGTAGATCTTCCTTTATTCTGCTCAGTATAATTCCTCAGAATATGCATTTTTAAGAAGGCAGACTGTAATATAAGTGAACCATTTAGAGTTGGATCCCACATAGGTTTAGGTTATGCTAACAAAGTCAAATAGGCATAGCCTATCAAACTTCGTATAGCCTGTACCCTTTAGCTGCACTCAGTGGTCTAGTATGATGCAGGACCATAGCATTGCAGTGCAAGGAAAGCCCATCTTAACTATTTTTGCTTTAAACTGTAACAAATGTAACATTGCTCTACAGGTTTCCATAATGTAGTTTTCTATATCAATTAGAAGATGTATTAACGGCACAGAAAACAGAGACTTGTGGTAGATTTTATTTACTAAAATAAAATACATGCTGCTTCCATTGTGGCTCAGCTGGTAAAGAATCTGCCTACAATGCAGGAAACCTGGGTTTGATCCCTGGGTTAGGAAGATCCCCTGGAGAAGGGAAAGGCTACCCACTCCAGTTTTCTGGCCTGGAGAATTCCATGGACTGTGTAGTCCATGGGATTGCAAAAAGTCAGACACGACTGAGCAGCTTTCACATGCTGCTTCAAGCATGACTTAGAGTACTCAAGATTAACATAACAGTAAAAATAATGCAGTAAGAGTAGAAACACAATATGAAGAACATTCACAGATAATCACTTTCTATTGTTTGTAAAGAAACACTAGAACTTTTTGTCTTCTATTTCATAATTATAGTTTCTTATAGACTATCTTGATTTTGCATTTTTTTCTCCCATGGTTATGTTACAGCTATACTTTGGAAGTCGATTTTATTAAACTATTTAAATATACTTTAACTTGGCCTGTTTTTGGATGTGCTTTTCCATCATTTTCCAGAGTATACCCCACAAGATTAGTTAATAGACTGAGTTAAATAAAGTAGAAAGGTTTCTTTTATTGCAAGGAAGTCATTTTTGTAGTTAGTGTATGTAACAGCAATATCTTTGATCATTGTAATACTGATTTCTCATTCATACTCTTTTGTCCTGTTTGTTGTTGTCCAGTAGCTCAGTTGTGTCCGACTCTTTGCAACCCCATGGACTGCAGCTTGCCAGGTTTCCCTATCCTTCACTGTCTCCTGGAGCTTGCGCAAACTCATATCCATTGAGTTAGTGATGCCATCCAACCATCTCGTCCTCTGTCATCCCTTTCTCCTCCTGCCTCAGTCTTAGAGTCTTATTTAATGAGTCGGCTCTTTGCATCAGGTGGCCAAAGTATTGGAGCTTCAGCTTCAACATAGCCTTTCTAGTGAA
This sequence comes from Neotragus moschatus, assembly GCA_006410615.1. Lineage (NCBI taxonomy): Eukaryota > Metazoa > Chordata > Mammalia > Artiodactyla > Bovidae > Neotragus > Neotragus moschatus. The sequence goes on along the minus strand of SJYA01001822.1, from coordinate 2,808,497 downwards.
TATGCAGGGTTGATTTCCTTTAGGATTGACTGATTTGATCTCCTTGAAGTCCAAGGGACTCTCAAGAGTCTTCTTCAGCACCATAGTTCTAAAGCATCAGTTTGTCCTGTATGGTTGCTGAAATAGCAGTACTATTTTATTTTTCTTGAAATCACCTAAGATTAGGAGATTTTTAAGTCATTTAGGAGTCCTCAGAGCATGGAAAAAGCCAGGGAAATCTGATAGTAATCACTTAAAGCTAAATTGTTTTCTTCTCAATTATTTATCTTTAGAAAAGACAATATCTCTATTGGTGTTTTTATGGAATTAAGAAACTTGGATAACAGAACTTTCTAGTTCCATGCCTAGGAGCTTTTTAGGGCAGTCTAACCATGAAACAAGTATCTATAAGTCACTTTCTCTATAAGCCTAAGTGTCCAGAATATAAGAAAATTCAGTTATCTTAGCTGATAGACCTTTTCAGTTGGAACAGCTTGTGATCATTGTGAAGTCAGAAATTTGGGGGGTCTGAATCATGATTCCTAAACAGAGGGAAAATTTAAGAGGAAAAAATGGAGAAACTTGTCCTTGGAGTTTAACAGATTTTTGCAAGAGACAATTACATATTTTCCTTTGAAGTTATGAAGATTTCTTGCTTGAGTGAACCTCAGTATTGCTGTTAAATCTATGGTAGGATACTTACGTTAAGAAAAACCCTAAATTTTTAGGTAAATTTGGGATAACGAAGAGCCTTTAACCTTAAAAGCTCTTAAATGTTCTCCACAGTCCTCTTCAAAATCACTGAAAAATGCTGCCATTTACTAAGGTGTGCTTCTTTAATTAAACTTGCTTGTTTTCAGGTCCCAGCATTTGAGTTACTAAGAGGACTCTGGAAATTGCTCTGCATTTACCTTTAAAGCTTTTTTAAAAATATAGTTTTTTATTTCATTTTATGATATAAAATGTTTCATTTTGTGATATTTATTAGAAAATATAATTTCTCTGTATTTTTTTTTTTACTTTTTATTCCAGTTTCATTGAGATATAATTGACATACAGCACTGTATAAGTTTAAGGTATACAGCATAAATGATTTGACTTACACATGTAAAATGAGTATTATAAGAAGCTCAGTGAACACCCATCATCTCATAGAAACAAACAGAAAACAAATTTTCCTTGGGATTTAGGATTTTTCTGAGGATTTATTCTTAACAACTTTCATATATAGCATATAGTAGTGTTAATTATATTTATCATGTTGTACATTATATCTCTAGTACTTATTTATCTTATAACTGGAAGTTTGTACCTTTTGACTGCCGCCTTCTAATTCCCCCTCTCAAGCGCTCTCCCTGCCTCTGACAACTACAAATCTGACCTCTCTCTCTCTTTTTTTTTTTTTTACTGAGTTTGTTTCTTTGCTTTTGAAGTATAATTAATCTACAACTCTATGTTAGTTCCTGTTACACAACCTAGTTACTTGATATTTCCCTACTTTTTAGATGATCATCTCAATAAAGTCTAGTTACAATATATCACCATAAAAAAGATGCTAGTTATTGACTGTGTTCCTCACATAGTATGTTTCATGCCTGTGATTCATTTATTTTGTGATTGGAAGTTTGTATGCTTAATCTTCCACTCAGACAACCTCACCTGTTGTTCTCTGTTTAACTGTTTCTGTTTTGTTTTTTAGATTCCATATATAAATGAAATTATACAATACTTATCTTTCTATGTCTGACTTATTTCACTTAATAATAACCTCTAGGTCCATCCATGTTGTTGCAAATGGCAAGATTTCATTTTTTTATGGCATTTTTAGTTTGTTTCCATATCTTGGCTATAGTAAATAATATTGCCATGAACAAAGGGGTGCATATATCTTTCTTAATTAGTGTTTTTGTTTTCTTTGGATAAATACCCAGGAGTGGAATTGCTGGATCATAGAGTATTACTATTTTTAATTTCTTAAAGAATCTCCATATTGTTTTCTATAGTGGCAACAACAGTTTACATTCCTACTAATGGTGCACAGAGGTGGTTTGATTTTTACCAGTTGTAGGTTAAAAATTGTTTGAATCAACTTTAACCATTGTAATATAATTTCTCTGGAAATTAGTCTGTTTTAGAACTTTTAGAAGGGCCTTCCCTGGTGGCTCAGTGGTAAAGAATCCTCCTGCCAATGCAGGGCACAAGGGTTCAATTCCTGGGTCAGGAAGATCCCCTGGAGAAGGAAATGGCAACCCACTCCAGGGTAATTACCTGGGAAAACCCTGGACAGAGGAGCTGGGTGGACTATAGTCAGCGGGATCACAAAGAGTCAGATGTGACTTAGCTACTAAACAACAAATAAATTTTAGAAAACAGTTAAGGAGAAGGCAGTGGCACCCCACTCCAGTACTCTTGCCTGGAAAATCCCATGGACGAAGGAGCCTGGTAGGTTGCAGTCCATGAGGTCGCTAAGAGTCAGGCACAACTGAATGACTTCACTTTCACTTTTCACCTTCCTGCCTTGGAGAAGGAAATGGCAACCCACTCTTGCCTGGAGAATATCAGGGACGGCAGAGCCTGGTGGGCTGCTGTCTATGGGGTTGCACAGAGTTGGACACAACTAAAGTGACTTGGCAGCAGCAACCTGGGTTACAGGCCATGGTTTTGGCTCAGTGTGATATAATGAATAGTTAATAAAACTTGAACCATTTAATTAGCATAAGTAGATGACTATCAGTTTAAAAAAAATGCAGTAATGGGGCAAGGTGGTGATGGATGAATAAACAAAAGTAAAAGTTCAGGATGTTGTAGAAATCATTCAGATCAAACTTTAAACAGGAAAAAAATCATACTCTTGCACTCAGATTAAAAATTCATCTCATCATGTGGAAAGGGCTTATGCAATTTTTTGATAAGCTCTTTTCTTTTACCTTCCTCCCTTTTCCTTTTTTTCCCCTCCCTTTATAGAGCTAAATATATTGTCTGGCTCTTTGATTTTATTGCCAGACTAAAGTTAGCCCATATTCAAAGGGAGGGAAACATGGTGAGTAGTTACACACCTCATTATCTAAATCTGTGTGAACTGGGTTATCGTACATCCTTGTTTGACTGGGGATAGTCTCAGTGTTTACATCTTTTATTTGTGTGTACTTATTAATATCTCTCCCTTTTACTCTCAAGTTTCTGGTTTGGATGATGGATTTTTATGGCCATATATTTTTATAAGTGATGTGCATTTATTTCAAATACCAGTCTGTATAGAGTCAGTAATGATATTAACTCTAAACAGAACCATTGTCTGGTTTTCTTTCTCCTTCTGAAAGTTCCTCTCTAAGGTCCTTCTTTATGTTCTTGTCATCATCAGTGTTTTCTACCTTTATTGATTTAAATCTATAGTATCTCTTCCATGTCTATTTCCATAAATAGTTGGTGCCACTCTTACATGTAGAGTTCAAATTGAGATATTGAATAAATGACTTTGCACTGTGGTAGAAAACAGAATTAGTGGAGCCCTTTGTGGACCTGGTAAAATTCCTGGGTGGTTTTTGCTGTTTTCAGGGATAAAACAGTGATATGNATTTTAGAAAACAGTTAAGGAGAAGGCAGTGGCACCCCACTCCAGTACTCTTGCCTGGAAAATCCCATGGACGAAGGAGCCTGGTAGGTTGCAGTCCATGAGGTCGCTAAGAGTCAGGCACAACTGAATGACTTCACTTTCACTTTTCACCTTCCTGCCTTGGAGAAGGAAATGGCAACCCACTCTTGCCTGGAGAATATCAGGGACGGCAGAGCCTGGTGGGCTGCTGTCTATGGGGTTGCACAGAGTTGGACACAACTAAAGTGACTTGGCAGCAGCAACCTGGGTTACAGGCCATGGTTTTGGCTCAGTGTGATATAATGAATAGTTAATAAAACTTGAACCATTTAATTAGCATAAGTAGATGACTATCAGTTTAAAAAAAATGCAGTAATGGGGCAAGGTGGTGATGGATGAATAAACAAAAGTAAAAGTTCAGGATGTTGTAGAAATCATTCAGATCAAACTTTAAACAGGAAAAAAATCATACTCTTGCACTCAGATTAAAAATTCATCTCATCATGTGGAAAGGGCTTATGCAATTTTTTGATAAGCTCTTTTCTTTTACCTTCCTCCCTTTTCCTTTTTTTCCCCTCCCTTTATAGAGCTAAATATATTGTCTGGCTCTTTGATTTTATTGCCAGACTAAAGTTAGCCCATATTCAAAGGGAGGGAAACATGGTGAGTAGTTACACACCTCATTATCTAAATCTGTGTGAACTGGGTTATCGTACATCCTTGTTTGACTGGGGATAGTCTCAGTGTTTACATCTTTTATTTGTGTGTACTTATTAATATCTCTCCCTTTTACTCTCAAGTTTCTGGTTTGGATGATGGATTTTTATGGCCATATATTTTTATAAGTGATGTGCATTTATTTCAAATACCAGTCTGTATAGAGTCAGTAATGATATTAACTCTAAACAGAACCATTGTCTGGTTTTCTTTCTCCTTCTGAAAGTTCCTCTCTAAGGTCCTTCTTTATGTTCTTGTCATCATCAGTGTTTTCTACCTTTATTGATTTAAATCTATAGTATCTCTTCCATGTCTATTTCCATAAATAGTTGGTGCCACTCTTACATGTAGAGTTCAAATTGAGATATTGAATAAATGACTTTGCACTGTGGTAGAAAACAGAATTAGTGGAGCCCTTTGTGGACCTGGTAAAATTCCTGGGTGGTTTTTGCTGTTTTCAGGGATAAAACAGTGATATGGAGGATAAAAGGGAAAGAAAAGAGATTAGGGGATTGAGTATAAAACAAGAAATTTTCAAAAAATAATTTTGTTTGGATTTGTGTGTGTTATTAGGCATGGTAACTAGGTATTGTTTTATGCTAGCTTACCTTATTTTGCTATAAAATTCAAGTAAAGATTTACATTAAAATTTTTCATTTTAATAAAATATTAAATCCTAAGCAAATTTATTTTTATTTCAATTTCATATGTTGTAACCTTTATTTATTATTGTATATGAATTGCATTATATACAGAATATAAAATGATGAGAATAATACTGATACGATGTGCTATTTTAAAATCATTAATGTTTTTAGCCAAGTTACTTGTCACTTCATAGGCTATGAGAAATTTCAAACCTGTATACTGAAATGGAACCTGTTTAAACTGACAAGTAATTCTATAATTTTTATTTTACAGGTCATGTAATGTTTGCAGAAATAAAAATGGAGAATGGAAAGTCAAAAGGCTGTGGAACGGTCAGATTTGACTCCCCAGAATCAGCTGAAAAAGCCTGCAGAATAATGAATGGCATAAAAATCAGTGGCAGAGAAATTGATGTTCGTTTGGATCGTAATGCGTAATTTGAAACCACGGTTGGAACATTCTTATATCTGTTTTGCTGAATCTCCTAGTAAACATCATTTTTTTAAAGTAATACTGTCTGCTTACAAAAAGTTGTAAAAATGAACTTCTAAAACTCCCACCAGTTTTTAACAGTATAGTGTTAAATATACTGTGATTTTTGTTAATCTCAAGTTTGAGTTTTTAAGACAGCAAGTCTGGTCATTCAGTTTAAATGAATGGTTATACTATTTTTAATGAAGTAAGCCATTTTCTTGTTATTTTCAGTTCTGCATAGTGGGATTTGTTTGTTAAAAGTGTCCCCAGCTGTTATCAACTTACTGTAAGGTAAAGCATAGATGGTTTTTTCCAAAACTTCTGTTTAATATATGTAATTGTCCTTGAAAGGAAAGGGCTCAGACAAATTAGGAAATGATTTTGATTGGCTTTAAATTGCTTTTGTTGGTGATAAAAAATTACTGTAAGTAAGTTTTAAATTCTGAAGTTCAGAATATTTTTTATTTGAGTTAAATCAATAAAAGGAGTTTTTCTTCTCTGCCCTTCCCCATCATTCACATTTTCCACATAACACTGTTAACATTAATCACCACAGCCCTTTATTTTATTGTTTCCAATAATTCCAAGTTCATATAGAACTGATAATGTTGTAAGCCCCAAGTACAGTAACAGACAAACTACACCCAACTTTCTGTCTAGTTTCCAGCCATTGAGGTGAACTGCTAAGAAAAGGAAAACAATTGAAATGTTGAGAAAGATGGTTATGTAAGTTAGTCCTCTACTGTTCACTTCTACAGGAGCAGATGCATTTATAAATGCAGTTTTAATAAACCATGGAACACCTAGGCATAGCATATCAAAGACATTGGATCCCACGATGTTAGACATAGCCATATCTCCTTTGCCTGCAAAAAAAAGCATGCTGTTAAATGTGCATACCAATACTGTATTTTATTAATAAGCTTCATAAGAAAAAACACTGGATACTTTTTCTGTTTGTTTTGGAAAATTGTTGTATTAGAGCAAAAGTCTTACTGAATTTGTATTTTTAAATTTTAGGGGGTTAGTATTTAAAGTCTTAACATTTATTTAATAATAATTATCCTTATTTATTAAACCATTTTTCAATAAGGTATGTAGATTACTTGTTGCTTTTCATTCTAACATGGTTAATTACGATTTAATTCACATTTCAGGTGAATATTATTTAGGGGATTAGATTTAGTGAATTTAATCTATTAAATAGTAAATGCTTCCTCTTGAGTTCTTTTTTCTTCAAAGTATGTTACTGAGGAAATATTTTAAAGGTGTCTTTGCTCAGTGTATTTCAGTCAGGCTTTTAAGAATGGGCATTGCAGCTTGAGGGACCCAGTTCTTACCTTTTCTTGCAACCAACACACTTGCGATCGTGTCTGGTATGCTTGTTCCTGCTGCTAATAAAGTAAGGCCCATTACTGTATCTGGAATTTCTAATGTTTCCCCTGTAACAAACATAGATATTATATATTACAAATCTTATAGATTCACTAACTGTTCTCTGCCCATATTTCTTTCCTGAAAAAGAAAATAGACATTTAGATTTCAGAACCAATATGTACTTAGATTTTAGGTAGCAAAATATTTGAATAATATTGGTGAATTGGTAACCAAGGTAGCACAGATTTTTCATGACAGATGGTGATATTTAATACACAAAATTCTACCAAGGAATAATTTCCCTATCTGGGATGCTTATAGAAGTTTTGCATGTCCACTGTTATCAAGGCTGTTGCTTAAAATATGCCAGTAAGATTGGTAATTTTCTCTTTTCCTTTTTAAAAACATTTCCTAAAGAGGTCAGTTTTAAGCAGATTATTTATAGCTATTTTTAGGCTGTAAATGTGTTAACATGGTATGCATTTTTAAAGTTCTACTTTAGTGATATACCTTAGTTTAGGTGTTTCCTTTGGGAAATCATAAATCTGAGGAAAACAGAATAGGCTTCTACTTGAGTCTTTCTAACTTTGTGGTCCTGGTTTAATACTTCTGTTAAATCTGATGGCAGTTCATCATTTTTCATAAATATATCCATTTTGGGAAACAGAACTAGAATGTAACTGCTCTTAATATTGTAATTGAAAACTTGCTTTACAATTCTTTTTTTTTCTTGAAATGTTAACTAAAAAAAAAACTTCAAGTAACATATTTATTGCATGCTTATATATATTGCTGTTGGAACTGTAATTGGTTGTTAATTTGTTAACTAGTTTGCCAGAGTTCATATGTACATAAATAACACTAGCATTTATCATCTTGGGGACTGTTCTGTGATCTAGTACTTGATTTTGTTCTTTTCTTGATTTCCTAATGTCAAATGTGATCTGGCTGAGAACATTTATGGAGAGCTTTAATATGCAGGCTATTGGATTTTTCTATATTACTCATAAAAAAAGAAATATTCTTAGAATAGCATACTATTCTAAGTCATATATTAATTTGACAAAAGTCAGAAGTCAGGAAACTTTTTTTTGAAAGGGTGAGATAGTAATATTTTTAGGTTTTGTAGGCTGTACAATCTCTGTTGCAGTTATTCAGCTTTGCCAGTATAATGTGAAAGCATTCATGGATAATATATAAATGGATGGGCTTGACTGTACAGTAAAACTTAACTCGCAAAAACAGGAGACTCAGTGTTTGGGTACACAGGTGGTGGTTTGCTCACCTCTGATTAAGTCCATTCAGGTTAACCTTTTTGGGAGAAATTCCTGATTTTTTTTTTTTTTTGTACATTGTTTATATTCAGTTTTTCCTTCTGAACTAGGAGTTCTTTGGGACTAGAGCTGATTATGGCCAGGCAGTAATAGTTAAATCTTAATCATGAAAGTAGTAGAAACTAAAATGAGACTTTATTTTATACCCTTTTAATTCATTTTGTAGTACGTTTATATTGCCATATTAAAAAACAAAATGTAATCCAGTTAAACAATGAATACCCATTGTTTTCTCAAAACACTGGCACCTTGCTATATGTTAATTTATGGAATGGCATTCAGTATAAAGACTGTCTTGTGGACCCATACAATGTGATTTAATTATTAGCAACATAGAAATTCTGTGAATTTGATATCATTTATAACATGTTCCTTTGACTCGTACCCCTGGGCTGTGTAATAGTGACCATATAGCTGACATGTGGTATACACCTCACAAAACCTGAGTGAGCTTGTTGGTATATTAATATTTAATCTTTTTGTAAATAGCACTAATCTTTATTTTTAGTCTTTGCTGAAAAACAAATTTTCTCTTTAACTAGACTATACTTAGTGAATATATGCTGTTCTTATATACAACTGATTATTTTTAAATTGTGCTCTTAAGATATTATACATACCAGTTATTGTGACCATCCAAACCAGGATATATGTAAATGCGGATATCCACAGTGCTGACATAAAAAATGTTATCACAAAATACTTTCTCCAAAACTTTCTTCTACAATCTGGTGTGGTTAGAAAAAGTAGTATAATAATGGGAAGAGATAGTACCCAAAAAATTCTTTTTAAGTCTGCTTCAGGCATGTTGAAAACACTTGGCGGATCTGTTAAGGAAAAATTAAATGATTTTGAGTTTTCTCAAATGGCCAATTAAGTTAGAATGTCCATTTAAGAAGCTATATTGAAATAAATTAGCTGTATCAGTTTTTAAGAGGCTATTTAAAACATTTGAATATCTCATTACTGATATTGCTGGCACAAAGAAGCTAATTGAGACTTCAGGGCTGACTATAAAATGTGATACTCAGCATTTCTTGATGTGGAGTCTTAAATCCATCAAAGTGTTTAGGGTCATTCACTAAGTGTGTTGGAAACATAATGTTTCTGAAGTATCAGTTCAACATCTTTTGATTTTCTACAATGTGGATGGTTTTTAGTAACTTTTGCTTACAGGGTTAACCTTGTGTCTTCCCTTAGCAACCCCAGTTGTCTTCACTTCCCAGTATTGATGATACCTCTAGTCTGCCCTATATATCACAAAATGTATACTTATGGAGTTAAAAGATAGCTGTAGCATAATCTTTTTATTAAGTTGAGTATTTCTGATTCTCAGGTGATTTTACGGGGCTTATTTCATCATTTTCTTTCATTAATTTACTAAACAAAATTCACCACAACTCTTAGAATTTTAAGAAAATTGGAAGTAGTATTGAATCTCAGTGTAACTTATAAAACTTGAGTTTGTTTTTTAAATTCAATTTGCTCTATTAACTTGGTAGAAGAAGTCAATAATAATATATTAGATAAAAAGGAGACTTCACTTTAGATTGTTTAAAATTTGTATGGCACTTATAAAATATTGGGTTGGCCAACAGGTTTGGTTGATTTTTTCCATACCATCTTATGGAAAAAATTGAACAAACTTGTTGGCCAGTCCAATGTTTTGCCCATATATTAGGTCACATTAGAACTAATATTAGTAAAATAACTCATAATTTTTTTTTTTGCCACACTGCAGTGAATGGACCAGAAAGTAACAAATATAATTTTATTGTAATAAAAAATGTTTGGACTGTTTTTTTTTTTAGTTTCTTGTTATAAAATTTAACTTAGAAATGTGTACTTGTACCTGAAAGACTAGTAACTATAATCTTTGTAAGAAGGGGAAAATTCATGTTTTAATTTTTTCAGATAATAAATTACCAAGTTCCCTGTCTAATGTACTAAATAAAATGCAGAATCTGTTTCTTAAAACCACTTTATTAAAAAAAAAATCCCTAAATTTGTATTTCTGACTGTAGCTGAATTTGACTTCCTATATACTAAACATGTTAGTTGCTCAGTCATGTCTGACTCTTTGCAATCTCATGGACTGTAGCCCTGACAGGCTCCTCTGTCCATGGGATTCTCCAGGCAAGAATACTGCAGTGTGTAGGTCATTCTTTTCCCCAGGGGATCTTGGAGGAGGAGAGCATGGAAACCCACTGCAGTATTTTTGCCTGGAGAATCCCATGGGCAGAGGAGTCTGGTGGGCTACAGTCCATCAGGTCTCAAAGAGTCAGACATGACTGAAGCGATTTAGCACACATACTATAAACATTTATTTACATGTTTTGCTACTGCTTCACATGTTTAAAATTCAGCTGTCTCCATCCTACTTTTTCTTCGCACCAGCTCTTCTTCCTAAATTCCTAGTTTTTGTAAGTGGTATTCTCATGTTCTTACTTTGTCATGATCAAAAGCCTCAGAATTATCTCTGCTCCCATGTAGCCCTTCAGTTGCCTGGTCTTGGTGATGCTTCCCCTGCATTGTCTCACACCTGTTTTCTTGTATTCCCACTGCCTTCACCTTGTCTGCTGCTACTGCTGCTAAGTCACTTCAGTCGTGTCCGACTCTGTGCGACCCCATAGGTGGCAGCCCACCAGGCTCCCCCTCCCTGGGATTCTCCAGGCAAGAACACTGGAGTGGGTTGCCATTTCCTTCTCCAGTCCATGAAAGTGGAAAGTGAAAGTGAAGTCACTCAGTTGTGGCCGACTCTTTGCGACCCCATGGACTGCAGCCCACCAGGCTCCTCCGTCCATGGGATTTTTCAGGCAAGAGTACTGGAGTGGGGTGCCATCGCCTTCTCCGTCACCTTGTCTAAGTATTTGTTAAACACATCAGTTGGTTTAGTAGCATGTCTTTTATCTCATATTTCAGTTCTGATAATTTCTCTGCAAACCTGCAAACGCTATTAATCTAGCATTTAAGATTCTGTCATATTCCTTCCTATCCACCTTTCTTCTGCTTCCATTCTGCACATTCAGTCTTCCAGTTATGTTAGTACCTGACAAGCCTTTTTCCCGTGTTATTTCTTTGTCAGTCCATGGAATGCTTTTTACTCTTAGCTCTGCGTCATTTACTTATGACATATTAAGTCTGATAAAACTTCAATAGCTATTACCATAAATCAAGTTGTTAAAATCTTACTGTTCTACAAGGCTTAGTTTGTCTCTGTGATAATCTTTCCTATCTGACCATCCTCATCAAATTTTTTTTACCATCTGTCCCATTTAGGAACTATGTTTATGCTTTATTTCTTTCTCTTTACAGTATTTAAATGTTCATATTTTAGCTGTTTTTTTTTTCTGAAATATTGGAAGCTTCTTTAAGGATAGGTCTGCCTCTTGATCATCTCTAAATTCCCATAATATTTTTAAAATAGTAAGTATATAGTACTTGCTGAATTGAAATGAAATTGTTTTGCTAGTAATAGACTTAATAATGGTCATGATGTGGTTATTACCTTCACAAACCTGACTAAGACCATGTAAACTTAAAGAAAGTTGGGAGTAGCCAGAATCTTCATGAAATATTCCACTGTCAGTTCTTGATTGCCTACGGATGAATGGTTGATCTTCATCGTCCCATCCCATCAGTGGCTGTTGTTCACTTCTCTCTTCTATTGCTTTGGCAAGACAGGTACAGCAAGGACTGCATTTCTTTATAATATATTGGTTAATTTTAATGTCAAAACACAGCACCACAACATATAATCCGTATATCAAAAGCAGTAAAGTTCCTTCATACCTATAAATTAGAGAAATTTGTGTGGTTTTCAATTTAAAGTGAAAGTTATTTTAGAGTTAGTAGTTTTGGGGCAGTATCTGCTTAATTTTCCAATGAAACAATATAACAGAAATATTCTAGATACATTTTGATTTCGTAGATGTGTCCAGATTTGGTTACAACATTATAAAAGACTTACTGATGAAAGTTCGACACTGTCCTTTTTGTATTTTAAAAACAAAGATTATAAACTCATTCTTAATTTGTAGAAAATCCTTCCAAATAGCAGGCATAGAAAGTTCTTTGAAAATGTGTGTTAGTCACTTAGTTGTGTCCGTATCTTTGCTACCCAATGGAGTGTAGCCTGCCAGGCTCCTCTGATCATGGAATTCTCCAGGCAAGAATACTGGAGTGGGTTACCATTCTCCAGGGGATCTTCCCAACCCAGGGATCAAACCTGAGTCTCCCGCACTACAGGCAGATTCTTTACCCTCTGAACCACCTGGGAAGTCCTATTTGAGAATAATAGTAATTACAAATTTTCAAAATGAAAGTGAAACTAATGAATAGTGATGGGGCTTCTCCACCTCAGTTCCTTGAAAGAAGATAATAATTTAGTATACCTTCATTTCAATTGTTCTGGTATAGGAATTCTGTGCTAAATCAGAATATGTTAGACTTTGGCTGAAGCTTTTCAATTTGTTATACTCAGATTTTTTGATGATTTTAATGTAAATGAGTTTGGCTTGCACTGTTTTCCTATACTCTAGTTTGCTATTTAGAGAATTTTGATTATCTGATGCCATCACATTTGAACCTTGCATTTACCTTTTATTTTATAGCTATTGAATCACTGCTACAGCTTGAAAGCAGAGTTCTTGATTTCCCTAATGAAAGGAGCATTACTTTGGATACTCCCACAGTCATTGTCCCCTGGCAGACAACTGCCAAGTCCCAGAAGCACTTCTGTTGTAACCAACAGTTTTTCCTTGGGAGATAGACTAGATTTCAGGAAGATTCACTTTGAAAATTTACTCTGCTGGGTCTGAAGTTTCTTGATAGCAGGTATTAGAGCAGCACTGCCAAACTAGTATTCCATAGGGGTGCCATTGACCTCCACCATCAGGCAATGTACAGTCTGTGTGTGTGTGTTTCACATTTATTCCTCTGTTAAGACTCAGTGATCAATACCTAACAAATACCTGGTACGTGTTAGCTGAAAAAGTGACTGTTTCCATTTTCTTAGAATGATAAGGCATGGGGAGATTATAAATAAAACAAGTAGTTTTTAGTCTTGAAACCTAAAACATTTTTAATTTTTAGAGGAAGAGGGCTATAGTTCTCTTACTAAATGAACATCAGGGAAAAAGTTGGAGGAATTTAAAGGGACTTTATTTATTTGTTATCTCTCTAATTGTGTGACCATGGCCACTTCTAACTGGGGAAAGGTAAATAACCCAGTAGATGAAAAAGCCACCTGTTGGGGCTTTAACAAACATCAAAAATTCGGAAACTTTCTGAGAAGGTAGTCAGTAGGGGAAAAGAAGGATGGTAACATCTACTGGTTAGACAAAAGGAAGACTGATTTGACTGAAAAATTGCAAAGGGAGAACAACCCAACCAGCAATTGTGATGAGGTTAGCTCAGAGATCTACAGGAGAAATATATGGAAGTGGTAGATAATTAAGAAGTGAAATAACATTTCTGAAAAAAAAGTTACTAAACCAGAATTTTATAAAAGTACTCTCTGTAATTGTTTTACATAAGAGTAATGATTGTTTCAAGCTTACCAGTAAACTTGGTTGTCAAATATTATGGCAAGAAGTGCTGCTACACTGATAGCATATGCCGTGCAGTCTCTGAATAGGGGCCAACATGATAGTGTTGAAACCTGTAAAAATAATTAATGTTTCCATTACACTGTTAACTTCTTCAAGTACTTGCTTAGTGTAATACTAAAATTATTTGTATATTTGTAGTTAAACATTGTTATCTTTTACATATTGCTTTTAGAGAAAGGAATTTTAAGAAAAATTGTGTTTCTAAACCTAGCCTGATTTTCATAAATTTGACCAAGAGTTACTTGTGGGTTAACTTAAAATTGAATACATGTTGTTTTTCTACTGATTAATAAACTTAATTGAACACGTTCCTAGTGCCTTGTTTGTTCCAGACTATAAAGTTCTTTTTTTTTCTTTTTGAATACATTTATTTATTTTTTAATTGAAGGATAATTGCTTTACAGAATTTTGTTCTTTTCTGTCAAGCTCTGTCAAATTCTGTTGTTTTCTGTTATTTCTGTGGATGAACCTAGAGCCTGTTATACAGAGTGAAGCCAGAAAGAGAAATATCATATACTAACGCATGTATACAGAATCTAGAAAAATGGTACTGAAGAATTTATTTGCAGGGCAGCAGTGGAGAAACAGACATGGAAAATAGATTTATGGACATGGGGAGAGGGATGGAGAGGGCGAGATGTATGGAGAAAGTAACATGGAAACATATTACCATATGTAAAATAGATAGCCAATGGGAATTTGCTGTCTCAGGAAACTCAAACAGGGGCTCTGTATCAACCTAGAGGGGTGGGATAGGGAGGGAGGTTCAAAAGGGAGGGGATATATGTATACCTATGGCTGATTAATGTTGTGGCTTGACAGTAAGCAGTTCTTATAATTTGTCAAGACAATATATTTTGTTGAATAAAGTTTTCTTACGTACCACATTAGATAGTAAGCCACAGGCTGCACAGATACCAAGGAGGTTATAGATTGCAGATCCAAGAATGGTGCTAATGCCAATATCGCCCTTTGTGATAAACACACCTATGAGCCAGATAGTAGCTAAGTTAGTGTTGACTTGGAGAAGATCAAATAGCACCAATTAAGCAAGAAAAATATAAGGAGTGGTATTTACCTAGGAAAGCAGTAACTAATTCAGGAGCTGAACTACCGGCTGCCATAAAAGTTGCACCTGCAACATCCTGGGACAGTCCAAAGGCTGAAGACAAATGAAATTATATTATGCCTGGTAAAGTGACAAATGGGAGAGCATGTTCTCATAACTAAATAGATATTGAAGCAACATTTTCATAGCCATTGTTACTAACTTCAACTGGAAAACAGCCAATAGAGGCAGCCTTCTAGGCATTATTTACTCTATATCAGAAAGTTAAAATTAGAATGAAAATTCAGGTTTCCAAGCCATTGATAGCAATCTTTTGTCAATGTTTATTGTTTAGTATATTACTGATTTTTGAGTCTTCCCAGACCCTCAAACTCTGGTGTGCTTGGTTGAGTCCCTGTCAGCTGTAGTCAGTATTTCCTTATTCTTACCTGAGGGACCATTACCTGTTGCTCATTCTCCAGTCCACCTCAAGTTCTACTTCTCTATCTGAGATATCTGCCTTTGACATTACTGATTTCTTTTTTTGTTGGTGGCGTAGCAGGTTGAATTTTATAAAAATAGCTACAATATTTCTGCCCACATGGTTTTCCAGAACCTGTCCATTCCCTGTCAAACAAACTAAAACAAAAAACAAGGTGTAGTTTATGTATTTTGAGCCTAGATGAGCGTTTGTGACCGCTGAAAGTATGGCAGAACCATATGCCTGAAGCTAGGACATAAAAGGTGAAAAAGCTTTCTAATTGTTCTCTCTAGGGACATTTGCTTCAGAGCCCTAAGCTACCACATAAAAACCCTGGCTGCCATACAGGAAAGACCTTGTGAAGAGCCCACATAGAGATGCCTGAGGAACCCCTGCTGTTTTCAGCCCCTCAGTTTTGAATCGTCCCATCCCAGCACCAGACTTGCAAAAGAAGGAGCTTTCAGATAATTCTAGTCCTTTTTCTGACTATCTCTGCATGAAAGACCTCAAGCAAGAACCATCCAGCTGTGGCCAGTAAACCCTTAAAGCTATGAGAAGTCTGAAATGATTGTTCTTTTTAAGCCCCTAGTTTTGGGGTGATTTCATAAGAAGCCATTGATAACTGGAACACCTATTTATCTATGTGTTGTATTTATTGACCACCTACTGTACAAGATGCTTTTTTTATGTGATAGGAATGTGGCAGTCACAAAACAAACATTTCAATTCTGGAATTTAATTCCAGTGAGTGCAAACAGTCAAGAAAAAATATATATTGTGTTAGAAGGAGCAAAAGTCAGGTGTGAAGTTGCTCAGTCATGTCCATCTCTTCGTGACCCCATGGACTATAGCCTACCAGGTTCCTCCATCCATGGGATTTTCCAGGCAAGAATACTGGAGTGAGTTGCCATTTCCTCCTCCAGGAGATCTTCCTGACCCAGGGATTGAACCTAGGTCTCCCACATTGTAGGCAGATGCTTTACCGTCTGAGCCACCAGGGAAGCTCAAAAGTCAGGAGGGAGGATATAAAATGTCATGGAGGAAAGATTGTAATTTTAGATTGGGTAACCAGAAAGGGCTTCACTGAGATGCTAACAAAGTGAGAGAGTAGCCACACATAGACCTGGGAGTAATATAGGCAGATGGAGTGCATGCAAAGGTTTTGAGGTAGACGCTAGCCTATGTGTTCAAGAAATGGAGAAAGGCCCGAGTGTCTGGAGTAAAGTGTGTGAAGGAGAGCTGTAGATGATGGAGTCAAAGGTGATAGATGACCAGATCATATAGAACCTTGTGGATCCAGCAATCACTTGGGCTTTTATTGTGAAAAATATGGGAAGTGCTTGGAAAGATGGGCTTCCCTGGACACTCAGCTGGTAAAGAATCCACCTGCAAGGCAGGAAACCCAGGTTCAATTCCTGGGTCAGGAAGATCTGCTGGAGAAGGGATAGGCTACCCACTCCAGTATTCTTGGGCTTCCTTGGTGGCTCAGCTGTTAAAAAAATCTGCCTGCAGTGCAGGAGACGTGGTTTGGGAACATCTGAGTTTGATCCCTGGTTTGGGAAGATCCCCTGGAGAAGGGAATGGCTACCCACTCGAGTACTTTGGCCTGGAGAATTCCATGGACTGTATAGTCCATGGGGTCACAAAGAGTTGGACATGACTGAGTGACTTTCACTTTTACTTTTGGAAAGACATCTACAGTGTTGCTGCTGATACTAGTCATAGTCATTTTTTTATCCCCATGAGGCTATCTGGTCTCAGTGGTCAAACCAGCTCCAGTCAGAACTGTTTTGCTACCTGTTATGTCTCCATTGGGAAAAATCCTCTCAGGATAGTTGGAGTTACCAAATCCAGGTTCTCTATCCTATTTGCCTTTGGTCATGTTGCTTGATGAACACTACTTCTTGTGAGTAATGAAGGGACAGAAGTAATAATTTATATAAGTTACATTTCATAACATTTCTTTAACTGGTTGGAGTGATTTTGCATATATATGTAGTATTTATATTTTTAATACAACTCTGATACATAGAAGGTCCAGTTGGTCATAAAACTTAGAAAAGATGAAGCATATTGCTCTATTAACATCTTAAAAGTTTTATCTATGAATTAAATAATATATTCATGGCATACAATTCACTTTCTTGTACATAATTTAATCATCTCAGCTCTTCTTGGAAATGAGTGTTAGTTGCTCAGTTGTGTCCTACTCTTTGTGGTCCCATGAACTGTAGCCTGCCAGGCTTCTCTGTCCATGAAATTCTCCAGGCAAGAATACTGGAGGGGGCAGCCATTCCCTTCTCCAGGGGATCTTCTTGACTCAGCTCAAACCCAGGTCTCCTGCATTGCAGGCAGATTCTTTACCATCTGAGCCACCAGGGAAATTCTTAGATATGAGTTGTGGTGTTTCCATTTCACATATAAAAAACAGATAATCAGAAGGTTAAGTAACTTAAAGTGACATGTAAAGTAAGGGTCTGAAATGTGAGGAGTTTGGGCATAAACCCCAAGTCTATTGATTCTAAACATGAAACATGCAAGTGAAAGTCACTCAGTTGTGTCCCACTTTTTGCGACCCATGGACTACACAGTCCATGGAATTCTCCAGGCCAGGATACTGGAGTGGGTAGCCTTTCCCTTCGCCAGGGGATCTTCCCAACCCAGGGATGGAACCCAGGTCTCCTGCATTGCAGGCAGATTCTTTACCAGCTGAGCTATACCTAAGTCCAGTGCTATTTCTTTTTCACCACAGAAACTCAGTATCAGAAAGGCACTAAGGCAATTGTAAGACGGGAGGTGGTTGAGTCATTTTCTTCCCTTCCTCATGGCACTGGTATATAACTTCCCCCATTGTATTCTTTTCTAGGGGGAAAAATAGCTAGTGAGAGTAATAATTCAGAAGTTTTCTAGCATATTCTAGAGAATGTATAGATTTAGTGATATTGCCATGAATTCTTGAATGATATCAGGGTTAACTAATACATGGAGGAAATTGAAAAAAGAACAAAATATCTTAAACTGTCTAAACTTGGGGCAGCTGAAGAGTGATTTGCTGATCTTTGTCTAATGCTGGCTGAAGAATGCTTCATTAGAAAAATTCATTCTGGAGAGAGAAAAAGTGATCCATCTGGCTGTTGCAAGGTAAGAAAATAAGTGACCCTTCTGAACACTTTCTTTCTCAAAAGGCAATAACAATAAAGCTTGTTGCTATTCACTGGGCTCTATTCAAGTTATAAAAAGAAGAGCTCTCTACAGATGAACTATAAAACTTCAAAGATATTTTAACAAGTTATATCTTAAGGTTTTAAGCATATTTTGTAGAATGGTTTATACCTTTGAACTTTAGAATCGACTGGCTTTGTCTTCACTGACCTTTGGGTAGCATTTCTCTCTGTTATAGTTTATTATTAAAGATAAATTGTTCTGTTCCCCCCCACCCCAGAGCTATTACTTTTTTTCTCTATTACTCTAAAGGACTAATCATATCTCCTTGAGGATATAGTAGAAATGTTCAAGGTGAGTTTTCTTTGTAGGTTTAGGTATTACATTGGTTATATAAAGTGCAACTTTATGATAATGAACTGATTACTAAAACTCAACAGACTTTTTCTTAAACGTGTTCTCTTCTCTGATGCCATGCTGCAAAGTTTATAACCATCTTTGCAAATCTTTTTCTGGAAATATAGAAAAAGAATTTTAAACTGAAATGGAAACCTGGCTTCTGGCCCTGCAACTACCTTGATGTGAGACTTTAGATAAGTCATTCAGACAAGGCTTGTATTTTGCCATCTGTAAGTCATTCAGACAAGGCTTGTATTTTGCCATCTGTAAGAGGGTTGGAATATAAAAATCTTTAAGGTATCTTCTAATTTTTATCAATTTAAAAAAGTGTAAAATATGAATTCTATGCCTTATGCCTCTGGACCACCTCTTATTAGATAAATTCCTTTTATAATTAAAAACCCCTATGTTAACTGAAAATTTAGAAGATAGAGGAGAAAACAGATGGGAGGGAGCATCATTTATACTTTTACCATCGTATTTTAACCACTGCTACCTTTTTTAAAATGTATTTTCAATTCTTTTCACATGTACATTTAACAGAGTTACAAGACTAGGCTATAAGCAATTTGGTGTCTTCTGGCACAATTTTAGAAAGTCCTCAGTGATAGCAAATTTTTATGCTTTGTGAATGGATTTGAGTTTTGGAAGCAATTAAAAGTTGTTCAGACCCAGTTCTAGTGACTATGGTGGGTAGTCATGCTGAGTAACTATACTTAGGGTTCAAAATGAAGTGTGATAGCAAACCAGTGTTTTTTATGTTTGCAAAATTGGTTCTGACATTAATTTCAAATATATTTATAGAAATATTTTGAGTAAAGTCAGCATCACTGGTATAAATGCCTAGCCTCTCCATGTACAGTTGCATCTATATGCTCTGTGATGCTTCTAATAGTAAATGAAAACATTTTGAGTACTTTATAGTTATCATCTCATATCTTGTCTGAGCCATAACGGAACAAATTCTGAAGCTCTGTATAATGCTTTGAAATGCCCGATTCCACTGAAAAGGGATGTCCCTATGCCCTAATCTAACAGCTATAATATTAGTTTCCACTTGGCTGTAAGTCAACCATATAAAACCACATGCAAGACTTTTTGTGTCCAAACCTCACAATTATCTGAGTTTTGTCTCCATAACTTGCTCAAAGTCACATAGGTAGTAGTTGCAGAGATGGGATGGGCACTTAGATCTTTGAGTTGAAAGAGCTGCTCTTTCTGTTATCCATGTAGGTAAGTAAAGAGATTTAATACATAGCTTTATTATTATTATTATTATTATTGCTGCTTGTCTCTCCAATAGCATTTTGGTAATATCCAGACCACTTGACATTTATTTATCTCTGTATACCTAAGGTAGATTTAGATGCAATCCAAGATAACCACAATGTATTTATTTATATTTTAAAATCAGATTAGTTTAGATCAGAGGAAAAATAAAAGCAAAGAGGATGAAAATACTCTTAAGAGGAGAATGAGTGCCTGTGTGGCTGGGAGGAAGGACTTTTCTTAGATTCTTTGTTCTTGGGGAAGGCTTTGCCTCTGTAAATTTCATAAGGATTAAGAATCAAACAATCCCCTGAAACTGTCGGCTATCCAAATGCCATACTCACAGAATTATTTGACTCTCTTTCAATTTTATCAATTTAGAATCAATTCTACCTGGAATTAAAACTTGTATTTCTTTCTTATTGTCTGTTTCTGAAACATAAAATAGAACATGGACAAATATTAGTTCAAAGCAGTATGAATAAAAAGAATTTGTAATAAAAAAGTAAATATTTTATTTAAGTATGTTTCCCAAAACTTTATTAAGATCATTTTCACTTAAGACATGTTATACTTCAAAGGATCAACATGGTGGAGGGATTAGAGTATCAACTGAATAGCATATTAGTGTAACATTTAAGACAAAAACTTTCATAACTAGCTCATTGTGGACTTTAGGCGGTATCAAGTGACTGACCAATCACTAGGGGTTCTCAGTTTTCTCTGTAGTTAGCCTCAGAAAAGTTAAGAAAGGTACTCTAAACAGTGATTAAATAACTCCAGGAGATCCCCATTACATATTAAAATGATATGTAAAGGATTTGTTTTGGCTTTCTGCTGAACTTTTGTGTTTCTAAAAATGAACTGCTTATAAAGATGAGAGGTAATCATCCTACTATGGGCTGTAAGTTAATATAATTTCTGTTATATACAAATGTGTTCAAAGAATCTTTAGCCTTTATTCCTTTAGAACTTAAATGGATAAAAGAGAAGATAGGATTAAAGGAAGGTGGTACAGCATTTTCTCATATTGGATCTACTTGGTTAAAATGACAACAAAATGTCTCAGGGTTTGTGTGTGCTTTCTTTCCTAGTGTTGAGGTGTGAATGTGAGGTTGTTTGACTTTAATGATCATGATTAGAGCAAGAAAGAGAAAGATCCTTAGTGGATGCCTCAAGTGGTAGTGGTTCCAGAGGTAACTGACAGACCAATGTATATAGAACCAACGTGTATAGCTACAGACAGAGAAAGCACTCATGTGTCTTAAGCTGGGCCTGACCAGAGTATCAGCCAGAGGCTCTGTCCTCCATCACCTCCAACGTATCCCCTGCATGGAGACTGCAGTCCCAGCCACTTCTAGAGTTCACCATGCTGAAGCCCCTTGTGCTAATAACCAAATGAACCACTGTCAGTGACTGGAAGAGTGGATCATGGGACGATGGGGCTGGGGTGGGCCAGGGGCCAGCCAATTCAACCATTGTATCCTAGATTGGAACTCAGACGTATACTCCACAGAATGTCATTGAATCAAACATGATGGTTTGGTTCCACAGTATGATGCTATAATTTCATGTGCATCATAAACCAAATGCTTAGTTCTCATATTAATCATTGTGGGTAACCATTTATAACATTAATTTACAACCCCTAGTAGGCTGCTGAAATTCTTCACTGATGTTTTAAAGTGACTCAGTAGATTCTCATTATTTTGTAGTATACTTCCTCTGTAGTTACAATGACTATTTGATGTATTTTTTAATCAAAATTTTTGGTGCCCTTGGGTGGAAAATACCTTTTAAAATTATGTAAATAACAGTTCTTCTGAAACAACCATATTATGACAGCTAATCTCAAATAAGGATGTGTAAAATTATATTATATAGCAATTGAAAACATTCTTGGGTTTTGACATTAAAGAGATCAGGGCTTTCCTGTGTACTGGCTCTGTGTGTGTGTGTGTGTGTGTGTTCAGTCATGTCCAACTCTCTGTGACCCCATGAACTGTAACCGACCAGGCTCCTCTGACTATAGCATTTTCCAGGCAGTAATACTGGAAGGGGTTGCCATTTCCTCCTCCAGGGGATCTTCCTGATTCAGGGATTAAACCTGCATCTCTTGTGTCTCTTGCATTGGCAGGCAGATTCTTTACCACTGTGCCACCTGGGAAGCCCTGTGTAGTCTTGAGAACTTATATATTCTTTCAGAATTTATATATTCTTTTTCATTAGTAAAACCAATCTAATAGTCCCAACTTTGTAGGGTCTTTTGAAGAACTAAAGCTTGCTTGGTCTTCTATAATTGTTTATGAAAAATAACTACAATAAATATATAAGTAGTTAATAACATTCCAGTACAATGTATAATGCTCAGTAAATTATTTTGAGGATAATATTAGTACTTATTAGTTGGGTAGGACTGTTATAACTCATGCTCATCAAAAAACTATGGGGAAATGTAAAGCAATTACAGACTTTCTGAAACTAGTTTCTGTGGATGTAAACAAATTCCGGAGAACCTGTTTTTTTATTGCTGATGTCCTAATTTGGACAAGACCATGCTAAGACCTTGAAAAGAGAAATGACAGAATTAATTTATAGGCATTTAAAAATGAATCAAGCTAGCACTATTTCTGTTTCATTTTGTTGCCAGTATTTTCAATACTCAAGACAGGGATCAATTCCTAGTAGCTAAAGATAGGCAGTGGCACAGGCATCCATCAATCACACATCCATAATAGCTACTGTGTTATATTTCAGAGCAAAAGGCAGTTCACTTGAGAAATGCATGTTTGCTGATGATGTTCAAGGTAATTCCACAAGTGGCATGGTGGAAGTCATTATTATAGATGTTTCATGAAATTACTTATTATAGATGTTTCATGAAGTTACTTAAAGAAGATTATTTTGAAGTATCAATCTAAATTTTAATGCAGTAGTTTCTTCTGCAGGGCTAGAAAAGTTATTTATTTATTTACCACTCCCAAGACAGGTTTTTATTTTTAAAAAAATTATTGATGGGTTCATTCTTTCAGTCAAAAGATCAAAAAAAGGGGATGGGTATTTATCATTTTCCAGAAAGAGAAAGATTCTAAGTAGAGAGACAGTACCTTGAATTTTAAATTTCTTAGTTTTATATAATTAATACGATTTAGTTTTTCTAATGAAAAGTGTGGTATTGGCACAAACATGAATAGATCATTAGAGTATAGAGTTGAAGGTATAGAAAGTGGATCAACTTTTGGTAAAATAGCAATGTATCTTATAACAAAACAAGTTCTTAGTGGAAAAAAAAATATTCAACATAAACAAACATTAAGAAAAGAAAAAACTATCAGTAGAAGAGAAGATGAAATTTTTTCCGACCTCGGGATAAAAGGTATTTCTAGGTATAAAACAAAAAAATAATCATAAAGGAAAATATTTATAAATTTACCTATATACACTTCAATGCAATAAACACACAAAATACAAAACCAAACAAACCATAAAAAGCATATGATAGGAAAATTATGTTAGAAATTTATATTAGAAAAACTCTTGGAAATCAGTAATTAAAAGACAAATACTCCCCTAATTAGAACATGGGGAAAAAACAAACCACAAGAACAAAAGCACAAATTTCAGTACCTATATAAAATGTTTAACATCACAAATAATAATGCAAATAAACTTCTATTTTAAAGCAATTAACAAAGACATTTAAAATGATATTATTCATGGTTTTCAGGAATGGAAGCTACCACACATTGTGGAGGTTTTTGTTGGCACACCTCTTGTAAAATGTTTTTGGCAGTGTATAAAATAAAGCTTAAAATATGCATAGCTCTACATCTTTGTCAGGAAATGGTCAGCGAAGTTTGCAAAGATTTGATACAAGTATGAGCATTATGTAAGACAAAAAAGTTAAAAATCAAATTTCTAATAAAACTAATAATTTAAAAAATTGTGATAAATTTCTACCGAGTGCTCATTCTGTATAAAAACCACTGTTGTAAGTGCTGAAATCATTTACAGAAGCAGGAAGTATTGTGGTACCATGAAAAATCGTGTTTTTGAAGGCTATTTAATAATATGGGGAAATGTTCACAATAAAATAGTATCTTAGGAAAAAGAAACAGTCTCAGACTGTATGTGTAGCAATATCTAAAAGACTAAAAGGAAATATACCAAATGACAACTGTGGGGATCTCTGGGTGACAGTAATGTAGCAAAGTCTATGCTTTATCTTCTATTTTTTTTGCATTTCATCAATCTAAGTAAAATATTATGTTAATTTCTATTAAAGAAATGTCCATGTCAAATATAATATCAAAGTAAACTGTATATATAAATTAAATAATAATTATTATAAACTTACACTGACCTGTTCTATAAATATTTTGATTTAGAGAAATAAGTGTTGAGTGAAAACACTGTTGCCACATCTTGTTTTAAGTCCTAAGGATATCGCTCTACTGCACTGCTGCTGCTGCTGAGTCGCTTCAGCCGTGTTCGACTCTGTGTGACCCCATAGATGGCAGCCCACCAGGCTCCCCCATCTCTGGGATTCTCCAGGCAAGAACACTGGAGTGGGTTGCCATTTCCTTCTCAGTGCATGAAAGTGAAAAGTGAAAGTGAAGTCACTCAGTTGTGCCCGACTCGTAGCGACCCCATGGACGGCAGCCCCCTAGGCTCCTCCGTCCATGGGATTCTTCAGGCAAGAGTACTGGAGTGGGCTGCCATTTGAAGAATTGATGCTTTTGAACTGTGTTGTTGGAGAAGACTCTTGAGAGTCCCTTGGACTGCAAGGAGATCCAACCAGTCCATCCTAAAGGAGATCAGTCCTGGGTGTTCACTGGAAGGACTGATGCTGAAACTGAAACTCCACACTAACAAGAGAGAAAAGAGAGAAAATGACTTGCATTTCAGCAGGGGTGGGGATGGGGCCATGGGAAAAAGAGAAAAAGGAGAGTTTACATTCATGCTCTTTCCCTCTGTGAAGAAATGCTGGCAGTGTGTGTGTCTGGCAGTGGAGAGGGGGCATGTTATTCTGTGCAATCATGGGAGTATGCAGTGGGAAATCTAATCTTGAACTTCGACCTTCTCAGAAGTGAGCATGCTCAACCAGTTAAACTAATTAAACAGGAGACAGAGCCTGGACATGCAGGCACTTTTGCTTAGTCACCATAACACATCATGGTATCCTGATTTTAGGGACCAGTGCACCCATGTAAGATCTATGCTCAGAATGCTGAGTGATACACACGATTGAAGAGACAGAACTAAAGGCTTGACAGGTCTTATTTCCCAGAAACCAATAACTGAGCTTAATTTTTAATTACCTAATCCCTGAGGTCACTTTACATAAGATGCAGGACTTACTTATATATTTGTTGGTTCATTAACATGAATTAGTTTCCTTTCCCTCGTTATAGGAGACTGGTAAAGGAAGAGGTAGGAGGGTGGTCCTTAAAGGCATTTGTTTATCATCTATCATTTCTAAAAAGTTATAGAAATTTCAGAGTTAAAAATTAAAAAAAAATTGAAGTATTTGATGGCAAATATTAGGAGCGCCAAATACATGTGTATAAAATTCAAAACAGTTTACTAACAAACAGCTAGACAATACAGTAGACAAAATGGCAGTTTTTTGATGTAGTCGGTAGGATAGTTGCTTTATACCCATTAAAGATGCCCTGCTGCACATGAGCTACCAAGAAAAAACACAGTCAGGCCAGTTCCTCACGGTACAGGACGCCACAACACAGACGTGAGTGTCCTGCAGCCAGGTAAGGTGGACAGGACTGTTACTGAGCTTCTCCAAGAACAGGCATATATGTGTGTGGCATGACTATTCTGGGAAGTTATAGTGGAGATTTCCAGCTACTTACATTCACTGATGATTTCCAAGGATGGTAGGAAGTACTCATCGCAGACAATTGACACAGCCATGAGCATGTAAAGGATAATTAGGAAGTAGATTATGATGCCTCCATCTGCACGTTCCTGTTTCGTGAAAAACCCCTCAGGAAACTCCGATGATGGGGATATAACACACTGGGTGCTATTTCCTGGTAAGGAAAAGGAGGTGAAAATCTGAAGGATATTGGAGTCACGCATTCCAAGCCCACAAAGAGAAATTCCTTAAGAAAATAGTAAGTGTGGGGTTTCTAGGTGGAATTTTAAGAACTCTGGTGAAAATGTATAAATCTCTTTTGACTATGATATAATTATAGATCCTTAAAAATATTAGTCTTTGGGACACAAAAGAGGTGTTTTAATAAAATAAAATATAGTGGATGAATTTAAAAGAGGAAATAATGAAATTGGTTTTCCTTATCTGCTTCGTCTCTAAAAGGGAATTCTGAACCCCTTTTCCTCCTAAATTAGAAAATATATATCTGAAGATAAAAATTTCTCATACCCATGCAATCTCATTTTCGCATTTCAGAGCCCAAGTTGTCCACAAATCTCAAGGCCCACAGAGAATCATCCATTGTTGCGAGAGAATTTCTAGGATGAAAGATTCCTTTTTCCGTGATGAAGTCTCCAGCAATAAAATCTGAGGACTCTTCTGTTTCATGATGTCTGTGGGTTATTTCAGAGCCATTTTCAAGAACCTACCTGAAGGACCGAAAGTATTTGATATCCTACCAAATGCTAAAATAATCTAAATGCTCTGTCGTGTCTGACTCTTTGTGGCTGCATGGACTATAGCCCGCCAGGCTCTTCTGTCCAAGGAATTTTTCAGGCAAGAATATTGGAGCGGGTTGACATTTCCTACTCCAGGGGATCTTTCCGACCCAGGAATCAAATCAAATTCGTGTCTCTGGATTCTTTACCACTGCACCACCTGGGAAGCCCCACCAAATGCTAAAAATCCGAGCAAATACAGCAGCAAGCATAAGCAAAAGTGAGTCAAGTAAGAATTTCCCTCTCTTTGTTTATTTGTATGCGGCGGTAGCAGCAGAAGTGGCTGACCCCAGTGTCCACCTACCTGTAGCCCTTGGGAGACGCCGGGCTAGGGAGGCCCCTGGGGGAGGCAAGTGTGCAGTAGCCCAGAGGAGGCCGAGGAGCAGGGCCCGTCTTGCCCACCGTGGGCCCCCTTTGATCTGCATTCCAGTAGCAATCTTTCTGCAGCGTGCAGCCTTGGGAAGGGAGAAAAGGAGGATTAAGCTGGATCATGTGAGGAGTCTCCTTCCTGCCCCACGCCCTGCCCAGGGCACATCACAGCAAGGCCAGTGCATGAGGGAGGGTGACTGGAGTCAGTTAAGCTACTCTGATCAGCAGCTGTAAGCCTCAGAGAGGCTGGAAGAGGTGGAGAGGAGGGGGACAGTCCCCTGGCCCATGGTCCCTGAGGGCAGATCAAGGCAGCTCGTTCTTTGTGGACTGATTTTATTGTCTTCATAGTGGCTTTGCTTTTTTTTTTCTTTTAATTGAGGATAATTGCTTTACAGTATTGTGCTGGTTTCTGCCATACACTAAGGCAAATCAGTCATAATTCTATATATATATATATCCCTTCCCTGTTGAGCCTCCCTCCCCACTTCCATCCCACCCTCTAGGTCATCACAGAGCTCCAGGCTGGGCTCCCAGTGTTGTACAGTAGCTTCCCACTAGCTATCTGTTTTGCATATGAGAGTGTACGTATGGCAATGCCACTTTCTCAACGTGTCCCACCCTCTCCTTCCTCCTCTGTGTCCACAAGTCTGCTCTATGTCTGTGTCTCCACTCCAGCTGTGGGCTTTCTCCAGATTTCTAAGAACCTGAGTTTACAAGTGCTTCCACGTCTCTCTCCAGCCCTTCTAGAAGTTGTGTTCTTTGGCTACGTTTGTATCCTTTTATACCGCTGTTTTGGGGCCTCTCATTCTCTCTCCAGTTAGGGCTCCACGCAGGGAGGGCGTGAAGGAGGCTCCTACAATAATCTACTGGAGAAATGATGGTGACTTGAACCAGAGCAACAACAGTGGGGGAGCAGAGAAGTGGGCAGCTTCAAGAACTAGTAAGAGCCATAGTGGATGAAGGCTCTTTGATCACTGATAAGCTGTGCTCTCTGCCAGAGGTCCGAAAATGCAAACTGGACATGCCAGTGAGTGTTCAAATATAAACTACTGTCCTCCCTACTTAAGCGTTTACTGGGCTTGCTGGAATGTTGAGAACTTCTGGCGTTGTGGTAACATGTAGCAAACAGCACAGGCTCTGGAGCCAGACCTCTTGGTTTGAATCCTAGCGTTGCTACTTACTAGCTATAAGACCTTGGGCAAGCTATTTAACCTCTCTCCTCTTCTGTTCCATTCTCTGTAAAACAGGAAGGTTATAGTACTCTCTATTTGGGTTGTGTGCGGATTACATAAATGAATGCATGTAATATGCTTAGAACAGCCTCTGCCCCTTGGTCAATTTTACCTAGCTATCTATTATCTATCATGTTCAGTTGAGTTCAGTCACTCAGTCTTGTCAGACTCTTTGCAACCCCATGAACTGCAGCATGCCAGGCTTCCCTGTCCTTCACCAACTCCTGGAGCTTGTTCAAACTCATGTCCATTGAGTCGGTGATGCCATCCAGCCATCTCATCCCCTGTCATCCCCTTCTCCTGCCTTCATTGTTTCCCAGCATCAGGGTCTTTCCCAATGAGTCAGTTCTTTCCATCAGATGTATTATTATTGCTATTTTATTACTTTTGATTAAGACAAAAGCTTCTTGGCCATAAGGGTATTTTTTTAGTTTTGCAACTCCTGTGGTTCCTTTGCTTTGCAGAAAAGAGCATAAAAAGTGTTCTATTTGCTTAGTTTTAAATTTAGAAACTGGGTTTTTCTGCTGGAAAGGAGTAAGTTGCTTCCGATGTTTGTGATCTTGATTTGATGAAAATTCTCAAACACCCCCTTTGTTTTGCTGGGAATTGTTACCCATTATAGACCTCTCAGAAACCGTCATTTCCAGGAACTGACTACCCAGATGTGTGGTGTGGTTGTGAAGCTGGGATGAGTCACCAAAGTGTAGCCCAGGAACAGAGCAGATTCCCAGCAAGCAGAGTTCTGACTGCTGATACCTGCAGGAGGTGGCACCCTGGACCGCTGGCCTGTGGTCTCAATGCCAGCAGTGCTAACCCCCTGGGAAGAGACCACTTAACTTTGTGTGTGTGGAAGTGTCTCATGAACCTTTCCTCTCTGAAATGCAGTAGTTTAACTAATTAATAAAATTAAACAATATAAACAGACAAAACAGGAAAAGGCAAACCCAGGGTGAATACTTATACAATGTATATTGTTAATCCAGAAAACAGAGCAAATATCTGAAGACAAAAGCCAATGACTATGAAACAATTCCAGTGGAATCTTGTACAGAGTAGGTATTCAATAAACATTTGTTGACTGATTAGATTGTAGTAAGTCTTGAAAACACATTCCCAGAACACACATATACTTGTTCTGAACAAACTATCTGATAAAGCATAGTTTTATCAAGAAAAGAGAATTTAGAAGGCTAATTAGATTTACATCATACATTTATTCCTCATTTTGCAAAAGAATGTTTAAAAGCTTTCTATTGTAAAATAAAACATATAAAAAGCCACATAAAATAAATGTATAGTTTATTATTATATTGTTATTGTTTTTATTTTATTTTTATAGGATGGACTCCCTCATAAACTCCCCAGGTCAAGAAATAGAAGTTTACCAGACACCCCAGCAATCCTTTCATGTGCTTCAGGCCCAATTTATCCTTTTCCCTGAGAGTAACCAGGTTCCTGACTTATATAGTAGTCACCTCCTTGTGGGTCTGCTTTTAATAATTTATCACTCATCCCTAATTGGGTGCATTCTTAAGATACTGCAGCTTAGCCTTGAAAGAAGGCTTTTAAGTTTCCTTTTGTTTATAGATTTCCTCCCTTTTTATCTTCTCCTTATGGGTTATCTGTTAGAAAACCCCCGGGCATTTGATCTGTAGAGTTTCTCACAGTCCTGATTTTATCGATTGTGTCCTATGGTATAGCTCAATAGATGCGTCCGTTTTCTATATTTTTGTTGATTGACAGCTGGATGCAGAACTTGATTAGACTCAGTTCTGCCCCTTTGGCAAGACTAACTCTGCTTGCTCAGAACCTGCTCTGCTACTGGGCTAGGCTTTTGGCATCACTAAGGTGGTGGTGAGGTCTCTCCTTATAAAGCACTAAATGTCTGTTTCTCTCTTGTGGTAATGTTATTAACACAGCCCTTCATGCTCATTACCTAAATCCATTCATTCTTTTGCAATCCATTCACTTGCAAAAGGAAGACATTCTACTTCTATAATTTTTTCTTCATTTATTACTTGGAATGTTTTACAATGAGATAATTTCTATCATCCACTTGGTAGGTTCCCAGGGGCATATAGAAAAGACAATATATGTGCTTGACTCTTCTGTATTTATCACTTCTCAGGATGACTGGCTCTCTGTTTTCCTCCCAAATAACCAATTCTATTTAAACAATTATTATGAATTAACGTACTTAAATATTTTGATGGGTTCCAATTATAGTTATTATCATTTCTGAAGTTCAAATTGTCTCATCTTTAGGCAGAAGGAGCCTCTTCAGTATGACTTCTGAGAGCCTTAATAGCTTCTGATAGCTTTCTTACTGCCTAGTGTTAAAAAAAAAAAAAAAAAAAATGCGCTAGGCTTGTCTTTTACCTCAAACCAGCCATTGTCCCCAATGTCTCTCTGTTTTTTCAAATGTTAAGTACATCAAGACCACGATCTAAGAATCTGCGTTGCCAGGGATGTTCATCCTTTCTCTCTCTCTCTCTTTCTCTCTCTCTCTCTCTCACACACATATGCACACACACCTCTTAATAGATTGCCTCATGAGTTCATACCGATAGTTCTCATTCAAAGTTCTCATGTACTTGGAGTACAGTAGAAAATCCAGTAGAAAATCCAGTGCTTCATAATTACTCATTTGCTGATCCTATTTACGAACCTCAAAATAGTGATATTGATATCGCCACCACATATATAATTACTGAGAAGAGTTTTAAAATGCAGTGTATGCCCTTTCCATTCTCTTTCTATGCTGCGATCTATAGTCTATATTCATTGCCTGAGCATACAGTCATTAAATATATTCTTTTTCTCTTTAACCCTCATCTAATCTTGGTACTACAAATAAATAATTATTTGCCACCATTCTTAGGTTGATATTTCTTTAGATACTTTGATGCTCAAATCTTATATTCTAGTAGATTCTTGGAAGGGCTCATGGGAACTATATTCCCTGAGTTCTTCCATGTGGATAGCATTATTAAAGTTTGAACTGTGTCCTGTACTCACAGTGAAAACTAGAATAAATAAAAAAATAAAGAAGCCCAGAACAACCAGTCTGTTGAAACAACCAAGTAAGCTACCCTGGTAAAATCAGTGCAGAGGTGGTCATTGAGTCGATGACTCATAGTCATTTTTTTTCTTCTGAGGAACAAAACTGTCAGAATTACTTTCAGCTCTTCCTTGCTCACTGACCAGCTTCAGTTTCACAATCTTCTCACAGATACCTGGACCTCTGCTGAGTTAGCACCTGCTATATTTGGAATCAAAGGTGATAGTAAAGTTATGTTTACTAAGCATGAGGCATATTCATGTGTATTATAAAGTGTAATTCTCCCTCTAACCCTAAAGGGTAGAGGAATAGTTTTTACTTGTTGCTCAGTAGAAGTATCTGCGGCTTTAAAAATTGCTGATGACTTGACACTTACCCAGACCAACTGAATCAAAATCTAAGGGGTGGCTTAGGCATGGATATTTTGTTAAAATTTCCCAGGTGATTCTAGGGATGTTGAGAAGTACTGGGATGGATATTTCTATCCTTGCTTTATAGATGATAGATTGAGTCAATTGCCTAAGATCTAAGGTTATATAGTTCCCAACTAAGTGTCAGAACCAGGTTGCAGGCAAAGGTCTATTTAATATCCAAGTCCAACCTCATCTGCTAAGTTGAGCCAACTCTTTAGAGTGTAAGTTTCATTAGGGCAAAACCATGCCTATCTAGTTTTCTCCAGCATTTTCAGTGTTCAGCACAGTGCTGGGCATGTGGTAGACATTTATTAACTATTGT
This sequence comes from Neotragus moschatus, assembly GCA_006410615.1. NCBI lineage: Eukaryota > Metazoa > Chordata > Mammalia > Artiodactyla > Bovidae > Neotragus > Neotragus moschatus. The sequence goes on along the minus strand of SJYA01001822.1, from coordinate 2,776,336 downwards.
TGAATGGACGAGTGAATGAAATAAAATACGGAATTCCCCAAAGACTTTTCCTTCACAACATCCACAGCATAAGAATACACAGTATCTTCTGTAAACTGACCCTTTGTGCTATCCAGTTCCCCAAGCATCTGTCAATCAGCTCTCCAGCTCCACCTGCTACTACTTCAAACACCGTGCTGGGCTTTCCAACTTCCTGTTGGAGGAAATACGGGAAATCTACAATGAGGAGCCCTGTGAAATCGGTCATTCGATAAGAGATTTTGACTTTTCTTCATGAGAAAGAGAGCTAGTAATGTTGTCTTTAATTATCTGCACCCAACCCTGAAGTGGAGGCTTTTGCAGGCATCCCAACTACTGTGAAGAAAGAGGAAGGAAAAGGAAACAGATGGCTAAGGCTGGTCTTGTGCTCTGACTTCAGCTTGTCATTATCACCTTTTTATATTTTAACTTCCTGTTAAAATATATAATATACCTATACAACTAATATACAAAAAGAGGGCACATGCTTTGCCATTGCTTTTTTGCTATTTAAACACAGAGTTGAGCCAGATGGGGCCCTCTTAATAAGACGAGTGATTGATGGTCACCATGTTAAGAAGAGTCTGCAAGGGTGGAGATGCAGCAAGCATTGACTGCAAGTGCGTCATCATAGAGAGCCCTCTGGATCTCAGCTGCCGCTGCCCCACGACTGGCTTCCCCTCAGGCTGCTTTCCTAGGAAGTAGCCTAGGAATCTTCACGACAAGGAGCTTTCAGCTCCGTCTACCAAGCTCCTTCACTTTTTGTCTCTAATCAACAAAGAAGTTGCTAGCTGGGACCATGGATATGGCCGTGAGTGAGCAACAGTCTGCTCAGTGTGGTTCACATATTCCCTTTTTCACCTGCCAACTTTCTCACACCCTCATCCTTAGTGAGTTTATCAGCAAAAGTCGGGATCATGCACTGGCTGAGAGTGTGACTGAGCATTTCCAATTTCTAACCCAGTTCAGATTGGCCTCATTCACTGCTGTGCAGGTCCTACTCAGTGAAAAGTGTTTAAAACATTTTCAGTTCCTAGAAGGGCTTCACAGTCTTCTCAAAATTTGTATTTTTCCCCCATGGAGGGTATATTCCAATTCTCTGAATATGCTGATCATGTTTTACAGATCAAATATTGTTTAAAAGTAAAAAAACACTTTAGAGTGAACATAATTTTAAAATTAGCTAAACCTGGGTTATGGCTGCCTCCTTCATTCTTTCTGAAACTCAATAAATGGGGGTAATACCACATGCTTTTTAGGGTGTGAGATTACAAACCTAGAGCATGAATATTCATCCCCTTTTCCCCTGGAATATAACTCCATGAGAGCACGTTTTATGTCACTAGAACCTGGCAGAGTGTTTAGTTCTCAATGAAATTAAATGCATTGGGCAGGCCATGAGTTGGGGGAAAATGAATAGATAAAGGATTTTCATTAGCTATGTTTATAAAAAAAAAAGTTTTCTTTTTAGCCTTTATTTTGGTACTTGTTGCACCTTCTTCATTTGTGCTAGCCTTACTCTGTCTTCCTTCACCAGGTTTAAATATAAAATGTTTCAGAACTTGGTGGTTTAATGAGTGATCTGTAAAAAGGCTTGTCCAGCCTGTTTTTTTTTTTTTCACTTTCTCCTCCAGCTCTGAAAAGTGGAGGGCAGGGGGCCCTGACTCATACGTGCTGGAGTGGGGAGATTTATTTTCTTCACTTTAATATAATAAAGCCCCTCAGGGTCTGAGTTAGCATCATCATTTCTCCTTAGTCTGCTCTGTGAAGGCTGCCATCCCCACATGAAGAGATTGATGCCTCCTTCACTCTAAAGAATAGGGACGAAGGCACCAGGGATTCTTCAGATTTTGCTGGGCTTAGAGTTTCTTCCCGAGGCTAGGAACTCAAGAGCCCTGGCGTTCGTGAGGACTGAATGTATAAGACTCTGGTTTTGAAGAAGGGAAGCCAGTAAGCACTTTATAATTCTTTCCATACTGGGATGGGTTATACACATCATGTCATGTGTTTGAAGTCCTTCCTTAGCAAGTAGGGCTGGAGGTGGTCATAGCTCTGCGGCTATTGTTGTTGGGAGTCTGGAGCTAGAAGAGAAGCAGGGGAGTCGACCAGGAGGGCTGACCACAGTAATACGAGTGGCTTCTACTTCACGCCCATGAAGGCCAAGGCTGTTGTGGGTACTATGACCGTGGCCACTCTTTGTAAATCGATCTGTAGGCATGGTTGGCACAAGTCTCTGTGAAAAGGTTCCTTGCTCTCCAGGCTGCGAGTCTTCTTAGTCTGCTGCATCTTTGGCTGGGTATTCCCAAAGAACTAGAGTTACACTACTTTTTTCTAGAACCTAAGGACACACAGATTTCACTGCTTGCTTTCTCTCCCTCTTTTCCCTCTTCTTCCCCAAACTGAAAGTTCTCTGAAGGAGACACGGATACATACCTCACAGATACTCCTTGAAGGATTTGCTATCCCAGCATGGGGGTTGCTATCAGCAGATGGCCTCCAGTTTAGCCCTGTCACAGACTGCCTGAGCTGAAGAGCCTCCTTACCTAAAACCACACCATCCTCAGGGCAGCCCACATCTAAGTAAGGCAGAGATGTAGAAGCCCAGTCATTTCAGAGCCATGAAGACAATTCTGATGGGCAGGGTGGTTTCAGAGCTCCCCACTGATTGGACCACTGCTTCATTGGAGCTGCCTTGAAGTTCAGCTTCTTTAACTTCTAAATCCTGCTTCCTCCCTTTCCTCTCACAGGTGCAGAGCCCCAGTAAACATCTTACACCCCAACTCCATCTAAATGACAGACTCAAAGCACCCTACCCGTGACAGGCCCTAGCCTTCTTTGTAGCTTGGTTTATGCTCAGAACTCCAAACTTTACCCTTGATATTTGAACAGTGAGTTTTAGATCTGAGAAAATGGTCTTTTCCTTCAACAAACCTTGGCTTTCAAAATTGTTGCCTCTAGATGGAAAAACAGATTGAATTTGAAGCTCACAGTTAAGGAATAACTCCTTTGTTCTTTACTGTGTCTATCGTTTTCTTGAAGCAATGAATGCCACTGATTCCATGGGCAGGTTTCTGGAAATTTTCTAAGGGATGTGCTGTATGCAGCCCATTTTCCTTCCAGCTGAATCTCAGTAAAGGATACTGCCTGGTTGTCATCCATGATTCCTAGTTCTCCCATCCTCTACCATCTCTATCAATCACCGAGTCCAAATAACTCTTTCTCCTGAACATCTCTTGGGTCCACACTCCTCTCCGTATCCATGCTACCATTGTCTGTTGCCCATATTTCTATAGGAGCCTCCTGACAAGGGTGTTATCTCAATCCCCCACTCCCACTGTCTTTCCAACACCTGTGTGTCAGGTAGGCAGTAGAAGATAGTACACGCTTCCTAGGTGGTGCTGGTGGTAAAGAACCCGCCTGCCAGTTCAGGAGACATAAGAGATGTGGGTTCAATCCCTGGGTAGGGAAGATCCCCTGGAGAAAGAAATGGCAACTCACTCCCGTATCCCTGCCTGGAGAATCCCATGGACAGAGGAGCCAGGCTGTACAGTCCATAGTGTCGAAAAGAATATGACACAACTGAAGCGACTTAGCACACATGCACACAGCTCAGAGGTGCAGCCAGGTAGAGAAGAAGGAGCCAGCCAGTGAATTTCACAAAGAGGGTCACTGAGGCAGGAGGAAAGCCAAAGGAATGTGATATTGCCAGAGCAGAAGATGGGAAGTTTGCACTGAGGACTGGCTAGAGGTTAAGGTGAAATACGTAACAGTCCATAATATTTGGCAGCACAGAGATCATGGGTGATTTTCAAGAGAGAAGTTTCAGTGGAGTCCAGTGGTAGAAGTTAGCTTGGAATAAATGATGAAGAGGAAAAAAGTAGAGGGTTTTTGATTGTTTTATGTATGTGAAAGGGAAATTGAGCAACTGGAAGAGAATATTGCGTGAGGGATTTGGGGTTTTGTTTCAATGCCATGGGGTATTCTGTAGCATGTTTTTGCATTGATTTGGATGATCCAAAAATAAGCATGACTTGCAATTGCAGAAGAGAGAAGGGAATCCTTGAGAAAGTTCTGGGGGTCAGGGTTTCAGAGCTCCAGAGGGTAGGTGGACTTTTGCTGGAGAAGCTCTGCTTCTTCCCCTGAAACGAAAGGAATGGAGAAGATGGATATAGAAGATGGCTGTAGAGTCACAGATTAGGCGGGGAAGAGGATATATAAATTCTTTTCTGATGGTTTCTATTTTTTAATCATAAATAACATTTTAAAAATCATGTTTAATTCATATTTGAGGAAGGTTTGAGAAAAGAAACTGTAGAAGATATGAAATAATCATCTTGATATTGGAAAAACGAATTTACTAGGGAAATGTAAGAGCAGTGTGGAGTGTTTTGTTCAGGTTTTTGATCATGAATTTAAAGCAAAACTGGTTACCTCTATTCTGTGTGTATGCATTCATCCTCCAGTAATATTCTATTTTTTTAAATGCAGGTGTGGGGAAACTGGATTCCATTACGTGTGTTTTATTCCAAGCAAGTGTTGATAGACAAGAGAGGTGTAAAGGAGGAGAGGAAATTTTCAAATAAGTGATTATAAATTATGGGTTATGTGATCTAAATGAATTAGAAAGAAAATTAAAAGAGGGGACTGGTTGGAGGGTGATGAGAACATGGCTGATGGTTTAGGGATATTGGTGAGGTGAAAAAATCGTGAGCATGAACTGGAGTTGGGGGTGGGGGGTGTGAGTTCAAGACTGGTGGGGAGATTAAGTGGGGAGGAGGATATGTAAATTCTTAGCTGATGGATTTCTATTTTTAATCGTAAAGAACATTTAAAAAGTCATGTTTAATTCATCTTATATTTGGAGATTTGCAGATTTGGAGATGGCGCTGACTGCAGTAATAACCAGTTAGTGTGTGATAATAAGACTGGCAAAGCAACTGGAGATGAGAAGTTCAAGGAACTGAAAGTCCAGTTTGGGTGTCCTCTCATCTTGCACGCATCTTGGCGTTTTGCAGTTGCTGGCCTATCTTTCCAACAATGTATTATTTAGGACAGGATCGCATTTGTCACAGCTTCCTCCCTAATGCCCAGAATGGTACCTGACCCATAAAATACTCAATAAACATTTACGGAATGAACAGATAAGTCTATTCTTTTAAAAATTCTGAAAGTTATTCCTGAATTGAGAGCTGCATCCTGGGACACCACTGTCTTCACTCCTCGTGGACCACTTCTTAAGGGCGGCCTTGTGGGTAATAACATTTACTGCTGCTGTGGATGCTGTGAGAAGCACTCTTTGTAATTCTCTATGGTATTTAGTGTAGAGGGTTGCTGAGGAAGTAATTCACTCCCTTACACAATATTCCTTCCATTAGGACCCACAAGGGAAACTTTTCTAGGATTTCATTGCTAGGAAGACCTGTGACTCTCCTGAGTGAACCGACAATTTGTGAGTCTCATAAGTGAATGTGTTTTCCTCTTTGCTTTGTCTATTACAGCCAGATTTGTGGCGGAGGCTGAGGCTCAACTTCAGCAATTATGCAGAAAAAATATGACATCCATTTCCTATGAATTATTTTATCCTTTGCTTCATCTGATTATCTTTTCCTGATTTCCTCATCTTGGTGATTTCTTCTCATGTTTCTTTTTCTATTCTAGAATCTATCTTGAATATTTAATATTAAAATGTGTCTCCCCAAGGTTCAGCTGGGTGAAATTTTCTCCTGACCACTTCAACTGGTGCAAATTCCTGGTGATCCTGGGGAAAGCAAGCCTGTTATAAATCTTAATAGTGAAGATTAAGATTAGGTCCATTTATAAATAGTACATGTTTCTGAGGATTTATTGAGTTAATTAGTGTCGAGAATTTCTATAATACATAATATTCAAAATGTCATCTATCTTATGCAATACCAGGTACAAAGTTGTTTATAAAAAGTAAACGTATTTCTGAAGATTTATCAATTAAATCAAGGCCCCTATCTGAGCCTTTATCAACTAAGGCACTTTATGAATTTTTAAAATATATTTGTTTGTCAAATAATTTAAGAAATGTAAGATGAGCTAAATCATGTCTAAAGATTCTGGGAGCCTCATAAAAAATGCAAATATGGTAGTAAATTGGAGATCAAGATGACAAATACGGACAGAGACCTCCGAGAGATGATAAGAATGAATGGGAATGAGAAGATGAGTGAAACTCTACAGGACTAACCACACGGGAACACTCAACGTAGAGATCTACATGCTATAAAGAAAATGAAAGGCAAAAAAAAGAGGAAGCGTGTTATAGCTATGAGCTTTGCAGTACACCATAGTGGACAGTCATTAAATACATTACGTACACCAAATACTGTCACTGTGGGAAACTATTCCGGAACACTCGTTGATGCCTACTGTAATTTTATAAGAGTTGCTTTCCTCAGATGGAAGTGCGAAGTTAGCAGGACAGAGAATGAGCACAACTCGGCATGGCTGCTCTCACAGTGGGGTGGAAACCAGGCCACTGTGTACATTGACTGAGGGTAACTGAATGTCCTCTCAAGTTTGATCGCTAGTCTCAGTAAGTGTTGTGCAGAAGAAGAGTGAGGTTGTTGAATGAGATTGTTCAATGTGTTTGTTGTGAAATACGTGAATAAGCAAATAAAATGCATTAAAATTTATTAACAATTGTAGAAATATTCGAGAACAACATAAGTTATGTTGATATAGCTAGTTTTACATATTTTTGTAAACTACCTAAAATCCTTTTATGGGAGAAGCTGAGTTATTCATTAAACATAAAATAGAACTGTACCAAGTCATATTTCTACTATTGAATTGAAAAAATGACTCTAGGGATGGAATGTGTATTATTAGAATTATTAGAACTACTAGTTACCACACAGGATGTGCATTGCTGCTGTTGTTTAAGTCACTCAGTCATGTCTGACTCTTGCGACCCCAGGGACTATAGCCCACCAGGCTCCTCTGTCCATGGGATTTCCCAGGCAACAATACTGGAGTGAGTTGCAATTTCCTTCTTCAAAGCATCTTCTTGACCACCTCTGGAATTCCAGCACCCCACATCAGGCTTTGCTGCTCCCTGAACCTCAGTGGCCCCCTGCTCTGACCATGGCCATTTGGAGAGGCTCTAGTTTCATAGTGAAAAGAGAAACACATATTTGCTTAAAGTCAGTTTGAAAAACAACGTTATCTGTTTTGCTGTGTGAAAATCAGCTGAAAGGGAATGTCTTAAGAACTGTGTGTGCTGAGTTAGCACTTCTAAAGTGTTACCTGGAGAACGTGTCTGGAGAACGTGCCCCCACGGAATGTTCACATGGCTTGAGGGAAATTCACATTGGGCCCTTGCCTGAGTCCTGCAAGATAAAGTTGATAGTAGAAACACATTTCTATTTCCCTGTTTAGCCTCTTCTTATTTGTTTTCTCTGTCCTGCTATAGTAGCTTCTGGAACAATGTACAAAGACTTTGTACAGATCACTTTGCTCAACCAGAATTGCTACAATCTTCCCTCTCTCCCTGGAGCCCTCCCTATGGATGGCAGATAGTCCCTGGCTGGTCCCAGGGACCAGTGTTGTGTGTATGGGCTGGGTTTAATCCCCCTCTTTCTCAATCCAGGAATGAGAATTAGTAGTAGGTGCTTGTTCTTAAGAAGGAAGGAAGAGCATGCTATTGAGAGGAGACTGGGTCTGGGATAATTCTCAGAAGAAACCCTGGTGCCTTGATGTGCAAAGTAGTAGTCTTCTACTTGACAAAAATTTGAGTAGATCGCTGAATTTTTGGAGGTGTCAGAGACAGATTTAGAAGAACTGTAACCTGTGAGCTCATTTGCAGCTCATTATCAAGTGCTTATAAAAAGCACCTTTAGGGGACGTGCCTAGTGGTCCAGTAGTTAAGCCTTCACCTACCAGTGCAGGCGGTGCAGGTTTGATCACTGGTCTGGGAGTTAAGATTCCACATGCCTTGCAGCCAAAAAGCCAAAACATAAAACAGAAGCAACACTGTAACAAATTCAATAAAAGACTTTAAAGCTGGTGCACTGGCATAACCCAGAGGGATGGTATGGGGAGGGAGGTGGGAGGAGGGTTCAGGAGTGGGAACTTATGTGCACCCGTGGCGGATCCATGTTGATGTATGGCAAAACCAATACAGTATTGTAAAGTAAAAAAAAAAAAGTAGTCCATATTAAAAACACCTTTTTTTTTTTTTTTAAGAAAAGCACTTTGAATATGTACATCGCAGTTATTTTTTAATACAAGATATTAATTTAATTTTAATTTGATGGTATGATATTTCACATCACTGTTTTTAACCCAAGAAATACAGAGGGTACATGGTCTCGTGGGAGAGACAGACATTAAGAAGATCATTGCTCTCAGGGTTATAAGTGGTGTAAAGTAGGCAAAACAGGGTGATGTTGAAATACAAACAGTAACTTTTGGGGGATTCCAAAAAAGCTTCAAAGAAATGGTGTTATTGAGGGTGGGCCTTGAAGGAAAAGAAGAATTTGCCATGGGAGAAAGAAAAGAAGGGTAATATTCCAAGGTAGAGGAATTCTGTGCCCAAAGACATGGAATCCAGAAGTAGCCTGGCTTCCTCAGGAAACAGCACACAGGCAAGAGGGGGCTCCTCCTGCAGGGAATTGGGGGAGCAATGGCTGGAGAGGAAGCCGTGCCACACGAGGTGCCTTTGGTTCCCAGCCAGGGCCCCAGGCCTTTTTCTCTCCCTCTGTGGAATGGAACCATAGATTTTGGAACAGGAGGATGTATTAGAAAACATCTGGCTGATAAAGAACCTGAGAGCCACATGGTGAATTGATTAAACTACATATTTAAAAATAGAGCATGATTTAAGAGTTACTGCCAAATGAGCATCTCCTGCAGATTTTTGTCTTGCTTGAACACATACATATTACTTATCAACATAACCATTTTGTTTCTTAGGTGTGCTTGTTTGCGAGTGATGGACAGTGTGTCGATAGGGCTTCGTGTTCTTATAGACCCAAGAAGTTGGGTCTGTCAGTGTGTTTACCGTGCAGAATTAAGATTAATGCTTTGGACACTCACTCACACCATGCAGGTAGGAATATACATTGGAACAGTTCTTCTGAAGGACAGTTTGGCAATGTACATCAAAACAGCCTTTGAAATCTGAACAGCACTGACCTCAAATTCCTTTTTAAAGAATTTGTTCAAAGGGACTGGCCAGAAATGCATCTAGAGTATATTTGTTCATTGTAGGATTGTTTATAATGTAAAAAAACTGGAGATAACATACATTTTCTAAGAAAATAATTATGGTACAGTGGAGTATTCTGTCAATAATAAAATGATTAAGTAGAAATTTTTGAAATATGAAAATTTTATATGAAAATATATTCCTAAATGAAAAAACAGGTTACAGAATAGCATGCATAATGACCCTAATGCTGTAAGAGTTAGATATTTTTACAAGATTAGGTTTATTCCCTTTTACAAAAATTAGTCTACTTATGTGTACGTGTGAAAAAAATCTGGAAAAATTTATACCAAGATGTTAATAGCAGTTATTACCGGGTGGTAGGATAGTAGGCAATTTTTAATTTCTACTATTGTCTTATCCATATAATTTCTAGGATTTTGGTTTATCAATATACAAGCATCACTTGATTACTTGTGTAATTATAGAGGTATACATCATTTCCCCATGTGAGTGCAGACTGATTATCTGCCTGTTTGTTGTTGTTGTTTAATTGCTAAGTCGTGTCTAACTCTTTTGCAACCCATGGACTACGGCCTGCCAGGCTTCTCTGTCCATGGGATTTTCTAGGCAAGAATATTGGAGTGGGTTCCCATTTCCTTCTCTAACTTACCTGTTTACTACACCTATTTAAGATATTTTAACTGTTTCTTCTGCAACTGTTTGCCAAATGATTAGGGAAAATGAAGAAGTTTGGGAATAATATATAATGGCTGGAAAACTTCTGTCTTTTGTAGGTTGTGTCTGTGATGGGAAAGATAAGCTAGGTTTATCACTACTCCATTTTGGAAAGCACAAATCTTAAGGTTAAGCATGGCTGGCTGACTTCCAGAATTTCCATTTCCTTAGTGACTGAATGGCGTAATAAATCGGATAAAAGCATCCGCTATTTTTCAGATCATCTATGCTGTGCAAATGTCTCACTGGACACCTGGATCCCCCTTCAAAAACTCTGATTTTTCATATTCTGCACATAGAGATGGAACTAATCTGGGGTTGAGTCAGTCCTCTTGAGGGATGTTTCATACTTGGTTTTGTCCACTTAATTTGGACTCTGGTGTTCAAGTGGGCATCACTCACATCTAGAGTCTGCTTCTAACACTTTTAGAAAGGATTCTATACCTTGGGTTTTATGAAGATGGTTAGTGTATTGTGGAGAATTAACTAAAACACCATTCATTGTTCTTAACAGATAGACTTCAAGCTATAAAGGAAAGATACACAGCAGGTTTGGCCCTCTTCTTCTCCTTCCTCCCTAAGGAACTTGGAGATAACATTTTACTAGACTAGTTTTGGTCCAAACTGGTTTCTTTTCTGTCTGTTTCATGTTGCTCTTATCTGAAAAGCTCCCATCTGCCCTGGGGTATCTACATCTTGCTCTTGTCTTTATTACAGAGTCTTTATTTATGGCAGAATGAAGGACTGACCTATCAATTGGTGTGAGTTTTTCCATTTTTTTCTCCTTCCCTGTTTGAGGTGGAAAGCAAGGCTGTTCTTATTTCTTTACCTTGGAAACTACTGCAGGGAAGAGAGAAGAAATGTCAGAGGACAAGAGCTCTTCTAATGTGTTTGAAGATCTCGAGCTTTTCACAGTGATGGCGTTGGGTGTTCTGGGGAAGACAGATGCAGAGGGAGCATCTTTAAGCACAAGGTGGAGCACGGAAATCCAGATATTAAGAAGATCTGGAGAATGGCCAGTCTGGAGAGTAGTTGGGACCCGTGCCCTGCTCCTAGCAGAGCTTTAGGAGGGCAACCCTTCTGAGGTACAACAGGAGATTTACCACAGTGCACGCTCTTTGTAGCCCCATAGACCACAGCCCGGCAGGCTCCTCTGTCCATGGAATTTTCCAGGCAAGAATACTAGAGCAGGTTGTCATTTCCACCACCGGGGGATCTTCCCAGCTGAGGGATCGAATCTATGTCTCTGTGTCCCCTGTGTTGGCAGGAGGATTCTTTACCTCTGGGTCACCTGGGAAGCCACTTTGGGGAAAGAGGCTGGAATGAAGTCTGAGAGAGACTGCATCTCCAGCCCTGAGTGACATGCACTTTGAGGTGCACTTAAGCTGATGAGAAGAACATGCTGTTTCTGGCTCTGGTGTCACTGGCTCTGAGTCCATCAGTGTACTTTTTAAAAAAGCCTTGGTTTCCCTTCGATATCCCTCCAACATGCTGCCTATGGTTCATGGAGATTTCTGAGGGTTTTTTGGCTCTAAGAAGAGATGAACCAGACCACCACATTCCCTTTGTGAGGATTCATAGTTGGGGGGCCAGAAGCTGAATATTTAAGGGCTGTGGTTAGTAATAAGGTTTGCACTCCTTTGTGTGAAAAAGTCACTTCCAGGTTGGAGCTAAGAATAGATAACCCATTTTTGTAACTGCATGAGATTTCCTATTTCACGTTATTGAACATCAGCCCTCCCTTCTGTAGCAGCTCCAGCTGTAATTGTTTCTCTCTGCTTAGGAGCAGGTAATCCATTTTTAGTTGCACCATTAAAAACTATGCTATTGATTATTTCTTGGTTTGTGTCATGAGTTCAGAGGCTGTGATGATATAAAGTCACTGTATGTTTGGATCTCTAATCATCGTTGCTCATGCATCAAATGGGGCTGTCGATGCAGACTGGAGCAGTAAGGATGACACAACACGAAAATGAACGTGGAGGAAAAGCTGCGGATGAGAAATAGAGGCAGCAGTCCTAGCCTCAGTCTCTGAGAGCTCAGGGGGGAGGTCAGAGCATAGTCACCAGGACCTATAATACATGAATACCGTAAAATAAGGCAAGAATTAATAAGGGCCAGAATCGAGTTACAAGGCATTTTGCGCACTTAGAGAAGGGAGCGTTTATACCTGGATGAAGTGTTTTAGTCTTGAATGACATATAGGATTTGTGTATGCAGAAGGGAAAGAGTAACTCATATGTCTATTTTTTTGTGAAGTATTGCAACTAAAGCCTGCGGATCTGATTCTTAAGGTAAGTTACAGGCTACACAATCCATCATATGCCATGCTTTCCTACTGTATCTAAAACCTGAGTTTGGAGTGGACTGGAAGAAGGTAAAAATCATGTTTCATTTCCTTTTAGGAGAGTTTAACTCAACTTTCTCTTTTTAAAAAATTTTTAATTGGAGGATAATTGTTTCACAGTGTTGTGTTGGCTTCTGCCATGCAACAGTGTGAATCAGCTCTGAATATACATATATCCCCTCCTTGCTGAGGCTCCCTCCCACCCCACCAGCCATCGCACCCCCCTAGGTCATCTCAGAGCACCAGGCTGATCTTCCTAAGCTATATAGCAACTTCCCACTAGCTATCTATTTTACACAAGGTAATGTATATATTTCAACGCTACTCTCTCAATTTGCCCCACCCTCTCCTTCTCCTACTGGGTCCACAAGTCCATGCTCTATGTCTGTATCTCTATTCCTGCCCTGAAAATAGGTTCATTAGGACCATCTTTCTAGATTCCATATATCTTTCTGTCATTCCTTTTAATTGAAGATTTCACTGAGCCAATGATGTAAGTTCAGGCATTGTCCAGAGATGAGGGGTGGCTGGGGCTGAGGGAGGGTTTTGTGGCCTCCCTTATCTTCCACTGGTCCTTGATATTCTGTCTGTGCTTAAGAGCAGTTATCAAAGCAGAGCAGAGGAAAGGATAGAAAGGAGTTCACATTTCCAGGTTGTTCAGTTAATACATTTCTGGACACCAAACATGGGAAACACCCAAGGTAGAATTGATCCTGTGAAACGTGAGCAACAGTGATCAACAGAAATGCACTCTCCATGCACCAATTGGATCATCAGTGAGGCCAAGGTGAAAAGGAAAGCACCTGGATAGGAAAGTCTCCAGATATGATAGTACCAAGTCTGGTTGTTGTTACTATAATCTCAATATAATTATAAGAGCTAATATTTACTGAGTACTTACTTGCTGCCAAGTTCCTGACATGCATTATCTTTCTTACTCTATATAACTATCCCATAAGAGAGACACAACTGTTCTCTTTTACAGATGAAGAAACTCAGGCAGAAAAGTTAAAGACAATTGGCCAAGATGATTAGCTAGGAGTTAGTGGAGCATTCAGTCTGGCTCTTGAGCCTCGAAATGTAATTCTTAGTCAGACTGATTGTCTGGTTTCAAGAGATCAGAAGGGAGTGTGTATAGGGGATTTCTGCTGGTGCTCCCAGTGTCCTGGGTGTGGGGGGTGGGTAATGGAGGCATTGCTGAGTTTACATGCATCATCAAGGATAATTTAATAGGCTTCTCTGGTGGCTCAGATGGTGCCTGCAATGCAGGAGACCTGGGTTTGATCCCCGGGTAGGGAAGATTCCCCTGGAGAAGGGAATGGCTACCCACTCCAGTATTCTTGCCTGGAGAATTCCATGGGCAGAGGAGCCTGGCAGGCTACAGTCCATGGAGTCACAAAGAGTCGGGCATGACTGAGTAACAAATACACTTTCATTAAAACAAGACAATGCTGTGCCTACAGAATTCATGTCTCACATTTCCTCAGATGTTTTCTCTTTTATCCTCTGCCATCAGTAGAGTTGTGACTAGATGGTGGCATTTGTGAGAAGCATCAATAATGAATTAAAATAGCTTTTTGATGGAAAAAACTATTGATAACCTATAAAAGAGTAACATTCTTAACAATTCATTTGCAGTTGATTGAAGAGAGCAAATGAAACAAATTTATAGCATGTTAGATTTTGCTGGTTTAGTTTCTGAAAAATAAATAAGCCAATAAACTCTTCTACTGAAGATTGCTGGCTGTGTATGTTGAGTTGCAGGACTGTAATATTTATTCACCAATCAGGAAACATGAGTTTGCATTCCTAAATATACCTTTGCTTCTCAGACACACATTTGTATAATTCTTTGGCTTCCTGTAGGAGAAGTGATGTTGAACTTATCTCTTATGTTCAATTGCTGTTTACAAGTTCACAGCCAATTCTAGACTCTACCTCCAAAGCTAGAAAAGAAGAAGCATTTCTAAGAAAACCTTCCGATTTTCATTTCCAACAAAGCTGTGGCACAAACACACTGGAATTAATTGGATATTTAATGTTATGCCTTCCTAGAGTTAGCATGCACTATTTTCTAGGACCCTGGTGCAGTGGGTCTGTTAAGAGCACATAGAAACTTAAAAAAATGTTTTGGCAAAAAGGTAATGCATGCACACAAGACAAAATACAAAAAGTATTTATCATGTAATTTGAAAACTAAGGGTGTCCCCAACTCCATTCCATGGTCATAAAAATTACTGATTTCCTTTCTTGAATCACATGACATCTTGACACAGATAATTTAATATGACAATAGTTTGATTTGATTGACTGAAAAACAATTAAACTTCTATCTTTAAAGAAATTACTAAACAATAGTCATGTACAATGCATCATGGCACTCCTCACTTCCTCCCTGATAACCAGTTCTTTCTTTACCACAACTTTGCTGCTCACCCCACTAAGGGTGATACAAGGAAGAAGAAAACATAAGAGAGATCAGATTGAGGGGCTCAGGTAAGGGCAAGGATGGAGGGGTATCAAGTCTAGATCAGACGAGAGATGGAGTGAGAGCTCAGACTGTGTGTTGTGTAATTAATTTTTTAAATCCAATTTTTAAAACTCTGATTTGCTGGTTCATAATGTGTTTTATGTTAAGTAAAGCTTTAGTGACAGCCTTTAGTTGAGCTTGAAACCTGGTTAGGATATTTGGTTGTTTAGGTCACATGACAGGCTTCGTGATGAAGCCCTGATGGTGAGTAGGCATGAAAGGTGATATGCATCCAAACCGCTACGGCCAGTGGGCTTGGGCTGCACCCTCACTTTAAGCAGCGTGAATGTGGGGGGTGTGGGGGTGGGGAGAGAGGAGACCGGCGATATGTTCTTGGAATTCTCCGAAGGTCTTCCATGCCCGCAGGCTATGCATATTTTTGCAAAACTTGCTCTTATCCTCCCCACCAAAACCAGAACCAAAACGACAGTTTACTATGGCTTCTAGTTCTGATTCATTGCAATGTAATGCACTGGAGATCTGGAATTCTCCAGGCAAGAACAATGAAGTGGGTTGCTATTCCTTTCTCCAGGGGATCTTCCCAACCCAGGGATTGAACCCACCTCTCCCCTGCATTGCAGGCAGATTCTTTACTGTCTGAGCCACCAGGGAAACCCAGTGGATATATAATTGCATTTTCCAGCAGGACAAGAGGAAGGTGGAAGTAAAGGTAGGGAACTAACATGAGCCAAGGCATGGAAGAGCGACACCCTCTGTGTTTGAGAGATGGGCAGTGGAGGGTGTGGTAGAGTGTGGGTGAGGAGCACAGAAAGACACATTTCTCTAGAAGAAGCTTGGGCTGCACTGGGCACAGCATTGTATGGCCTTGGGCCATTTGAATCCACAGATCGGGAGTTCAGAAGGACCTCCTTGGTTACAATGTGGAAGGTGAAGTGGAGAGGGAGATCAAAATTTTTAGTTTGTACCATGCACACTGACTAGCAGTCCTAAATGCTACTGCACCAAGAATGCAGGAATATTCTTAAAGCAAATCCTCTGTCATCTTTCACCAGGGACAAGAGAAATGTGAATGCCAATTATCTTCTTATATGTCAGGCTTCTTGAGAAGTGAATTCAGGTATCTGGCTCACTCTTTGAACACTAGCTGGCTGCATTACCATCTGTTTGGAGGCTGGAACTCAGATACTTTGGGCTTCTCCGTCTTGTCTCAGTTGTTTATGTTTTTTAGATTGCTGAGTTAAGAATTTAGTCTCTGTGATTGGGCAGGTCAAGACTGTCAGTTTATAGGTAGGTGCACCATGTCCCAAGTAGGCTGAAAACATTTTTGTACAACAATATTGGCACAGCAGAAATGACAAGGGCCAAGGTGCGATTTCTAATGTTGGAGCTAACTCACTCCTTCAGAGGTCTTCGCTGATAGTTCAGCAGTAAAGAATCTGCCTGCAATGCAGGAGTTGTGGGTTTGATCCCTGGGTCACGAAGAACCCCTGGAGGAGGGCATAGCAACCTACTCCAGTGTTCTTGCCCGGAGAATCCCATGGACAGAGGAACCTACAGTCCATAGGGTCACAAAGAGCTGGACACTACTGAAGCGACGGAAGATGTATGCACACACCCCTTCAGAGCCATGCTCGTGTGACCAGCCCCACCCAGCAGGACATGTGAGGACAGTGGACCATCAACCTGGCTGACTAGTTCCTTTATGATGAGTATAGGTGAGTGAGAGTGATGAAGACAAATGCTATGAGAAAATGCTGTAGAAGAATTTCAAGCAGTGAAACACAAATAAAA
Organism: Neotragus moschatus; assembly: GCA_006410615.1. Taxonomy (NCBI): domain Eukaryota; kingdom Metazoa; phylum Chordata; class Mammalia; order Artiodactyla; family Bovidae; genus Neotragus; species Neotragus moschatus. Next base: position 2,759,773 of record SJYA01001822.1, on the reverse strand, counting down.
CATGATGAAAGTGAAAGACGCTCAGTCGTGTCTGACTCTTTGGGACCCCATGGAATTCTCCAGCCCAGAATACTGGAACAGGTAGCCTTTTCCTTCTCCAGTGGATCTTCCCAACTGAGGGATCGAACCCAGGTCGCCTGAATTACAGGTGGATTCTTTATCAGCTGAGCCATGATGAGTGAGAAACTATAAAAGCACAGAGCAAGCTGGCTCACAGCACTCAGTATGGCCCACTGAGCCACTGATGTCCTACTGTGTGCTTGGTACACAAGACCAAGATGGGGAGAGTAAGATGTGCTTTCTGCTTGCAAGCATCTCTCCATCTTAGCGGGAAACAGACTAGGTGGTGGATACATGAGATGATTTCTCCCTTAGAGCTTCCGGAAGGAATCAGTCCTGTCAACACCTTGGATTTGGAATTGGAGCCTCCTGAATTGTGGGGAAATCAATTTATTTGTTTTAAGCCACCTGTGTGCATGCTCAGTCACTTCAATCATGTTTGACTCTTTGTGACTCTATGGACTGTAGCCCACCAGGCTGTTCTGTCTAAGGGATTATTCAGGCAAGAATACTGGAGTGGGTTGCCATTTCCCACTCCAGGGGATCTTCCCAGTCCAAGGACTGAACCAGCGTCCCCTGTGTCTCCTGCACTGGCAGGTGGATTCTTTACCACTGAGCCACCTGGGAAGCCCTTTAAGCCATCTACTTTATGGGAATTTGTTACAAGTAGGAAACTAATATCTAGATAAACTTGTGGTGGTACAGCCTCATTTTCAAGTAGAAATCCGGGTCTGGTGTCTCAATGAAAACAGATTGGAAAGTTCAAGATGCCAGGCACATGGCAGCTTTGCTTTGCATGCCTGGGCTCTGGGGAGGACCAGGGAAGAGGAAAAAAGGCTACCATATGAGGTTACCAAGAGGACCACATACAGAATTCAATAGCATACAGAACTTTGAAAAATAAATGTAACATGCAGGGCAATAAGTGTTAATTTCATTACATGAAGATCCACTATCAAACAATCAATACAAAGATAAATACCTTTTAGGAAAGTGACAAAAGTTGAGAAGCAATCACTGTACAAAGGAAACATGGCAAATGATGAATGGATCATCACCTGAATCGACCTGGGCTCACTGAGCATCCTGCCTCCTCTTACAATTGGTACTTGAGATTGGCTCTTTCAAATGAGTCCTAATGATGCATGTTTAGCACCCAGCTTGTGAGGACCAGAGAGAGAGGGGGCTTATTTCAGCCCAGATGAAGCAAAGGTGGGTGCTGCTCCGCTTGCTGCATCAGCAGGAGTAATGCTGAAGCGTGGAAATGATCCTAATCTGGAGCAAAGGGTGTTGGGAAATAGGAAAGCGTCGCCAATTGAAGAACCAACACACACGCATTTGTTGAAGACCTATTTGACTCCAGCGGGGAGCATGAAAACACCAAGCCCTGCTCCCACTTCCCTCCCCTCTACCCCCCCCACCCCCACCCCGTCACAGAAGAGGAAAGTCTGAGGGATAAGAACAACAACCCAAGGAGGAATACAATGTTTGGCCTAGATTTTATGAGTGGTTTTCAGTTCTGGCTGCACATTAGAATCCCTGGAGTGTTTTTAAAAAATACAGATCCCTACTGGAATGTTCATAGCAGCACTGCTTATAAGAGCTCCAAACTGGAGACTATCCAAATGCACATCAACAGTGGTATGGATAAATAATTATGGATCATTCACATAATGGAGTGCCACGTAGCAATGAGAAGGAAAGACTGACCACATGCAGCAACATGGATAAATCTCTTCACTATAATGTTGAGTGAAAGAAACCAGATAAAAAAGTGTCATGCTTAAAGGTACCAACACAATGGAAGATGCTAACAATAGAAAAACATCGGTGCGGGGCACACTGGAATTCTGTACTATCCACACTTCTTTTTTTGTTGCAAATCTGGACTGCTCCAAAATTCGGAAGTTTATTTAAATATGAGTCATACTGTATGATTCCATTAATGTTAAAGACAGCATTCATCTTAAGCTATTAGAATTCAGGAAGATGCTTACCCTGGCAGGCATAAGTCTGGGAAGGGAACTGGGGTGGCATCCTTTTTACAGACTTGTTTAATTTTGACTATGCTGGGTCTTCATTGCTGTGTACAAGCTTCCTCTATCTGCAGCAAGCAGGGGTTACTCTCTAGTTTGCGTGGGCTTCTTATTATGGTGGTTTCCCTTAATGCAGAGCGCAGGCTCTATGGCTAGTGGGCTTCAGTAGTGGTGGCTCACAGCCTCAGTAGCTGTAGAGTACAGGCTCAGTTGCCCTCTAGCACGTGGGATCTTCCTGGATCAGGGATCAAAACCTGTGTGCCCTGCATTGGCAGGCAGATTCCCAACCACCGGACCACCAGAGAAGTCCTGTTCTGTGACTTAATCTACATGTTGGTTACCTGGGCATGTTCCATTATGAAAATGTATTGAGCAATTTCTGAATGTAATCTTTTATTTTGATAAAAGGTGAAAAGCTATGCTAATGTCTAATCCTACCTAGACCAACTAAATCAGATTTCTTAGAGAGGAGGGCCTGGGCATTAGGATTTTTAAAAACCTCCCTAGATTATTTTAATGTGCCTCCAGGATTGAGAACCACTGCTATTTGTCCTGTGGGCAGGGAGAGGAGCCAGAAACCAGTTTAGACTGGAGGCGTGGGTACAGACTTCCCAGAGAAGCAGAACATGCATGAATCCTGAAAGGCTGGGAAAGATTGTTTGAGGCCAGTGGGGTTCCACTATAAATGAATGTTTCAAGCCCAGGAAACATTCAATTTCCAATTCTCATTTTTCAGTTTTTCTGGTGGTGGCTACACTTTTGCTTAGAAACTCGATTTCCCGTCTTAAATACTCTTGTCATGTGTTGACCCCTTCAGTCCAAGAGCTGTGAACAGGGTGTCACCGGGCTTCATGCAAATGGAATTATAAAGCAATTAGTTTTGTGTACCTTACGCACTATATTTTATCTAATTTGTAGTCTCTCGTATTACTGCTCAAGCCTCAGTAAGCCCTGAGAAAAGCATGCTTATAATAAATGACTAGAAAAACAAGCCTTGGCGTTTAGGTTGGATCACAGACGCACTCCCATAGTGTCAGCAATCAACTGCTAAGACATAATACATTTAAGTGTACCAAACCAGGGAAGGGAGACTTCTTTGGGGAAAGGACTGATGGATTCCTGGCTTGCGCAGAAACTTATGTCTAAGTGTGTCACTGCTGCTGTGATTATTATTCTAGACCATCCAGTGGGCTCTCTGGTAAGTTTGTTACTTGTAAGGGTGACAGGAGCCCCATGGAATATTCACTAAGAGTATTTGTGAATTTACCGTGTTGTTTTGCTCTGATAGCCTTTACTTCCTTGGGCTCATTCTAGGTAACGAACGATGGTAACAGCTGGCCTTTTTTGAATACTCACACCATGCCAGGCACTTTGCCAAGCTCCTTCCATGAGTTATTTCATTTAATCCTCCCTTCAGTCTTAAGAATCCCCCCTTGACAGATGAGAAGTCTAACATCCAGGATTAATAATTTACCTAAGGTCCCACCCTGCCGTCAGAAGCAAAGCCAGTTATGTCAAAGCAATTGACATTCAGACCCTGCTTTTAACCATGGCGTGGCACTGCCTACAAGGAAGGGTCCAGGAAAACTGAGGTGTGGGGACCTTGTCACCATCTGTGCTCATAGCCCGCGCCTCCCCGCGTCCCTACCTTGCCTTAAGTCTCACGGTCTGTCACCTCGTCCTCTCCTCTCCCTGTCCTTCTCTGCCCCCTCTCCTGGTACTTTGCTCCTCAGCTCATCTCCAGAGGTGTGGATGATAAATCTCACGCTTGCGATTTGCTGAGCATTTCTCTCAAGAGTGACAGCACATGAGAACCTCCTCCAGGAGGACAGCGCCTGCCACCCCTGAGTCCTGGATGTGACATAAGCTGGCCCAGGGGACAGCAAACTCTGGCCTGCTGACCAGATCCTGTTGTGGAAAATAAAATTTCAGGAGAACACAGCTGTGCCCCTGCGTGTATTTGTTACCTGTGGCTGCTGTGGCACTACAGGGGCAAGGTTAGAAGCTCCTGATGGAGCGTGTGGACCACAGAGCCTAAAGGATTTGCTCTCTGAGCCTTCTGGAGAAACTGCCCGCCCCAGGGACACTACAGCAAGGCCCTGCTGCAGAGCGCGGGGCATAGGGCTCCATGGTGGCTAGCTCCCCTTCCGCGGGTTTCTGGCCGCTTCCTGTGGCAGATCCCGGGCGGTGGGAGCATTCTGAAATCACATCACGTGGGTCACGGCGGCCCCTGCCCATTCATGGCAGGCAGCGGAGGCCACAGTCCTCGCTGAATATTCATCTGCACTTTGGCAAGTGAAACAGTGACAAGTGTCCTCACAGAAACAAAACGATGTATTATTCATTCTGCAGAGTATTTCCAGGAAATCCCCAGCTGGGGTGGAAGCAGCCTGGGACTGGGAGCAACATCTCGGTGCCAGGACCAGTGAGAGGATTACAGCGATGGCTGCTTCAGTGTGGCACATAGCGGACAATTAGGTGTCCTGACAGCTGTTGCCTTACTGGAGAAAAGAAGACACTTTTTTTTTTTTCTTTCAGAATGTGTTTAAAATCTCAAAAGCTGGAATAAGCATGAAACACTTCAAGTTTATTGCTTGTCTGCTTCATTGTGATATTTTTGGTTAGGGACCACTTTCCATCACGTGATCCTTGTTTTCCACTGGCTAGTGGCAAGGGTAGCCCAGGATTGCTGTGGAAGTGGAAGTGGCTCAGTCATGTCTGACTCTTTGCGACCCCATGGACTGTAGCCCACCAGGCTCCACTCTCCATGGGATTCTCCAGGCAAGAATACTAGAGTGGGTAGCCATTCCCTACCCATTTCTTACCCATTCAGGGGATCTTCTCGACCCAGGGAGAGAACCCAAGTCTCTTACATTGCAGGCAGATTCTTTACCATCTGAGCCACCAGGAAAGATTTCGGTAGACAATGTCAAACGGCTAGGCTGCACTGACATTGCTTCTTGGTCCAGTTCAGGAAGTCATTACATACAACTTCCCAGATTCTTCATGAATTCTACTTTAATTTGGAGGGCTGGAGGCCTTGCATTTGTGGACCATTTTGTCCAGGAACTGTATTTCGCATTCTAGGGATACCCACGTACCAGGATCTAATACTTTCTCCTGGATGACTTACAGGGTCTTACCTTCTTAAATAGGTAATAGATATTTCCTCATCATGGCTCTTGGTACGCCCCATAAAATCTAGTCTCTGTGAGACTGGTAGAGTGATGAAGACTGGAATTAATATGAAGTTAACCCTGCAGTGTTAGCCTGGCTTTCCCACAAAGCCCAGGTTTCCTGGAAGAACATAATGCCTGGAGTAGGACTGAGGGCAGAGGGAGGTGAGACAGGGCGGAGGAAGGATGAGGTGAGGTTGGGCTGTGGAGCCAGCCTTCTGGAAGTTGCTTCACCTCCTGAGGCCATTTTCCTGGAAGAGATACAAGATGCCTCTCAGTTCAGTTGACCCTGACAAGGGGGAGAAGGGGAGAATTTATCTTTGTCTCCCCACCAGGAACTGGCTACCGGCTTTGCTCCATGGGTTCTTAGTGCCTCCTGGCCACATGGACAGGCCCTGAGTGGGGCCCTGAGAAGACCCAGGGCTCCCGTTGCCCTCTGGTCAGGCCCTGCCATGCCTCTCAGTGCATCTGGCTTTCCAGGGGAGCACACTTATACTCTCCCCAGAGAGTTAACATCACGGAGAGTGGAGAGCTCAGAGTCCGTGGCTAAATAAGCCAGTGTCTCTATCCTTGTGTGAACCAGTGATGAAGCCTGTGCTGTCAATTATTCCAGAGGCTTCCATCGTCGAACCTCAGTCACCACCGCAATCACCTGCTCATTGTCAGATCATTTATGGGCTTTCTTCTCACCCCATCTCACTCGCCTACTCCCCTCTCAGTTTTCCAATCTTTATTTCAAAGTCCGCTTCTGGGAGAACCCAACCAAAGACCACAGAGAAGATGTGGAGGAGGTGAGAGGCCCAAGGAACAAGCATGCAGCGTGCGCCACCCTACTGCGCCTGCGTGAGTGCTCCAGCTGCAGGGATAGTGGAGACGAGAGTCAGGGGAGGCCTAGCGGTGAGATGGTGCAGCAGGAGTCTCATGGGCACCTGCTCCACCTGCCAAGCAGGGTTACAGTTCACTGACTTGAACCAGGCCCTGGGTAAGTATTTACCATGTGCAGAAAGAGTGCTGAGCACTCCCTGGGGGTCAATGCATTTAAGGCTCACCACTGGGAAGCAGCCACTATTAATATTGCCCACATTTTATGAATGAGAAAATTGAAGCTCAGGAGGACGAAGTAACCTGCCATCATCCTTCACCATTACTATTAATATTTAAAGGTTTACTATGACCTAGTTTAATTTTAGGGGACAGAGCTATTCAGACATCCTGTTCCATTGATCTCTTACCAGACATAGTACCTTAGTTGGGTGTGTGAGTGTTTGACTGTGTGTATGCACTGGGTGGTGGGGACATGGGAGCTGGGATTAAAATATATAGATCCATTTCCCCTCAGTGTGACCCAAAGAAATAACCTCCCACTGTTTGCAATCCAAGCAGAAGCTGGACTGAGTCTTGTGTCTGGTTTGGGTCCTTTTCCAGGACTAGAAACTGTTTCTAAATTAGACTCTAACTTACTGACCAGCAAATAGCACAAAACAAAACGTTTTTTTTGATGATTTAAGTGTAAATGAGCCAGAGGCAGAGAGATTAAATTTTCCCTCAAATACACAGGGGTTAAAAAAATTACAGTCTCCAGAGAGGCTGGCTCCTTGAGGACTGAGTTTTCGCCAAGTCAGCACATTCAAGAAAGAGTTTGTGACTCTCTGCCAAACCCCAAGCGCCACTGGCTTCTTTGCCTTAGTTTCTTGCTGAACCCTGGAGAAATCTATCTTCCTAAATCCTCGCTGTCTGTCAGAACTGAAAGCCCATTTCTGTGCAAATGATTCATTGTTATAATTTGTGCCACCTCCTCACAGACCTTCAGACTTTTCATTTTTTACATCAATTCCTCTGTAATATTTCAACAAGTCTCTTTTCTCCCCTGTCTCCCTCCTGTCCTCCCACCATCAGCTCTCTGCCAACAGATTCGAAACAGGAGTTCACCACAGAGCTTTCTTTGATTTTAGCCCTGAATCTCACTCTGCCTCTTGAGTGTGCATTTCCGACAGGTGCAGAGCAGGCAGGAGAAATGACAGCATCGTGCAGAATGCAAGCAGACGCAGTGTCGTGTGTCACTGTTTTTCCTGCTAGTGTCCCTTCGGGCTACAGTGAAATCACCTAGCAGGGCAAGTTTTACTCTTTTCCTTAAAGGAGTCACTGTGGACATCATTCATCCCCCCATTCCATGTCTAAGAGGACTTGAGTGATTTGACTATCTTGATTCCTCCCATTCCAAGTTTTGGGGTGACAATGTGTTCCCCACTCCTGGGAGGTCCATCAGGGTGTCCCTGAATGTTAGCGGCAGAGGATAGCAGGACCAGCTGAGAGCCGTGAGTACAGCACACAGAGGGCCAGCTCAGTTGCAGGCAGTTCTAGTTCCAGGGTGAGTGAAATGAACAACCTCTTCTTTCTGCATTTTAAAGACCAGTGAATATGATTTCCAAACCTGAGCTGCTGGCCCTTGCCAATTCCTTTGTGTTTGGCGTGAGTTTTAATGGGCACCCAGAGTGTCGTTGTCTCTCACAAGTTTTTTGCAGAGTATCCAGGTGATGCCTCAGGAGAACTGCACTTGTAAAACCTACAGTGTCCCCACCTGCAACACTCTAGAGAGCTGGTCCACTCAGACACTTTTTTTTCGGTGGATTCTGGAAAGCTGTTAGGTCTGAGAGGGGACAAGTTCCAGGAAACATGCACACCAACCTGTCAAACGTTCTGCTGGATTGATGGCATACGCGGCATAGAACGGTGCCCATGGAACGACGTGTGAGCCACTCATGAAAGGACTCTGAAGTGCAGCCTGCTCTGATACCGAGCCACTCGTGCGGAAGCCATGGTAAAGTTGAACAGCAGATGGGAAACTCCACCGAACCTTTTATTGGCCATATGTCACTTCTGAGTGTTGGCCAACAAACCAAATTTGCAGCTAATATATAATGATTTAAACAGCTAAAAGAGCAGCTGCACTTTGATTTCTGATGCCTTTCCTCCTGGCTTTCCTAGCTCACTGGCGTTTCTTAAACTACTTTCCTTAATCCTGTGAGCTTCACTCTGAATCTTCACCAGGTGGCACCATCTTCAGATGGTGGTGTTGCTGGTTCTGTTGTTGCCTGCATCCAACGTGGTCGGTCCAGCTCTCTGCTCCTTCTGCCTTGTAGGCAGTTTTCTAACTTCTTTGGAAGAAGAAAGTGCTACAAAGCACAAGACTCAGGTATTTTCATATTTCTGCCTGCTGGGCTGTTTCTATTCTTTTTTTTTCCAAGTCCCTCTGATTTCCAAGTCCCAGGCTTCCCTGGTGGCCCAGTGTTAAAGAACCTGCCTACAATGCAGGAGATGCAGTTTCGATCCCTGGGAGGGGAAGATCCCGTGGAGAACAAAATGGCAACCCATTACAGTATTCTTGCCTGGAAAAATTCACGGACAGAGGAGCCTGGGTGGGCTACAGTTCATGGGATCTCAAGAGTCTGACATGTCTTAGCAACTAAACCACCAACTACCACCTGATTACAAGGACTCTTGCATTCTCTTTTGGGGTGCCTGGGCTGGTCTTCTGCTGAGCCTGAAGGGCTAGTCCTTGGAGTAGATTGTGGGAGGGCAGCTTGTTCTGATTTATGAAGACATGACCTGGGATGGAGCTTCTCTGGAAAAATTCAGCTCTCTTACTGTCGGAATCATCTAGAAGGAAATGACTGATGTCAGGAATAAGCAGAACAGGCCTCTTCTTGGCTCTTTAGTCTCTCTGGCTCTTCTAGCCCGTGTAGTTTAAGTGCCAAGTCTTTACTCCCAGTCATGGACATGCTAAGCTGGCTTAGTGCATGAAGCTTCACGGAAGAAGAGGCTCCTTGTTATAAATTGAGGGTTATATAGTTGTTTCTAGGATGAGTGTGTTGGAAACTGCCAGGAAAGGAGAGAGAGAACAATGCCAATTTAAACTTGCATGCCTGCCAACCACTAACCTGATAACTCAATTTCGGGATAGAAGATTCTATTGCTGAAGCTGTACGACCGTAATATGGTTCCATAGTTGTCACTCTAATGAACTCCAGCTCAGGTTTCTGTGTATTAATTCCTGCAAAACTCAGCCACCTCCCTAATGTTATTCAAAATACTTTGAACAGCATTGTGAATAAAAGTTATCATAGACTACATCAAACTCAATGATTTCTATAACATCTGGAGCCAAGCACATTAAATGGGGAGTGAAACGTACATTCATCATGGGTGTTTGGGTTTGTTTTCTGTTTTTACAAAGAGAGAAAGTAAGAAATATCTTTCCTATAGGGATTTTTAGTCATCTGTTCCTGTGCTAAACTGGACACCTCATGAAAGAATTATAGCCTTGGTTTCTGTGTTTATGGGTTGATCCTCTTTTTAGGTCTGATTAAGACTTCATCCTGCAGGAACTTCATCTTAGGGAATTTATCCTAAGAAAGAACTGCTGTGTGGAACAACACTGTACATGGTTAACCATCCTAGCATTATTTATGGAAGCAGGAGATTGGAAACAACCCAAATGTTCATCAACAGAGAAGAGATTAAATTATAATATTATCCACACACTGGATGCAGCTGTACGAAAGAAGGAAGATGTTCTGTATATACAGAGAGGGAAAGAAGTCCAGGACACTTGTTAGGAAAGGTCAGATACAGAACACAGTGTACAAAATGCATTTCAGTTTAATCCATGTAACATCTGTATACACGTTAAGAACTCTGGGCTTCCCTGGTGGCTCAGTGATAAAGAATCTGCCCTGTCAATGCAGGAGACATGGGTTCAATCCCTGGGTAAGGAAGATTCCCTGAAGAAATAAATGGCAACCCACTCCAGTATTTTCGCCTGGACAGTCCCATGGACAGAAGAGGCTGGTGGGCTGCAGTCCATAGATTCACAAAGAATCTGATAGGACTTAGTGATTAAACAGCAACGACAAAGAAACTGTAGAAGGATACACAGAAATAGGCTACCAGGAGAGCAAGAACAGAGCCCACAGAAGGGAATAAACCACTCATTTATTTAAGTCAAATATATTTGACATATAACAAAATGGTCCTAAAAGTGCCATACACTTTAAAGTGTACAACATATTGCTTTGATACATTTATGTATTATAATGTGGTTGCTGTTATCTATATTTATCACAGCATGTAGTTATGATATTCCTGTCTATATTCATTCTGTTGCACATTAGATCACTGTGGCTTATCTACTACTCTTTGCAAGCTTGTAGCCTTAACATCTCCCCTGCTCGCCAATGACCACCATTTTTTCGCCCTAGTTTTTCATGGGTTTGACTTTATTCGGCTCTGTATATAAGTGATATAGTACTTGTATTTAACTTACTTCACTTAGCATAATGTGCTTGAGGTCCAAGTGGCAGGATACCCTCCTCTCTCATAGCTGACTAATACTCCATTGCGTGTGTGTGTGTGTGTGTGTGTGTGCGCATTTTAATCCATTCCTTCTTTGATAAACATTTAGGTTGTTTCCATATCTTTGCTTTTGTGAAAAATGTTGCTATAAACATGAAAGTGCATATATATCTCTTCAAAATCCTGTGTTCATTTTTCTGGGTATATAACCAGTAGCTGCGCAGTTCTGTCTACTGTTCTGAAGCAAATTTTCCCTACTGATTCCCCTAATATGTCCTAAATGCAAAACTCTCAACCTCCTTGATGTCACTGACCGCCGTGGACCATACATTCTTCCAGAATGAGGTAACTCCAGTGTATGGGTATCAGAGATTCTGCCGATCCTTACCTCTGTGTGCATAGAATGCCTGTTAACCTTTATGAACTTCAGCAGACACAGAGAGGAAAGGAGGGAGCTGGTATTTCTGAGTGTTAGCTATCTTTTAAAAGAAGTATCTCTTTTAATCATACAATGGCATTATGAGGTGGGCACTCATTATCTCCATTTAACAGATGAGGAAATCGAGGCTCAAAGAGCTTAACTGACTAGTCTCAAGCCATACAACTTCTCAGTGATGGAGCAAGATCTGAACCTCAGATAGCTGGTCACTGATGCAAGGGCCCNCCAAGTAAACCCATCCACTAGTGAGTTGGGACCTCTCTCCCGGAAATGCCTGACTCCACCCACCGGAAGCTGCAGGCAGGGCGGGGCTTGGGGTGGAGTTGGGGTGGTCCAAGGCCCCAAGGCGCTGACCTCTTCCCCTATCACCTCCCTGCTCCCCTTCTCCCCAGTCTCCCCCTCCTTCTGGATCCAGAGCATCAGCTTAGCAGTACTGTGGCCCCCAGGGCATGACCGCAGGCGGGGCAGGGCCTTCCCCCCAAGCAGAGGAAGTACAGGGAGAGGGGCCCAGGGCCGGCAGGGGCACCAAGAACCCACACGGTTGGAGCAGCTGAGGTAAAATTTTTAAAGCTTATTCATAGGGACGTGTTGTCAGCAATCCTCATGGCTTAGCTGTGTGTCTTGGCTTGGGCCTTGCCATCCTGAGGTCGTGGTGGTAGACAAAGTCTCAGCCCTGGTTGAGCAGCGGGTCTTCATGCTGCAGGGGGCCGCGAGGTGGGACCTTCACGCCGTTTCACTCAGCATCCACCCTTGTCCCCAGGACCTGCCTCCTGATGACGTCTGCGTGTTCCCAGGCCTGCCTTTACCCTCTTCTCATTTCCTGTGCATCACAGAGGTGTCCAAGTTGGCAGGTAGGACGGCGTTGAGTTTGTTGAGTAGGGAGATGATGCTCAGGAGGATGATCCCATGTTCTGGGGGCGTTCCCTGGCCCAGGTTGTCTAGCGGGGAATGAAGGATGGAGATGCACACGTCTTGATCCTATTAGATGCTGGGGCACCGCATCTTGGTGGGGGGAGGAAACGAAAGGCTGGCCAGGAGTAAGGGTAGCCAATGGCGATCTATAGGTATGCCTTCAAGTAGTAGCCCTCAGAATAGGTGTTGGGGTGCTGCACCTCCCAGGGCAGGTTGCCCTCACACACCGAAGCCCTCCACTGGCTCCTCTTGCAGCCCCTTGAGCTTTGGCAGCAGGGCCTTCTCTGAGCTGGGCGACAGCGGAGAACTGGCTGGGCAGCTGTCCTCCCTGGTGCCTCTCTGGGTGCTCCCCTGCTCTGGCTTTTAACATGTGACCCTTTGGGGGCTGGAATGATAGTGATATTTTGATGTCTTTGCCCTTTGATGCAACTGTTTTAATCTGGGGAAAAGAATACAACATACGTAAGACACTATTAATGTACACACTCACCCTCCAACCCCCAATGAAAATATCTTTTCTGTTTCTGATTATATAACATTCATTTATATTTGACCCTTGAACAATATGGGTCCAATTATACATGGATTTTTGTTTTCAATAGTAAATGTACACTATAGTACCACGGGAGTTGCAGTTGGTTGAATCGGAGAATTTGGAACCAGGCACAGGGACGAAGTGGGCTTCCCTGGAGGCTCAGTGGTAAAGAATCTGCCTGTCAATGCAGGAGACGCGGGTTCAGTCCCTGGATCAGGAAGATCCCCTGGAGAAGGAAATGGCAACCCACTCTGGTATTCTTGCTTGGCCAGTCCCATGGACAGAGGAGCCTGGCAGGCTACAGTCCACGGGGTCCCAGAAGGGTCAGACACAGTTTAGCGACTGCAACAACACAGGGAGGAAGCACCTGTACAGAGTGCCCTATCCAGAGTGCTGACGGTTCTCTGCACAGAGGCTTGGCACCCTTAACCCCCTGAGCTGTTCAAGGGTTAACTGTACTTAGAAATGTGGGAAACCAGACCCTCCTTTGTGTTTATGCTGTGCTCTGTGTGTGTGTGCGTAATGGAATAAAAGAAAAATAAATTTCCTGAAATAAATCCCCTAGTCAAAAAACATACATGTTTAAAATGTTAGTGTATGTTGCCAAACTGAGCTCCAGAAAGATTTATGATTCATTCTACATTTATTGAATTCCTAGTGTGTGGCAAGTACTGTATACTATTTAGGGTACAGAGATGAGCAACACCACGTGTAGTCCCTGCCCTTGTGGAGTCTGTGTAANTCCCTAGTCAAAAAACATACATGTTTAAAATGTTAGTGTATGTTGCCAAACTGAGCTCCAGAAAGATTTATGATTCATTCTACATTTATTGAATTCCTAGTGTGTGGCAAGTACTGTATACTATTTAGGGTACAGAGATGAGCAACACCACGTGTAGTCCCTGCCCTTGTGGAGTCTGTGTAAGTATTTCTAACAGAAGACATGTATACTGTGAGAAAGTACAGTAGTGTGAATTCTGCCTAGTTGGGGAGTTCAAGGACGACTTCCTGGAGGAAGTGATGTTTCAGATAAGGCCTGAAGCTTCAGTTGGAGTTAACTAGACTGTGGGGCAATTGAGGCGGGTAAGAGATATTCAGCCTCAGCCTTTGCAAATGTGGCTTCTGGTGGGGCATGGGGTTGAAGAAAGCTTGTGTGGCTGGAGCCCATGGAAAGGGAGGGAAAGCACTAGGCAAAAATGAGACTGGAAATATAGGGAGGAAGCATGCTACTGGTGGATTCATAAGTCTAGTTAAAAATGTTATTGTTATTCCAGTGCTAGGAGAGATATAAGCAGCGATTGAGGATTGTATTTATTTTTTAAAAGGATAACTTTGGCTGAGTAGAAAGGACTGATAAACAGAGGCAAGAATGTACACAGGATGACAAGTTAAGAGGCTAACTGTCCAAGTGACAGATGATAACACTAAACTAATCTGAAGCACGGACAATAATAAGAAATCAAGGCAAAAGTAGACGAAAATGGATGCTTTTATGATTTTACCAGTTAATACCAATATTAGAGGGGGTATCATTGATCTTTTTTTGTCTTTGCCAATCTAAGGGATGTATGCATAGTATAAATTACATAATATGGATTATATATACAACTTAGAATATGAATTATGTGTACAATTTCCTTTGATTATTAGTAAGGTTGGACTTCTTTTTCTTTTCCATTGGCCATATTCATTTGTATTCGTTTCTTCTTTTGAATTATCTGAACATATACTTGGTCCTTTTCCATCTTCTGTTCTGGTATCCAGCCCAGAATCCCACATTGCACTTAGTTGTCATTTCCTCCTTGTCTTCTCTGGTCAATGACAGTTTCTCAGATGTATGTTTTTATTAATCATTTGAATAAATCACTTTTATACTGGTGCAGGGCAGAGCATTATCTAAGTGCATAATGAAGGCAAACTTAAACCAGTCTAAAAGAGAACAGATGATAGTCTGTGATATATGTTGTAAATTTTCTAAAGTTTTTTTTTTAACTTGGTTTATGTGTTTGTGTCTCTTTATGTGTGAAATCATATTATTTCATATTATTATGTCTATTGCTTAGAGGTCCCTCCATCTCAACAGATAGAACTTTTAAAGTACATTATATTCTGTTACTTTTACAACCATATATTGTCAAGTTATATCAAATAAGATACAAATCAGACATCCTCACCCTATTCTTTATTCTCTCCACCCTCAACTTCACCAGATGGGACAATAAAAAACAGAACTGAGGTGGCGCTTATGATACAAAATCAACAGTGTCAACATAATGATGTCATGATGTCTTGCTCTGCTCTGAATTTCTTTGACTTTGCACCTTACTTGGGTCCTGACCAAAGCCTTATCTGTTTTGATACTATTCTTTAATTGTCTTTCCAGTCCTACCAGATCTGAGTTATTTGAGCATAGGAAACATGTTTATCTCATTTTGTGTAATACACCTGTGACTGGGCCCACCTTCACGGACCCTGCCAACATAGCATTTTAATGCATCTATTCCCATAAAGAAAAGAGAAACTCAAAACACAGTGATGAAAATGTAGATTTTCTCAAGAGTTTTGTGAGGCATTTATTGGAAATAAGAGTCCCTCATAAATCATACAGCAGGACAATCACATTTCTGCATCAGGCAGTATTTCTGTGTCCTTTCTTTTCCTCTCTGGCCTATAGTATCTTCTCAGTGAGAGTAAAAAAATCTAGTCAGGAAAATAAAGCTCTCCAAATTAGCCTAATAAGGGCCACATATTTTTCTTCAACCCCCCCCTTAGGGGTTTCAATTCATTTTATCATGACTGTGTCCCTTGATTTTTTTTTTTTT
>SJYA01001822.1:2569312-2724692 GCA_006410615.1 Neotragus moschatus | reverse complement strand
GTTGCTCAGTCATGTCTGACTCTTTGTGGTCCCATGGACTATAGCCCTCAGGTTCCTCTGTCCATGGAATTCTTCAGGCAAGAATACTGGAGTGGGTTGCCATTTCCTTCTCCAGTGGTAAATATATATATATGTGTGTATATATATATGTGTGTGTGTGTGTGTGTGTGTGTGTGTATATATATATATATATGTATATATGTTTAAATTAAAAGAGGGACTTCGCTGGTGGTCCAGTGGTTAAGCATCTGCCTTGCAATTCCAGGGACACAGGTGCAGCCCCTGGTCAGGGGAATACCACATGCCCTAGAGCCTGTGCCCCGCAGCAAGAGAAATCCCTGTGTGCCACAACAAAGAGCCTGCATGCCACAAAGACCCAGCACAGCCAAAAGAATTTGTAAAGAACAGCAGACTGTTTTCCAAAGTACCATATAATTTTATATTCCCACTGTAATATATCAGAAGTTTAGCTCCTGTGAGTCTTTCCCCACACTTGGTATTGTCAGTATTTTGGGGAACCATTTTAGTAGATGTGTAATGTAATCTCAGATGGTTTTAATTTGCTTTTCCCTAATGGTTAATGATGTTGAACATGTTTTCACGTTGCTTATTTGTTATCCATATGTTCTCTTTGTTGAAGTGTCTGTTTCATTCTTTCTCCAATTTTTAAGTTGTGTTGTTTATATTATTACTGTAGAGTTTTGAGAGTTCTTTATTCTGTATGAATCCTTTATTGGTTGTATATTACAAGCATTTTCTCCAGTTTGTAACCTGTCTTTCCATTATCCTAACAGCGTCTTTCATAGAACAGAATTTAAAAACTTTGAGGAAGGCCAATCTATCTTTTTTTTTCCTAATGGATAGTGCTTTTGGAATAATATCCACAAATTTTTTGTCTAAAGATTTTTTTCCTATGTTTCCTTATATATAGTTTTATATTTTACATTTTTATCCTGATCCATTTGAGTTATTTGTGTATAACCTGTGAGGTGTGTGTGTGTGAGGTCAAATTCCAGTTGTTCTGGCCTTTGAAGTCATACATAATAAATGTAATTTCTTCTACAAGAGTGTCTGGGCTTACAAGTTCATTTTCACCACAGAGAGGAACAAATATCAGATTTCACTAATATCAATGGTTTATACAAAAAAATCAGGAATAAACTTCAAAAGAGATTCCAAGACCTCTGTAAAGAAAACTTCAAATGATTTTTGAGGATTTAAGAAAAATAGAAACAAATGGAGACGTATACAATGAGAAAGCAAGCAAGCAAGACTGCAAAAATGTTGATTCCGTCAAATTAAGCATGACATGTAATGTCATTCAAACTCCAGCAATTTTATGTTTCAGAGGGGATATTTTATAGATAGGGCCTTCCAGGAAGCTGACTGAGCCTGATTAGTGTTCAGGGCATTTGTTTGGGAATGCCCAGGTGGCTCAGTGGTAAAGAATCTGCCTGTCAATGCAGGAGACACAGGAGACTCATGGGTGGGCAAGATCCCCTGGAGGAGGAAATGGCAACCCACTCCAGTATTCCTCCCTGAAAAATCCTATGGACAGAGGAGCCTCATGGGCTGCAGTCCATGGGGCTGCAAAGAGTCAGTCAGACACGACTGAGCAACTGACCATGCATGTGGACAGAGGAAAGAGGAGGGGAAGAAGCAGGGCTGCACAGAAGTTGGTCTGCAGAGCAGTCTCAAAGAAGGCTTCTCCTGTCCCCACTAGGGAGCCCTGGAACTACCTTGAGTCCAAACTTACAAAACAGTGACAGCCTAGGAAAAACATCTGTGTCATCAAAGGCAAAAGATGACTATCTCTACTTTAAAAAGATTTGTTACAAATCAATATTGAATATGCAAATACTCCAATAGAACATTCAAGAGTCTAAGATAAAGAAGAATGACTAATAGATATATAAGAAGAGCACATATATGAGAAGAGAACTTTGCAATCTCACCAGTGAGGAAGAAACAAAGAATTCGAACATTTTTCTTTTTGACCCTTAAGCCAAGGGTAAGAAGGTTGCTGTCCTAGAATGATGAGAGTGGGGACGTGGCCGCTGTCATGTAGGTAGTGAAAGGGTCAAGAAGTGCAGTTTTTGAGATGCTATTTGGCAATATTTATCTAAAGTTTTGACCCAGTAATGCTACTGATAGGAATTTATCTTAAGAAAACAAGAAAAAAAATATGATATATACTTTTACTCTGTGCTGTAAGGATAATACTACACTTTCATTAATGATGATAATGCATGTCTAAATATCCTAGAAAGTTGCTTAGGTTTTTTATTTAGTGAAAAAAAGATATGCATAGTGACACATTTTTGTAAATATAGTTTTAGGTATAATAATCTGGATAGATACATCTAGAATGTTAGCAATACTCATCTTTAGATGGTAGGATCTTGGTAGATTTCCTCTTTTTGCTAAATTTTATATTCTTATTTTTCTACTGCTAATGTGTATGTCTTGTGTATGTCTTCGCTGGTGGCTCAGATGGTAAAGAAGCTGCCTGCAATGTGGGAGACCTGGGTTGAATTTGTGGGTTGGGAAGATCCCCTGGAGGAGGGATGGCAGCCCACTCCATGGAGAATCCCCATGGATAGAGGAGCCTGGACACAACTGAGTGACTAAGCCTATCACAGCATACTTGTGTATTACAAATTTTGGTACTTGATGTCCAAGTTTTGAGTAGATTTTCATAAATATGAAGTTTTGAAAATAGAAAACAGCAGTCACATTCATTGCTGGACATCTAAAATTTCTATAAAATGTGTTTAGACTGGCTTCATTTTTTTCTTGGTTTCAGTTTAGTTCATTTTTGAAATTTCAACTTGGATCATTTTTTTGCATGGTCCTGTATGTGCCTGTTTGCTCCTTGTACCCGGGAAACTTGCCCTTTCATTTGGCAAGTAAAGCAGCCAGAGAACAAAGTTACCAATGTAATTTGAGTAGGTGTGGATCAGAATGAATTAGGCTGCAGGAAATGGTTTGGGACTGGTTTTCAAGATCTGTACTTTTTTTTTCAGTCTTTTGTATTCAGGGAAGATTGAAAGCTCAAGTGGGAGAGGAAGGCTTTCAGGTTCTCAGGCTTTTTAAAATGCAGGTCTCGGAGGCCTGAGCCTGACTTTCCTCAGCATGACAGGAAAAGAATTTGGTGGAAAAGGCAAGCAAATCGCCTTGGCTGCGGTATTATCCCTGTGGTCCCTCCCATCTCCTGAAGTGTCCTGGGTTTTCTCTGCTCTTCTCTGTCAAACACCCCTCTGCCTTTTCTCTACTTCTTTCTCCTCCAAACTCTGCAAACTGCCAGTGTCCTTGAATTAGGACATCTTCCCAAAGAAAGTAGAATTGCCTAGGGAAGTAAGGAGAGAAAATGAGAATTTATTTTCCAGTTTTCAGGGGTTGTTTTTAGTGAGACAGGTACTCAAGGCTTGTGCCCAGTTTGTGTGCTTGTTACTTTGTTTTGTTTTTGTACATACTTGCATTGCCCTAATGCCACATCTGGAGAAGGAAATGGCAACCCACTCCAATATGCTTGCCAGGAGAATCCCATGGACGGAGGAGCCTGGCAGACTACAGGTCGCAAAAGAGTCGGACACGACTTAGCAACTAAGCAAACAGGCAATGCCCTATCTTTCTTACATCTTTCACTTACTGCTCCACTGTCAAACCATCTACACACTGGTGTCATCCTCAGAAGCTTTCTAGCTGGGGTAGTGTGTGCGTGTGCTCAGTTGCTTCTGTCATGGCCGACTCTTTGTGACCCTGTGGACCATAGCCTGCTAGGCTCCTTTGTCCATGGGATTTTCCCAGGTAAGAACACTAGAGTAGGGTGTCATTTCCTCCCCCAGGGGATCTTCCTGACCCAGGGATGGAAACTGCTTTTCCTGTGTCTTCTGCATTGCAGGTGGATTCTTTACTGCTAAGCCACCAGGGAAGCCCCAGTTGGATAGCAGTCATTAACAAAGAGGAGGGAAGAATGAGATATACGTGGGAGTGTTATCATGAAAGTGTGTGGGAGATGGTCTGAATATCTATGCTCTGTTGGGTTGTCAGGATAGCCATAGATATTCCCATTCTCTTAGGACCATTCATTCATTCTTCCATTTATCCATTCATTCCCTAAACATGAACATAGTTACTATAATATTAGACACTCTATCAGGTCCGTGTTGTTGTTCAGTTGCTAAGTCGTGTCCAACTCTGCGACCCCATGGACTGTAGCATGCCAGATTCCTCTGTCTTCCACTATCTGTTGGAGTTTGCTCAACTTCATGTCTGTTGAGTCAATTGTTCTCCCACCTTGCCCACCACCAGGTCAGTGGGGGTAAGGGGATAAATCTACTTCCAGCTCTCAAGTAGTTCATAGTCTAGAGCCAAGATTCCCAAATCTGTGTGCTCAAAATCACTTGAAGACTTGTAAGAATACAGATTCCTGGACCCCATCTCAAACTTTGTCAATCTAAATTCCAAGGGAAAGGTTCAGAGATTGGTGTTTTAACCAGATTTTCTAGAAAATTCTGTTCCATTAGCACTGGCCTGAGTACCAAAGTTAGGAACCCATTAGTAAAAGTCCATGCAGAAAGAAAAGTAATAATAATTAGAACTTAACAGCTGTATAATTGTCAGGCCAGCCAACTCTTCTTCTCTTCTGTCCTTCCTACCATTTTTCCTTCTGTGAATATTCGAGGCAAGGGTGGCTGTTTGGTTTTCTATTGCTATAATAAGCTGTCCCCAACTTAGTGTCTTACAACAACAACAGTTTATTTCTCATGGTTCTGTGGGTTGACTGAGATCAGCTGGGTGGTTCTTCTGTTCCACATAATGTAGCTGAGGTCACTCAGGGGGCTGCATTTGGGAGGGAGCTCCACTGAAGCTGAAATGTCCAGGATGGTAGACACCTCACCCTCTGAGAGCCCCTCTCCACATGGTCTCTCATGATTCAGTAATCTGGTGCCATCCTCTTTACCACTTTTGCTGCTGACTTCCCAAAGAGAAAAGCTGATGCTGATACTTCTTTTAAGGCACGGGCTCTGAAGTTTCAGAGGACTGATTCTGTTTCATTCCGTGCATTCTGTGCTCAAAGCAAGACACAGGGTGAGTGCAGGTTCAAGGAGAAATAAATAGACTCACCTATCATTGAGAGAACCAGGGAAGAACTTGTGGTCCTTTTTTGTCTACCATAGATTTAAAAAAAAAAGTCCGTGAGAATTTTCCTGCTGATTTATAAGTCCTATATACCCACTGACAGCATGATGACTTCAGGCTAGGGGTTTCAGATGCAGTTTTAGTCAGTCGACGTAGACCAAGACCTTGGCTAGTTGTATGAGTGGCCATAAACAAACAATAAAATTTAATAGGGACAGGCTGTAAATATAAGATGGGTCACTCCTTTGTGACTACATAAAAAAAAAAAAGAACTAAAGATAAATAATGGACAAACAAGCATGGGAATGTAAATAAGCCCAATCTTTTTTGTCAAAAAAGGTTAGCATGACACTGGATATATCTAGAAATTCTAAAGTGTGGTAAGACCTTGATTGGATATCATCTTCAGTTTTAGGCAGCCTGTATAATGAAGAGTCAAGAATTGTTCCGGCTAGAAACAAACACGATTCTTTTCTTTCTCTGTCATGTCCTGGGCCCTAGACTTGATTAGGGAATCCAGGTTAGCCTATGCTCTGGGCAGTGAGGAGTTAGGATGGGAGGAGAGAGGTGGTGGGGTGCCAGGCTGTCAGCCACCTGTTGACTCTGTGCAACCAGGACTTAGGATGAAAATTAAGCCCTGTTCCTTCTCTGGTCCACCTTCCTCTGGCTACATCAGTTACTCAGAGTAAAGCCAGGGTCCTTGCAGGAGCCTCCAAGTCTCCTAGTTTGGCCTCCATATCTGACTTCATCTTCTATGGATATTCTCCTTTCCCATTCCATTCCCATCAGAGCAGCCTTTGTGCTCTTTCTTGGAGAGGCCGACATGCCCCCGCCACTAGGCCTTTGCACTCAGTTTTCCTTCTGCCTGGAATGCCCCTCCTGCAGATCCCTGCACAGCTCACAGCCTCTCTCCTCTGGTGCTGCTTATATTCAGGCCATTACTTTACATGAAGGAGTCAGTCCCCCTGTCCCCTCAAACTTCATATCCACATTACCATGTTTTTTCCCCCTCCCTGCACATGTGGGCATCTGACATGCATTTCAGTTCAGTTCAGTTCAGTCGCTCAGTCGTGTCCGACTCTTTGTGACCCCATGAATTGCAGCATGCCAGGGCTCGCTGTCCATCACCAACTCCCGGAGTTCACCTAAACTCACGTCCTTCGAATGAGTGATGCCATCCAGCCATCTCATCCTCGGTCGTCCCCTTCTCCTCCTGCCCCCAATCCCTCCCAGCATCAGAGTCTTTTCCAGTGAGTCAACTCTTTGCATGAGGTGGCCAAAGTACTGGAGTTTCAGCTTTTGCATCGTTCCTTCCAAAGAACACCCAGGGCTGATCTCCTTTAGAATGGACTGGTTGGCTCTCCTTGCAGTCCAAGGGATTCACAGGAGTCTTCTCTAACACCACAGTTCAGAAGCATCAATTCTTCGGTGCTCAGCTTTCTTCACAGTCCAACTCTTTCATCCATACATGACCACTGGAAAAACCATTGCCTTGACTAGACGGACCTTGGTTGGCAAAGTAATCTCTCTCCTTTTCAATATGCTATCTAAGTTGGTCATAACTTTTCTTCCAAGGAGTAAGCGTCTTTTAATTTCATGGCTGCAGTCACCATCTGCAGGGATTTTGGAGCCTAAAAAAATACAGTCTGACACTGTTTCCACTGTTTCTCCATCTATTTCCCATGAAGTGATGGGACCAGGGGCCATGGTCTTTGTTTTCTGAATGTTGAGCTTTAAGCCAACTTTTTCACTTACTTCATTGTTTATTATCTTACTTTGTCTACTAGTGTGTCAGCTTCAAGAAAGCAGCAGCCCTTTTTTGTCTCCTGCTATATCTTCAGTGGCCCTAGCAGTGCCTGGCACCTTCTAGCTACTCAGAAAGGGTTTCTTAAATAATGAATGAATTTCCTTATGAACCTTAGAAAACTGAATGCACAGCCTATGGTGAATGCTTATTGAATTGACTTGTTGGACCATTAAGCTCAGGAGACCTGGCTTTAAGTCCCTGTTCTCTGTGACTTTGGGAAAGTGTTTAGCCTCTCCAAGTCTCATCAAACATCTCCATACAACTCAAAATTTAATGGAATCCTAAATTGGAAAAGTATTTTGGAAGGAAAACTGCCAATGGCCGGCCCTGTATTATTCTTTGAGGGTCTTGCCTGGTGCCCAAGGCAAGAGAATTGCAGCCTACTCTCTCAGTTTAACTTTTTTTTTGCATCCTGTTGGTGGGGAGGGATACTGTCAACCCCAGCCACTGTTAATGCATGAGGAGGTGAGGGATTCTTAGAGGGGATGGGAGGATGGGGCATTAGACACAGGGAGATGTGGGTTTTATCACTGTCAGAGTGGGTGAGAATACATATCAAGAATTCTTGGACAGGGAATCCCATTTCTGGTAGAAATGGTGGTTATTTTCTAAAATGCTCATGAAGATAGCAGGACCATGGACTTAAGTGTCGCACTGTGGGCATGCTAAGTCGCTTCAGTCGTGTCCAACTCTATGACCTTTTCAACTGTAGCTCACCAGGCTCCTCTGTCCATGGGATTCCCCAGGCTAGAATACTGGAGTGGGTTGCTGTGCCCTCCTCCAGGGGATCGTCCTGACCCAGGGTTTGAACCCGTATCTCCTTCATCTCCTGCACTGCAGGTGAGTTCTTTATCGCTGAGCCACCAGGGATGCCCTTAGGTATCACATTACCTGGATTTGAATTTCACTTCAGTTTTTAACTGTGAGACCATAGGCAAATTTTTAATCTTTTAAAATCCCAGTTTCACCTTCTGTACTATCTACTTTGCCAGGCCATTATGAAGATTAGATGGAATGTTCCATGCAGAGTGACTGGAATGTTTACATGTTTATTAGTATTATCTGCAATACTATTATGATTAGGAATAGCAGTAGAGTAGAAATAGTCATCTCCTATCTACCACTTAAACCCTCTGAGTCTCATTTTCTATTCAATAAAATGGGGTGGTAATCCCATCACACGGCTGTTATTATACCTTGCTTTCAAAGCCAAATGACGACGCATGTCACAGAATTTTATAAATGTGTAAATTTTATCCAGATGTTAGTTTTTACTGAATGTTACGATTCAGCTACTATCTCTGGCTCCAGGAATTCACCTCCATCTCCCCTCCCTCATGCAACACAAATGCTGGTCCCTCACCTCTGGCTTTGGCCCCACAATCCCCAGTCCTTCCAGGTGAGAGTCAGATAATCCTCTGGACTGGAGGGGGACTAAGAGCATATGTCCCAGATGCAAAATAAATACAGGCCTTTCTTCTGTCAAGTTTCCAGGAGGGACCTTAGAGGCCATGATGGAAGGACCTACTTTAAGAGCTACCACTGCAGACCTATCTGAGGGTTGTCAAAACTGTCAATAAAGAAGATTGTCAAGCTTCTTTCCCTGAGGTTTTTAAATATGAGTCTTGCCTGAAGATGGAGTCTGAATGAGATGACCTCTCAAGATCACATCTCATTACTATTCTATGTCACTTCCCAAGTTTGTATAGCCTCTCTTTTAGAAAGGAAGGCCCTTCAGTAATTAAACATCTGAAGGAACTAGGCATTCATT
Source organism: Neotragus moschatus (assembly GCA_006410615.1). Taxonomy (NCBI): domain Eukaryota; kingdom Metazoa; phylum Chordata; class Mammalia; order Artiodactyla; family Bovidae; genus Neotragus; species Neotragus moschatus. The sequence goes on along the minus strand of SJYA01001822.1, from coordinate 2,715,969 downwards.
ATCTGAGTATTAATTCTGAAGGCAGATCAGGGGATTCTGCAGTTTCAAATCATTTTGGTAAATGGTCATTTGATTATTATCCAACTGATGGAATTATAAAGGGATCTTTGAACTCTGTCTTTGTTCACAGCCCTGTTCTTAGAGTTTCTATATATAAAGGTCTTCGATTAACTTGCTGTAAGGCTGCTCGGTTGAATTTTCTTTGTAGACATGCCTATTCCTCCTGTGATATAGGGAGCTCCTTAGGGGGGAGATATTTGTCTTGTCCTTTGTCTCTCATTGCCTGTCACTACACAGGGTATCAGTAATACGAAGTAAACATTTTGTTTTCAATAAACAAATGACTAAAACTGCACAGGAACTAGTTAATTGTGTTCAAATTTGGAATTACTACTAAAATATTTCAGCATACTTCTTAGATTTGGTTTGTGGTTATCTGTTATCTGTAAACAAAGTAATTGACAAACATTTCCAATGTTTGTACACTTTCCTAATAATTCTGAACTCATTCTAATGACATTAAGTACATTTCTGAAGTTTGCAAAAGTCATTTCAGCATGGGAGCTTTATCCACAGAAGATAGGATAAGACTTTCTGGAGCATCCAGCAAATGGGGCAGAAGAAGGTCCCTAGACATGTTAACAGCGAAAGCAGATAAATTCATGTTCTAGACCCATGCCATTTGCTTTGTCATCTGGTTAAAATGAAAATATCTGTCAAAAAATCGACTTGATAAGTATAGATCCATTTTTCTGAGCCAGGAGTTTCTTGGAAGAGGTGGTAGATTGAAGTAATGTGACTTGAATTTTGGTTCTGAGTTTATTTGATGCTGGGGACTCCAGTGTCGTTGTGGGTGTAATGGGAGTAGAGAGGGGAAACTCTGATGTTCTATGACTCAGTGGCCACCCACTGGAGAGTGGAAATAGCAGGAACATTATGGCTCTGACTGAATTCCTTGAGACCGGAGTGTCTCACAGCACCTAGCATGTGAGACATGGCAGGGGGTATTTATTGCCTCCTGGGTTCCTGGCTGTGAGTGATGGTGGTTTGGGCACTGGTTTTGAGGATAGATGGAACTTGGTTCTTTCCTCAGACTTGCTGCCCATTAATCTTATTTTTCTATATATGTGTGAGGATTTCTCAGTTATCGTAAAATCTTAATATTTACATTTCACTGAAAAATGGAAATAAAAATAGTGCCCACAGTATAGGGTTGTTGAAAAGGACTGAAATGATGACGTATGTAAAATGATGTAAGAAACACCTGATAGCAAGGGCTAAAAATTAATAGTCACTAATGTGGTGGTGATAGATGGAAATGATGACAACTATAATGGTTAACTGAAAGAGACAAGAGTGTCAGTTTCCTTATTGGCGCCTTAGACTGCCAAGAAGATTAAATGAGTTAATATTTGTAAAGGGGTCAGCAAAATTCCTGGTACACTCTAATCGCTATTAAAGTATTCATGTTTTAAAGAAAAATACATGAGTTTCCCATACTGTCCAATGTAGATCCAGCTTCCACTGCATGAAACTGGCAGAGAAGGAAGGTGTTTGCTGCCATTAAGACCTGTTCTCCGCAATGCTGTTCGGTTTCATGATGAAGAAGGAACCATTCATTCCCTCCTGGGTGTGCTTTTGCCCGTAGNAGTTTCCCATACTGTCCAATGTAGATCCAGCTTCCACTGCATGAACCTGGCAGAGAAGGAGGGTGTTTGCTGCCATTAAGACCTGTTCTCGGCAATGCTGTTCGGTTTCATGATGAAGAAGGAACCATTCATTCCCTCCTGGGTGTGCTTTTGCCCGTAGACAACAGGCGCTCTGCCAGAGTATACCAAACACTTTTTGTCTTTTCCTTTATCCTCACGCTCCCTCTCCTTTTCTTTTCCCCCCTCTCTTTTTGGTTTGTATTCAAGTAACTTTCCCTCTGCTGTGATCTTCCCCCACTCATCTGCTCTTAACCCTCCCTTGCTGCTAAGCTGCGTGAGTCACGAGGACCACGCCAACAGAGGTGCAACTGTTCTTTGGCAATCAAAGGGCGTCTCGCGCCCTGCTCCCAGTCACACGGCAACACTGCAAATGCCAGCTCAAATGCCAGCACAGAGCCGGACCCCTTTTCATCTCTCCCCTTTGAAGAGCTTCTTTGTGGGGTCTCCTCGTGAATGCGTCTTGAGATGGAGTGCATGCTCACCCGTTTGTTCTGCTTTTCTTTCTCGTTCCTTGAACTCTGAGAAAACTCCTGCTACAGCAGAGGGAGCCCCGCATGGAACTGCGTCTCTCTCTTGAGTTAGAGATGAGGCGATTTCCCTGAAGGGCTGATTTGCCGCACCCACTCTCTTATGCAGAAGACCTCATCTGCTTAGATTTCATTCGCACCTTCCGGGTAACTCAGGTGACCCCCAAAGATTATGGTGCGTGCGTGTGTGTGTGTGTGTGTGTGTGTGTGTTTGTTTAGTCGCTCAGTTGTCTCCGACTCTTTGCGACCCCATGGATTGTAGCACACCAGACTCCTCTGTCCATGGATTTCCCAGGCAAGGATACTGGAGTGGGTTGCCATGCCCTCCTCCAGGGCACCTTTCTGACCCAGAGATGGACACGTCTCCTGTGTCTCCTGCATTGCAGGTGGATTCTTTACTGTTGAGCCACCAGGAAGCCCCTACATTTGTCTTTAAAATCAATGGATTTTCTCATGTGAAGTTTATGAATATGAATTAGCTTTGTCACGTCAGGTTTTTGTGTTTTAAATGTTTTAAGCTGGTTTGCTGTGAAGCATAGTGAATAGCCTAGGCTCAGACTTACTTAGAGAGCATGTTGGATTCTGGGAATAGCCCCAGCCGCTAGTCCTTCTGTTGGAGCTTTTGTAAAAAGCTTTTTTCTTCTCATAAGTAAACACTTGAAAATGAGATTAAGATTCCTTCTAAGCCTCAGCTTAACTAACCATTTTTAGTTACTTGCTGTTTACACTCAGTCTAAATGGCCTAACGTAGATGTCATAATGTGGGAGAAATTAATTGTCTCCATTCTAGAACTGAGCTGATAATTTCTCAAGGTGATGTCCTTGTGAGATTTTCACAGGGTGATGAGGAACAGCCTGAAGGATGGTTGATTGGCCTTTAGTCTTATCTGAGTTATGACAAGCTTCATTGCTTGTCCAGGTACAGGTGTGTCAGAAACCACTGGGGGAGCAATACATCATTTCTGCTTCTCTACATATTACCCCCAGCCTGTGCTGAGAACGGGTATTGAGCATCTACTGCAGACATGCACATAACATATAGTATCCCTAACCATTTTGAGGACTCTTTAAAGTGTTATTATCCTAAGTTTGCAGGTAAAGAAACTGAGGTTCAAAAAAATCAGTAACTTGACCTAATATGGCAGATTATAGTTTCATAATATGGCTACAACAGTATTTCTTTGTCCAGAAATGCCTTGTCGAGAATCTTGCCACTATGCGACCAAGAGGTGAAGTCCATTTTCTCTGCCTTTTAAACCTGTGGGCCTTTGTGATTGCCTCAGGAAGTAGAATGTTGTAAAGACTTTGCGTGACTTCTCAGGTTGGGTCAATGAAAGGGGTCTTTTTCTGTCTAGCTCTTTGTTTCTCTTCAGGAATGCTCGTCATCAGAACCCAGCTATCATGCTGTGAGAAGGCTCAGGCCACGTGGAGAGGCCACATGTAGATGTTTTAGCAGACAGCCTCGGCTAAGGTCCCAGCCAACAGCTACCACCAGTTGCCAAGCCTTCTAATGATTCCACCCACTCTCCCAGCCTCAAGCCACCCCTGTTTATGCCTAATGGAGCAGAGATAAGCTGACCCTGCAAAGTCCTGTCCCAGTTGTGAACTTACCAGCAAAATAAACATTGTTGTACTAAGGTACTGAGTTTCAGGGTGGTATGTGACATAGCAATAAAACCAAAACTCTAACCATGTATAGCTACCCTGTGGATGATCCAGCGTTTGAATTCAAATCTGTATGACTTTATACCACTGTAGGTTGGCTCCATTGTCCTAGATCCTTATTCTCCTAAATCTCATTTCTCAAGTAACTCTTCCCCTCCATAGCCTTCTTTTAGCCTGGAACCCAGGGCCATTCAGCCTCTGCTTGTTCTCGGTGTGCTCATTGCTATTAGGCCCCTAATTAACATCTGTAGTTATTAACAGACAGATGCCTGAGCATCCATATTCACACTCCAGATGGATACTTGTCTTAAGAACTCAGGAGAGCTTTCCACATTAGAGGGCAGCTTTCGTCAGTGTTTCTTAAGGGCATAATGATAAGTCTTCACAACAGCTAATGTAGTTCAGTGATGAGTGGACAGGTTCTAAAACTTGAATGTCTCAGTTCAAATTCTACCTCCTTCATTTACCAACTATTTGGTTTCAGGCATTTGTTTAACTTCTCTGTATCCTGGTTTCTCCATCTATAAACTGGGGCTACTAACAGTCCCTTCCTCATAGAGTTACTATAATGAATTCATGAACCAAGGAATTCAATCTTAGTGCAGTGGTTGCTATATGAACTCTTAGTATTTGATCACACATCTTTGTTTTTTTTCTACTCAGGTCATCGGAGAGGAAGAGTGTCTCCTGGTGGCGGTTTCTCCTTTGTGGTCTTATACAGCCCACTTTTGGTCTAGGAAGAAGGTGGGGCAGGGTCTGCTGGGCATGTGTCTCCCAGCGGGAAGGACCCCGTTCCAGCATTGCCCAGAGACTGTGATATCGAAGGTTCAGCCTTGCTTTTAGCCACATCAGCTGTTCTGCCAAGTGGGAACTTTTGATTTCACTGTTAATTGTTTGTAATGTGTGTGAATAGATGTGTGAACCAAAATTTATTTTGGAAGACACTTGAGAAAATTGGGTATTCTCCATGAGGACTCAGGGGAGCCAGACAGCATAAGAGGCTGAGGAAATCTTTCTGTCTTAACAACAGACAAGAGAGAAACGCTAACAGTTGAATGGGATGTGGCAGAGGCTGACACAGCATCAGTGACTACACAGGGCAGAACTGTAGAGGATATTTAATCCAACCTCCTCACTTACAGATAAAGATCAAGGTAAAGCAATTGTCCTGAGATGGTACCCTTGGCATGGACCAGAACCTATGACTTAGGGTTTTTCTGGTGATCCAGTGGCTAAGACTCTGCACTCCCAATGCAGGGGACCCAGGTTCGATCCCTGGTCAGGGAACTAGATCCCACATGCTGCAACTAAGATCTGACACAGTAAAATAAATAACTTTTTTAAAAAAAGGAACCTGTGTTTCGATCACCTTGTGTCCTTGATCACCAAGAATATTTGTTGTTGTTGCTCGGTCACTAAGTCCAACTCTTTGCAGCCCCATGGACTGCAGCATGCCAGGGCTCCTTATCTCTCACTATCTCCCAGAGTTTGCCTAAGCTTATGTTCCTTTGACTTTGGGGTCCATTAATTAATTTAGATTGTTCTGATAAAATGACTTGGATTTTCTATTATCACAATTAACTTCCTGTTCATTTTCTTTCGTGTGAAGGAAAAAAAAATGAGGTAGACAGGTAGCTGTGACAAAGCAATGTATATTTAGAAGTGCCATTTTCTGAAACTAGCCAAGTGTCAGAAATTGTAGTAAACATATAATTATCCAGTCTGTCTCATGGATGAGGAGCCCTCTTGGTGTGATGGCTAAATTAGTTTTATGATATTGTTTCTGGCTTCAGTTCAGCTGAATTCAGGGACCCCAGGAGGCACACAAACTCTCTACCATCTCTATTTTGGGGACCTGTCCTTGCTATGTGGAAAGAAATGTAGTATCAACATGAAATATAAATTGAAAAGCTTCCCTTGGCCCTTTGTGGACTGCCCAGCTTTTCCTATCACTTACTTGATTTCTATCACTTGTCTGCCATGCTCTTGAAGTCTTTGCTGTCTCAGTGTGCTGTTTAGATGCTTAACGTCTCCTCTGTTGAAGCCCGTTCCCTCAGAGCTGGTGTTAATGAGGTCCCAAGAAGTAGCACAGATTTTTCAGCACAATTTCAGTCGCCCAAAGAGATGGATGTTATGAAGCAGGCGAAAGGGCTCCCTCAGGTTGGCTTGGAGACCGAGACCACAAGGAGCCCTGCGTGGAATTCGGTCAGGTGATGCTGTGGAGTAGGGGAGCGGGGAGTGATCCCTGTGACAGGAAGACAAATTGAAAGGGAAAGAAAATCAGAAGACAAATGCCAGTTTTCAAAAAGAGGGCTGAGAATAGAGAGGCACTGCATTTTATCAAATTGAGGCTCCACACTGCAATGGTTTTCTAATATTCCCGGGGTGGGGAGAAGAGTTCTATCTAACATTGGACAGGGTCCTGATTTTAAGGTAATCTCCTGAGGAAGGAAAAGTCCCACAGTAGCATTTGGGTGCCTGGATTAATCTCACTTCTGATGATAACCCTGTTTAGGTGGTTACAAAAATGCACAGATAGCTGGTGATTATGCCTCCTTCCTTATCCTGTCAGCTTGCATTAAATGGCAGCTCTTTGCAGATAAAAATTTGGGAATTGTATTTTACCTTGTGTGCATGCAAACCACACTCAGACATATACACATGCACAGAAATCTGAGGACTGGAGGAAGTTTTAGATGAAGGTGTCCTTGTTATCTTCTTAAAAGTAAAAATTGCACTGTCGAAAAGATACATAGCACATCTGAGGGTTCTTTGAAACATTTTGCCTCTCTGCCTCCATGTTCTATGCATTTTTAAGCAGGGAGACTTTAGGCAACTGTAAGAAAAAGGAAAACCTACCACAGGCTTTTAGGGCTTAGCCAATGAAGTGACATTCTCCTTGGGCAGTTCTGAAGTCAGTGATTCTCCGTTCGATTCAAGTATAGTCTAACAATTGGGGAATTTAGCCAAACGGGTGTAAAATTCTGGATGCTGCATTTACTCAGCATTTAGGACCTTCGGCATTTTCATTAACATTTTGGAAGTTCAGTTTCTGCAACTGAAAAATGGAGATACTGAACATTGTTATGATGGTGCTGTAGCACTAATGAGGTAGCGTATATAGCTGTGTTGCATAGTGCTTGCCAGGTAACAAGGGCTCAGTGATTGTTATCAATTTATAACAACAGCAACAACATCAACAGCCTGAAGTATTGACCGTGGTGGCACACATGAGAAAGCAGTTTGGAAGATAAAACCCGGGATTATGCACTATTAGCAAGAAAGAGGCATCAGAGAATGAGCTTCACCCAAAGCAATCTGATTTGGAATGTAAGGCTAAGTTCTTAGGGAGCAGGATTTCACAGATGGGTTTACATTAATGTACTTTTATAATATACAAGGTGACTGATTGTATTCAATAACTTATCTTTTCAAAATGCCTGTAGAGGGAGGGTGGACAGTAGATAGGGTGGGAATTATTGTCTCTTTATTGTAAATGAGGACCTGAGAGAGAGAAGGTGCATCCTTCCCAGGGCTCTTGGACCTGAAGCAGAGTGATATGTACTGAAGTAGGGATGGCAGGGTACACACAGCCTCCCCTGCTATGACATCCCATACAGAGTGGTACATTTATAACCACAGAGGTACATGGACACGTCATTATCACCCAGAATCCATAGGTGATCCTAGGGTTCACTCAGACTTTTGCATGCTAGGAGTTTGGACAAATATGATGACATGTATCCGCTTTTATAGAGTCATGCAGGATAGTTTCATTGTTCCAGAAATCTTCTGTAGTCTGTCTATTCTTCCCTCCTTTCACCATAATCCCTGGAAACCACTAATCTTTTTTATAGTTTTCATAGTTTTAGCTTTCCAAGAAAGCTGCATAGTTGGAATCATACAACATACAGCCCTTTCAGATTGGCCTCTTTCACTTCAGTTCAGTCACTCCGTCATGTCTGACTCTTTGCAACCCCATGGACTGCAGCATGCCAGGCTTCCCTGTCTATCACCAACTCCTGGTCCTTGCTCAACCTCATGTCCATTGAGTCAGTGATACCATCCAACCATCTCATCCTCTGTTGTGCCTTTTTCTTTCTGCCTTCAATCTTTCCCAACACCAGAGTATTTTCCAGTGAGTCAGTTCTTGGCATCAGGTGGCCAAAGTATTGGATTTTCAGGTTCAGAATTAGTCCTTCCAATGAATATTCAGGACCAGTTTCCTTTAGGATTGATGGTTTGAGCTCCTTGTAGTCCAAGGGACTCTCAAGAGTCTTCTCCAACACCACAGTTGAAAACCATCAATTCTTTGGCATTCAGCTTTATTGTCCAACTCTCACATCCATACATGACTACTGGAATATGCATTTAAGTTTCCTCCATGTATTTTTATATTTTGGTAGCTCATTTCTTTTCAGTGCTGAGTAGTATACCATTGTCTAGATGTACCACAGTTTGTTTATCCAATTGCCTACTGAGAGACCTCTTGGTTGCTTCTAAATTTTGGCAATCATGAATAAAGCTGCTATAAACAATTGTGTGCATGTAAAATTTCAGCTCATTTAGGTAAATACCAAGAAGCATCATTGCTGTATCATATGCTAAAAATATGCTTAGTTTTCTAAGAAACTGCCAGACTGTCTTCCAAAGTGCTTGTACCTGTTGCATTCCCACAAGCAATGACTGAGAGTTCCTGTTGCTCTACATGCTTGCCAGTATTCAGCATTGTCAGTGTTCTGGATTTTAGTGTGTGGTGGTATCTTGCTGTTGTTTTAATTTGCATTTCCCTAATGACATGTGGTGTGGAACATCTTTTCATGCTTATTTGTATCTGTGTATCTTCTTTGGTGAGATGTATGTTCAGGACTTTTGCCTATTTTTAAGTTGGATTGTTTATTTTCTTATTGTGGAGCTTTAAGAGTTCTTTTTACATTTTGGATAACAGTCCTTTTTATCAGGTATATCTTTTGCAAATATTTCTCTCAGTCTGTGGCTTGTCTTCTCATTCTCTTGACAGTGTCTTTTGCAGAGCAGAAGTCTTTAATTTTAATGAAGTCTGACTTATCAATTATTTCTTTCATGGATTATGCTCTTGGTGTTGTATCTAAAAAGTCGTTGCCATACCCAAGGTCATCTAGGAATCTTATAGTCTTGTGTTTTACATTTAGGTCTATATATTTTTTTGAGTTAATTTTTGTGAATGGTTTAAGGTCTGTGTCCAAATTCATTTTTTGGCATGGATGTTTACATCTTACTTTTGGTATGAATATTTTATCACTAAAAAAGACAAACGTAGAGGCTAATGAGGGTTCTTTATTGTTTCATTTTACAATGTTTACTTTTATTGCTTATCAGACTAACCAATAACCACATTGGCTTCAAACTACTGTAAAAATCTGAGTAGGTTTAGTGTTTCTTTGTCTCCCTCCCTACCCCTCCCACCTACCACTTTGGGCACATTAGATTAAATTTCAGCCCTGGGCCAATCTATCAAAGAAACAAGAAATGTCTCTTTGACATATTTGCCGGTGGCTGAGGTTTGAAACCAGGTGGGTATTAGTTCTTATACAGAAGCAATTTCTCCTCGTCGAAGAGACAGAATCACTGGATTGCCCAGCCCAAACCTTTGCTTAGTATACATGACTCTCTGATAGGAAAAAAAGTCTTTTAATAAATATGCTCAACAATTTGCTGAATTCTTGAGAAACTTAAGGAAACTAAGGAGACAACAGTTTTCTGCTTGGGAACGAAAATCTCATCCAGATACAACTGTGCTTTCACTGATATTAAAACTGTATGGTAGTGGTTTTAATATGGTGATCAACAGCCTAAATAGACAGTAAGTGACTGGGGACAGAGTGGTAAGAGAAGGGGAAGGACTGTTTCTTTGAGACCCTCATAGCACACTTGTTGGCACAGCTATCTCTAATCAGAGGTGTGTCCTGGGCTCAACTGCTACTCGGACGTGAAAGATAAGGAGTGGCTCACAGTTGCTTTGACTCATCACTTGGAGCCTGGGATGGGGGAAGGGAACCCACCTCTGCTTCCTTCATGCTCTCATGCCTTTGCTATTCTGCTGAAGGAAAAATCAATATCTAACACAGAGAGTGAATCTGGCAGCACTGTGAGGCAGTGTTTCTCTCATGCCTGCCCGAAGAAGATATATTTCGCAGGCTGTGGCCAAGAAGTGCAATGAGTGCTGCTGGCTTGTGGATTTTCTATGCAAAGGAGATTAGTTTTGCAGTAGGGTCCATATGAAGTACCTTCTTTTCCTCTTCTCCTCTTGTCATGTTCCCACCTTATTAAACCAGAACTGCTTCCCAGGGGATCACCTTAGAACTCATTCCAAATCAGTCTAGAGATCCAGGTTGAAGCCCAGAGTGGTGGCAGGTGCCCCATGTTTTAAAAGCTGACATTCCCTCTTGGCTCTCATGTTATGGTGAATCTAGGTCACAGACACCCAAGATAGGCTGCTCACGTGTGGTGGGAAGAGATGTATTTTTGCTTTGAGGTTTTAAGGCACTTATTTCCAACAGAAGCTTAGAAAATCTTCAAGCAAGAAAGCAGGGTAGGAGTTAGTAGGAACTACAGCCAGCAATACCCGCCCCCCACCCCACAAAAAAAGCTGCTCCTCCCTTGGCAACTACTCTTATCTTTGCTGTGTTAATCAGTGATTCCCTTTTCATTAGAAATATTTTAAAAAGTTACTTTGAGCTTTCCATATTGATTAATATCTAATACCACACATATACATTAAGTTTCAAACTTAACAAGTAAGGAAGCTTCATAGCTTTGCATACTGGTCAATGAAATGATCACCTTGAAGGATTGGTCAATGAATGTTTAAATATTTTTCTCCTTTAGACTAATAACAATGATAGTAATCATAATCATGCTAGCTAATAAAAACAACAGTCATCACTTGAGTATGTGCAACCTAAGTGTGGTGCTTATTGCTGTATGCTCTTTCTTTTATTTCACTCTTATAATTGTGAGTAAGAGAGTTCTACAGATGGCAGAAAGTGAAGAGGAACTAAAAAGCCTCTTGATGAAAGTGAAAGTGGAGAGTGAAAAAGTTGGCTTAAAGCTCAACATTCAGAAAACGAAGATCATGGCATCTGGTCCCATCACTTCATGGGAAATAGATGGGGAAACAGTGGAAACAGTGTCAGACTTTATTTTTGGGGGGCTCTAAAATCCCTGCAGATGGTGACTGCAGCCATGAAATTAAAAGATGCTTACTCCTTGGAAGGAAAGTTATGATCAACCTAGATGGCATATTCAAAAGCAGAGACATTACTTTGCCAACCAAGGTCCGTCTAGTCAAGGCTATGGTTTTTCCAGTGGTCATGTATGGATGTGAGAGTTGGACTGTGAAGAAAGCTGGGCACTGAAGAATTGATGTTTTTGAACTGTGGTGTTGGAGAAGACTCTTGAGAGTCCCTTGGACTGCAAGGAGATCCAACCAGTCTATTCTGAAGGAGATCAGTCCTGGGATTTCTTTGAAAGGAATGATGCTAAAGCTGAAACTCCAGTATTTTGGCCACCTCATGTGAAGAGTTGACTCACTGGAAAAGACTTTGATGCTGGGAGGGATTGGGGGCAGGAGGAGAAAGGGACGACCGGATGAGATGGCTGGATGGCATCACCGACTCTATGGACATGAGTTTGAGTGAACTCCGGGAGTTGGTGATGGACAGGGAGGCCTGGCGTACTGGGATTCATGGGGTTGCAAAGAGTGGGACACAACTGAGTGAATGAACTGAATGGAACCTTCTTTTTTCCAAGATTTGGCTCATATCTTGAAAGGGTACGTATAATCCTACAAAAATAAATAAATAGAAAGAAAGAAAGAAAGAAATCTACAAGGCAAATAAAAGGTAACCCAAAAAATCTAAAAAAAAAAAAGAAAAAATGATCAAAAACCAAAGAAAAAGGTCTTAATTACCATCTACTTTTGTTTTGCTTCTTAACCATTTCGTTTATTAGAATACAATACCCAATGCTTTGGAACATGGTATAGCATCTGTAGTTACAAAATTAACCTAAAGATGGTTTGCCTATTTAAAATGGCATTTGTAGGTTTTATAATAAAGGTTAACATTAACAACAACAAAAAATAGCAAAGGGAACCTTCTATTGAGCACCTAAAGTTCACCAGGCACTCTTTTAACTGTATGTCATATGTAATTCCTTTCAACTCTTTGAGATGGGCATTATTGTGTCCATTTGTAGATAAGGAAACTGAGGTTCAGAAAGCACAGATAGCCAACCTGATAGCCCTCAGCTGGTAAGTGATGGAACCAATGTCAGAAGCAGACTGTCCTGACCTCAAAGCACTGTCTGCAACTCAGGCTGTCTACAAAGTGCTCTGTGCAGCAGGGTGTGAACCTGTCATGAAATAACTGCCCTCTAGGTGTGTGTGTGTGGTGGGCAGGAGTTGGGGAGAGAGGTGGTGGCAGTACTTTGCTGCGGCTCAGTGTTAAGGAATCCACCTGCCTATGGAGGAGTTGAGGGTTCAATCCCGGGGTCAGAAAGACCCCCTGGAGAAGGAAATGGCAACGCACTCCAGTACTCTTGCCTGGAGAATCCCATGGACAGAGGAGCTGATGGGCTTCAGTCCATGGGGTCACATAAGAGTTGGACATGACTGATGACTAAAACAACAACAACAACGAGGTGCAGGAGGAGCTGACAGATCAGGAAATTGGACAAGGATGCCCTGGTGAAGCAGAAGTGAGTGGACCCTGTGGTTGAAGTCGTCGTCTCTAGGATCAATTCTCCTGCATCTCCTGCCTGCAATGGCCTCTCTGCCGTTGTGTGTATAGTGTGGGGAAGGAGTTCTGTCTGCAGGGAGGAAGGGCTGAAATACAAAAGGTTGCTTGGAGGCCAGTTGAGTTTTATGCACTGATAGAGCTGTTTGCTTAATTTCTTCTCTTTTTTTTAAAAGTAGGTATTAAAAGATACTTCACCCACTTATGTGGCAAGCAGCCTTTTTTATCTGTTTTTAAAAATTGAAATATAGTTAATTTGCAGTGTTGTCTTATTTTCTGGCATACAGCAGAATGATTCATCATACATATATACAGTTGCATGTCCTTTTATGATACATATATTCAGTTATATATTCTTTTATAATATATATACAATATATTTTCTTTTTCAGATTCTTTTTGGAAACTATCACTCTACTTCACTGATTCCTATAACAACCAGGATATATGAAGTGGTCTTTTTTTGTTTTGGCTCTCCTGGTTCTTTGTTGGGGAGTTCAGGCTGCTCTTGTCGCAGAGCATGGGCTCTGGAGCACGTGGACTCAGTAGTTGTGGTATAGGCTTAGTTGTTCTGCAATATATGAGCTCTCTCATTCCCCAATCAGGGATTGAACCTATATCCCCTAAATTGGAAGGCAGATTCTTAACCACTGGACTATGAGGGAAGTCCCTGTGAAGTGGTCTTGATCTGCTGGTCACAGCTGATTTGTCCAGGGTTGGGCCCCTTAGACAAGAAGCTGGGTTGGTCATGGTTTCTTCCCTGAAAATTGGAATTGGGACTCAGAGATTTCAGCCTCAGCAGGACTGTAGGTGATGTGGGAAGCAGAGAAAACTGACGTGCAGTGAGAAAGAGTGATGTGGATATATTTAAAAGCATGGAGAGGAGGGACTCAGGGAAGCAGACACAAAGGCCTTCCAGTTACAGGTTTTGGTCTATTCTTGAGGCCCTGCTATGTCCCTGCCCTGGGATTCAATGAGACCATACATGAAAAATTATATACAACATGGCAAATGCCTATTTTAAAAAAAATAAATTAAGTGGGTTTCTGTCATTGGTAGGAAAAAGGGTCTTCATTTGGAGAATTTAAGGCTCAGGTTAGCTGACAGCCCTGAATCCTAAGAGGAGAGGGTATGGCGGGAGGGTGGCTGTAATAAACAAGAAGTCAAGGATGCAGGGCTGGGTGCTTACAGTCCAATAGGGGAATTCCCCTCGGGCGAGAGGAGTGCTCACCCACTGCTCCCTCCACAGTGGCTGCTCACAGGATGGAAAAGGAGGTGTCAGTGGGTAGGAGGCCCAGAGTAACTGTGGAGTGGTACTGCTGCTGCCAGGGAGCCCATGCTAGGAACCGTTGGGGAGTTGTTGGGCACCAGGAAGGCCACACCCTGTGGAGGCCTGAGGGAGGGGATTTGAAGAGATCTGGGGTTTCTGTGATGGGTGGGAAAGTCTGTGGAGGGTGTGTGATGATGTTACTGTTGTTGGGGTGCCCTAGCACCCCAGGACTGATGTGGCGTGAAGCAATGACTCTTACCAAAGTTGGGAAGGGCAGGAGTGAATCTAGGCTCAACTGGAGGATGACTGGCAAAGCCAACTTATCAGACTCAAATTGGGCAGTGCTGGTTTTTGAATGTGAAGCTTTGTCTTACTGAGACAGGAGATAGATGGGCCCCAGGCGAGGCACTTACAACTGGCCTTCTATTTACTTTCCTTGGATTGAGAAAAAAATGGGCTTCAAGCCAGACACTTAAAACTAGCCTCGTATTTGCATTCCCTGAAACATGCGATACATGGGCTTCAGGTTAGATACTGATAACTAGCCTCCTGTTTGCTCTCCGAAATGCAAGTAACAACTAAAACAGGGTAAAAAGCCAGGCTTTGTTTTGCATGAAAACCTTAAGATAATAGTCATGATAGGAATGTGCGTGCCTGCATGTGCTCAGTTGTGTCTGACTCCTTGCCACCCCATGAACCATAGCTCGCCAGGCCCCTCCGTCCATGGAATTCTCCAGGCAAGAATACTGGAGTAGGAATGGGTTGCCATTTCCTACTGAAGGAGGAAGCAGACAGAACAGGCTCCATCTTGAAAGCAGGACTCCATCTCAGGCTGGGCTGTGGACTTTCAGCTATATGCCCAGTATCAATGGAAACAACATACCAACTGGAAAACCACACCCCCGGATGGTAGAGCCCCAGAGCTCATACCTAGACTCTCCATTGCCTAAAAGAATACCCTAGNGACAGAACAGGCTCCATCTTGAAAGCAGGACTCCATCTCAGGCTGGGCTGTGGACTTTCAGCTATATGCCCAGTATCAATGGAAACAACATACCAACTGGAAAACCACACCCCCGGATGGTAGAGCCCCAGAGCTCATACCTAGACTCTCCATTGCCTAAAAGAATACCCTAGTTATCTGTGTAACTGAATAGAATCATAAATTCTATTATGGTTATTGGGGTATGACCACAGGCCTATTGATAATTGTCCACTGTTAACTACCTAGGCTTAAGGCATATGAATCATGCGTTAACTTTGATTATATCTTTATTTTCCTTTGTTCAGACTAGTTTCAGGGAATTTAGGGAAGTGGATTTGAGCACATACACTTAGGGTATATAAGATTTTCAAAAACTCTGGTCGGGGTCCTTGGCTAAGAGGATACTCTGCCTGGGGCCCGCCAGTGTAATAAACTGCACTCCACTATCTGCATTGTCCTTCTGAGTGAGTTTGTTTCCCAGAACACGTGGCTATAACACTACTGCAGGGTATCTTTCCAACCTGGGGACAGAACTTGTGTCTTTTGCGTCTCCTGCGTTGGCAGGCAGCTTCTTTATCACTGCCCTACCTGGGAAGCCCCATGGCAAGAACAGAGAGGTACTAAATCTTGTTTGAGTAAAGAATCAGGAGGTCATATATTTCCCATCTTTAGGGCAAGGTAGACATTTCATTCACATGTGTGGAAAGGTGCCTTGGAGATCAAAAAGAAGGGTGCGCTACTCCATAATATGTGAAGCTAAGGCTGTGCCATAGGCCTCTGGGCTGGAAACCGTCTTGGAAAAAAGTTGCACATGCATGTCAAGGAGGGTCCTAGGGTAGGTCATGTGTGGGAGAAGAAATAATTGGTCAGAGGTAGACAGAGACCTGAAAGAACTGCCCTATATAAAGGTTTTAACCTCCTCTTTATGGCACTCCTCCTCACCAGGGGGGGGGGATACCCACACCCTTTCTCTCTGGGTGTGCATTTCTGTCTTATTTCTATCTTAAACTGTTTCTCTGTGTCCTCTCCCATTTGTTGTGCTGTGTCCCATAACCTTTGTACCTGCATTTACAGTTTTTGCCTACATGAGAAATGTATTTTTCACTGGGGGTAAATTCCAGGGGAAAATATGTTCTAACCCTTGCTGATCTGGTGGCTAGGATTTCTGGGTTTCATCCAGGCTACCCAGGTTCAGTTCTCAGCAGGGAATTACTAATAATATCTCACTTCACAGCACTGCTCACTGATGCCTCTCTGAGGTCTCTTCTGCCAAGGCTAGAGTCTTGAGACCAGGGGAAATAACTGTGGCTCACACTGAAACAGACACACCCCGGTCCTTTTCAAGTGTCTCTTCACTCTCCATCTAGGCTGACTCCCCGCCTGCACCCGATATCCCCTGAGTCAGTCCCTATGGCTATATGCGTCCCCTCTGCTACGTGAGTTCTAACTCTATAACTGAAGTAAAGAAAAACCCGGGTACGTAATGAGGTGGACTTCTTACAAGGTCTCACTCTGTTTTATTCCATTACCTGTCCTTTAAAAAGAAGAAGTGTATTATCTTTACAAGAAGTGCCTTAGAAATGTTATGCTAGACTGACAGAGGGGACAAACCTAGTCTTTTCGGTGTTTTTCTAAATAAGGATATTTAGCTGCTTCTTACTCTTTCCTTCTTCCTTAGAACTCCTTGGTCTTTCTGATAAAAAGTCCTGTGATCCGTGAGCAGAATATCTCCCACCTTTGTGGCACTAGGTCATCTTGGTGATGATATGCTTCTGATTGTGTTCATGAGAAATTTGTCATTTATAAGTCACTGCACACATTTTATACCTGAAGAAAAGAGAAATATGCGTGGATGTCATTGTGCTTGATTGAATCCTTAGGCATGGCGATCTGAAAGTGCTTATGTGAGGCTTACGAACAATTAATGATTTACTCATTTCTGAGCTCTAGCATTGTGTGTGTTACCCGGGGCTGATGAAAGGCACCATATAAGTGCAAAGTGTTATTAGTTTTTAGGGAAGGGATGATAAGATTTGAAGCACCGCCTAGCCCTAGTGAAATATGCATTCTCGGGTAAGCCGCTTGCAGTTCAAACAGCAGTAGCAAAGAGGCTTTTGGTGCCCACTCACATTAATCTTCCAAGCAGAAATGATGCCTAGAAACTCACATGTCTCCAAATGGGGGCAGTTCCTGGGAGGTATACTGTAGGCATCTTCAAAATCACAGGGGGAATCGAATCTGGAGATGTACCCACCCGCTTCTCTGGGTGACCTTTTGCTCAGGGGCAGAGTATGGTGGGTGGAGGATGGAGCAGGGCTGGGATGAAGGCTTTGTTTGGCTCCAGGAGGCATCTCATCAGGAAAGGATGAGACATTCATCTCTGACTGATGGGCTGTTAGAGGTTTAAAATGTTTGCCTTCGGTGACCCTAGGGAAAAACACCATCCTCTCTGGCTTAATGTGAATTAAATTTTTCGATTACTCCCGAGGAAGGAAAGGCAGTGGCTCCAAGCATGCTTATTTGTGGAAAGTGAAATGAAATTAAACACTCCAGCAGAAGGAATCTTAGCAGCTCACTGATCCCAGGGCATTGCCCCTTGCCACTCAATGGCAGTGGAAATTTGATTTGAGGGTAATGGATATTTTAAATGGAATATCCTGAATCCATCTAGACACGTTTTTGTTCTGAGAGAATAATGATACTAATTTGTATATCCTGGGAAAGAAATGAAGCATTTTAATATTTTTTTCTCCATTCAAGGAGAGTGCTGTTGGTCTCTTGAGTAGTGGAAGGAGAACCAGTATAAGAAAGTGTGGTCCTCCTTGCAGTTGGCATTTTGTGGCTTGCCATATACACATGTATAGGATCCCCTTCGGGTCATGGGATGCTCAGATAAAAATTGGGAATCCTGGGAATGGAAGAAAGTCTCAATGTTTTTGTGAAAGTGAAGCCCTTGGTTACCTTTTCCTTCTGTTTGAAAGAGGACAAGAGGAAAAGTGTGTATGTGTTTCACTAGAATGTGGGCAGGCATTCTTGATTATTTATCAGGACTCTCATGATATGGTATGCATGGGGTGTATTTAAAGTCTGGAAAAAAGAGTTGTAAAATTATATCATCATTCTTGGGGTTCCTATGAATATGTCAGATCCCTCAGAGTTTGGAGTGATTGGACTTAATCATTCCTGGTTAGAGCAGAAGAATGTTGAGTGTGGGGAGAAGCATGACTTTTGTGCTTCTGAATATGCCTCGTAATTTTGTTTGGGAACTGCACAAAGAAGCAAACTAAAATGATGAAGGATGGCAGGGAAAACAAGAAGATATTCTGTAATATCTTTATTTTTTTGAGTGTGCTGATAGTAGAGACAAAAGTCTCCATTTCTGGTTAAGACTTGAGGAGGAAGAGGCGATCTGTTCAAGTGGGCAAACTCAAATTTCCAGTAAGGAAGCAAGACTTTCCAAAAAAAAAAAAAAGAAGGTGCAAACAACCCTCCAGCCCCTGTACCACATGTACATCTAGGTACCATCTTACATATCCTTGACTTCCTTTGAGGCTGCTGGACTATATACATACCGCTAATAATGGGTAATAGTTGTTCTGAAAAAATAAAACTTAGAATGTAGAGGAATCATGTTACCACTGGTATGTTTTTAAGATTAGAACTAGGTGATGGGGAAGAAGAAAGAATAAAGAAGAAGAAAAATAAGAGAAAGAAAACAAAGAGAGGAGAGGATGACAAAGGAGGAAGAGAAGAGGAAAATGACAATGATGTCATGTTCGGGACACACACTAAAACGTTATTCAGTGTTCATCGGAAGTTCAAATATAATTGGGTAGCCTGTATTTTATATGGCAATCCCAAAACGTGTCCAGGCAAAAGGCTAAGCATTTCCATGTCTAATGTCATTTAAGCTGTACAAAACTCCTACCAAGTAAGGACCACTCCTTTATGGCTTTAGATGAGAAGCTGAGACTCAAAGAGGTGAGAAGACTTCCCCAGGGTCATATAGCTAGTGAATGATGGAGCCAGGGTAAGAACCCAAATAGGACCTACCCACTGGAGTCCTAGAAAAAGAAACAAAACAAAGCAAGGAAAGCAGTTCCATCTTGGGATATTTTGGAACAATTTAACAGGAGCTTTAGTAGTGCAAGGAAAGAAAAGGCAATTTGCAAGACTCCTCATTTCTGAAGATTGTTAGCAACTACTTCATTGTTGGCAAGTAACTTTCTTTAGGAAGCTCCGTAAATAGTAATTCCAGATCTTTGACAAAGAAGACACCCTTTCTATCCCCTGTTGGTGGGGTAAATTAAAAAACTTCATATATCCTGAATAGAGAAATGAAACCTCTGTGGTAAATTTCATAAAAATATGCCCTGGAGATGAAAAATTGCATTCAGACCTCAGCCATCTATATTAATTATGAGAAAGGACAGTGTGAATAGGGAAAAATGTGAATTATGAAATATTTCCAGGTGCTGCATGTTAAGAGAGACACTGAGAAACCAGAATGTATCCAAGGTTGTGTGACTGGCTGCTGCCGAGGTGTTGCGGCTGGCAGAGGGAAGTGGGTGTGCTTGGCATGGGCTGGAGGCCCCTGAAAATAATTTGAGGGAAATAAGGAACTGAAAGGCTTTAACCTGGAAAGCTGCTACAATAGCAACCTGAATTGTGCAAAAGGCTACCAGTTCTAATTTCTAGCAGATAGAATTTTTACTCAGGTGACTCAGTGGTAAAGAATCCACCTACTAAGCAGGAGACATGAGTTCGATCACTAGGTTGGGAAGATCTCCTAGAGGAGGAAACGGGAACTCACTCCAGTGTTCTTGACTGAAAACTCCCAAGGATGGAGAGGCCTGGCAGATTACAGTCCATGGACTCGTAAAGAGTTGGGCTTGACTTAGCAACTAAACAAAGCAAAGAATTGCTATTACAGAAGAGAGAACAGGACTAGCATGTAAAGCTTCATAGAGGTAGCCTTCTACTCGATATAGGAGATTGTTTTCTAGAAACCAGAGCAGACTGATGGTTGAATGGCTGACCCCTGGAAGTAGCTGTGTCATCGTACACTCCGGGCTTCAAGAGGCACCTGGATGCCAGGCCGTTTGGGGTGCTATGGCAAAGATTTCTGAATCCAGCGAACAGATTTGCCAGGCACATGCATGTGCCCATGTGTGCGTGCGTGGTTGTGCACACACACCCACAAGTACACACACACACATGTAAAGAAATTGTATTTTAATTACAAATGAAACTTGGAAAGATAAAGGGTCACTCAAGTCTGTCACTTCACTCTGTCCCCACTGCCAGCCTATGTCTGGGCCCTTCCCCCTTCCCTGTATTACTCTCCAAAACTCCACCTTGGTCTCCCTGCTTCCAACTTCTCTCCATAATCTATTTTTCATGGAACTTCTAGTGCGTGCTTTTCTTGATTCAAGCATATTAACTTTATTCTCTTGCCTAAAAACCTCTTCCTACCTTGATAAATATTCCTTCATCACAATAATACCAAATACGTGTGAAGCTCTGTTTTTAATGACTGAAAGTCAACACAATACTAAAGATGAATGAATTTAATTATTAATGCACATGTCTGAGATCTCTGTTGACGAGGTGGTGACATTTGCAGTCAAATAAAATGATGACATATATAATTCATAAATTACCGTATATTTATTCCATTAAATTTGTTCTCTTCACTTAACTTCAGCCAGTCACTAATTATGTGGTTTTTCACATAATTTAGATTTCTAGTGACTATCAAAAGGATTAAAATTGTACTTGTATTCAAAAATATATAAGTTTAAATATATTTTCATAAAAAGATAAATTAACCTCAAAGTCTGAAGATAAAATTATTTTTCACATATTTTCTCAAAAACTGAAAATAATATCACTTAAATAAAGCTAATGTTTTAAATTTATTTTTGGAAAGAGAAGTAAACCTCATTTGATGTTTTGGAAAATGAAACTATTTGCATTTCTAGTATTCAGTATCAAAGTGCTAATATGCTCAGTATCATATTTCATCATGATATATATAATATGCATATGTCTAAGTGTAATGTGTCATATCTTTTTGCTTTTTCATTCTGTTCATGGGGTTCTCAAGGCAAGAATGCTGAAATGGTGTACCATTCCTTTCTCCAGTGGACCACATTTTGTCAGGACTTTCCACCATGACTTGTCCATCTTGGGTGGCCCTACATGGCATGTCTTATAGTTTCATTGAGTTAAACAAGGTTTCAGATTGGGAAAGAAGTATGTCAAAGCTGTATATTGTCACCCTGCTTATTTAACTTATAAGCAGAGTACATCATGCCAGGCTGGATGAAGCACAAGCTGGAATCAAGATTGCCAGGTGAAATATCAATAATCTCAGTCATGCAGATGACACCACCCTTATGGGAGAAGGTGAAGAGGAACTAAAGAGCCTCTTGGTAAAGTTGAAACAGGGAAGTGAAAAAGCTGGCTTAAAGCTCAACATTCAAAAAACAAAGATCATGGCATCCGGTCCTATCACTTCATAGCAAATAGTGGGGGAAACAGTGGAAACGGTGAGAGACTTTATTTTCTTGGACTCCAAAATCACTGCAGATGGTGACTGCAGTAAGGAAATTAAAAGATGCTTGCTCCTTGAAAGAAAAGCTCTGGCAAACCTAGACAGTGTATTAAAAAGCAGACATTTCTTTGCCAACAAAGGTCTGTCTAGTCAAAGCTATGGTTTTCCCAGTAGTTATGTTATGGCTATGAGAGCTGGACCATAAGGAAGGCTGAGCACCGAAGAGTTGATGCTTTTGAATGTGGT
This sequence comes from Neotragus moschatus, assembly GCA_006410615.1. Lineage (NCBI taxonomy): Eukaryota > Metazoa > Chordata > Mammalia > Artiodactyla > Bovidae > Neotragus > Neotragus moschatus. The sequence continues at coordinate 2,694,231 of SJYA01001822.1, read as the reverse complement.
TTTGGAGAAGCCTCATGAGATTCCCTTGGATTGCAAGGAGATCAAACCAGTCAATCCTAAAGGAAATCAGTCCTGAATATTCATTGGAAGGACTGATGCTGAAGCTGAAGCTCCAGTATTTTGGCCACCTGATGTGCAGAGCCGACTATTAGAAAAGACCCTGATGCTGGGAAAGATTGAAGGTGGGAAAAGAGGGGGACAACAGAGGACAAGATGGTTGGATGCCATCACTGACTTAATGGATGACTTAATACAGCCTTGATGAGTTTAAGCAAGCTCTGGGAGATGGTGACGGACAGGGAAGCCTGGTGTGCTGCAGTCCATGGGGTCACAAAGAGTTGGACATGACTTAGTAACTAAACAACAACAACAGCAAAGTGCAGTGTGAGTTATTTAATATTGCAAAATGTTCTTCAATCGTCACATGCACCTGTTGTGAGTACCTTGATAATTCACAAGTCCATATGAAACTACAAACAGGAATATGAAGAGAAGCCAGAAAGAGGACTCTTGGTGCCACTGGGCAACAGTCCTTCATTATGCACACCCCACTGCGTTCATGCACCCTTAGAGAGGATCTGACACGGTAATCTTTCCTTACCTAAGCTCAGATCCTTTCCACCCTCACAACCTGTGTCTCCCTCCAGTGTTGGACAGGTGTTAAAATTCTTAAACCCTCATGGCATTCTGGTACAGTCACTCTCTGTTTTTGTTTGTATACATTTGCCATATGTAATTGACATGCAGCATATTAATTTCAAGTGTGTGATGTAATTATTAGATATTGTCATGTATTGCAAAATGATCACCACAATAAGTCTAGTTTTCTAATTTCCCTGTGTTTTGAAGACCTAGGGTGAGAGATGCAAAGTGGTATTGGTCTGGGACCTGAACAGTTTTAGTTACCAGGGCAGATGTTTAAAGTTCTGGGTCAGGCTATGTCAGTGCTAAGAGCCATATCTTGAATGACAAAGGTGCTCACATTCTCTTTAATGTATTATTACTGTTTTTTTTTTTTACATATTTTCTAATCCTTTACAGGACCCTCAAAAATATAATGTACAGAGCACAGGCCTCTTTTGCCCCAGCCTAAGGGTCCTGATAAAATCTGTTAATGTAGGTACATTTAAAATAGTTTGATCTCTTTCATATTTAAGATATTATTCGCAAACCAGTTTGTTACTTCAGATTCACAGCTGAAAGGCCTAAAGGCCTGGTAGTAAGAGCACTGATGTAGAGATAAAGAGATCTGGCTTTGAATTCTAGTTTTGGCACTAATTTGCTCTATGAATTTGTGCAAATCTGAGTCTTTTTTTCTCATCAGGAAAAAAAGGGAAACCATGAGTAGTTGTTAGGATTGAACAAGATAAAATAAGTAGAATTTCTTTGTAACTAAAAAGAAGTTCATAAATTAAGAAATTCTTTTGGTAGAGCCTTGCATTCATTTCCTAGGCCTACCATAACAAATACTTCAGACTTAAATACCGGGAATTTATTTCCTCATGATCAGAGGATGAAAATCCAAGATCAGTGTGCCAACAGGGTTGGTTTCTTCTGGGCCCCTCTTCTTGGCTTGTAGATGGCTGTCTTCTCCCAGTGTTTTCATATGATCTTTCTTCTGTGTATGGCCCTGTCCTCATCTCCTCTTCTTATAAGGATACCAGCCACAGCAGATTAGAGGTCACTCTAATGACCTCATTTGACCTTAATTACCTCTTTAAAGACCCTGTCTTCAAATACTGAGGGTTAGAATTTCAACATTTCAGCCCATAGCAAGCTTTACCTCCTTATCTCCTTTCTTTTAAGTGAATTTCAGATTCTATTTAAGTTATTTAATTCCATGGTAACAATCCACTTAATGGCAAATTACCATGCTTATTTAGAAAATAGTTCTGGTTGAGAATGGCTATAGGAAATACTAAAGAAACATGCACTGCCCTTCACTGCAGTATCAGTTTATATGAACGCCCTAAACCCCTTCCTGTGGTGAGTAAGCTATCTGAACACTATAGCATGTTAGACCTGTTTGGATCTTCCATGGGCTCCCCTTGCTTCTGAGAAGCCCAGAATGTGTCAGGGGACGGGCTTTGGCTCCTGGTGGTGAGGAGAGCTTGTTGGGAAGGCCTTCCTGTTCTGCAGCTGGCAGGAGTGTGGCGGCAACTCCTGGGTGACTTGGATTAAGTGTCCGAGTCCTCAGAGCGGAGGAGGGTTGGTCCCAGTCTGGGCACAAGTGGCCGTGGGAGTGGCAGGCATGGCTCTGTACCCAGTCCTCGCACCACTTTCAAAACAGTGAAGGAAAGTCTTAGAGTCAGTAGAGTTCTTGAGTACTGGATAATTTTACTTTTCAGTTGTTTTTAAATCAGATTTGTAGAGTAAACCCAGAGTCTTGCCCTTTGGTGCCTAAGAATTTAGGAGCATATAGAAGATTGCTTTCCTGCTTTATATGGACATGAAAGAAAAATAGGAAATATTCTATTGTAACACTTCTCAACCTTGTGCAAAAGGAAAAAAAATCTTATGGTCCTAGTATTATGAATATAAATGATTGTTTCAACATAAAATTAAGTGTAAATCCTTGTGCCTTCATACCTCTTTATAGCTGTAAAATCAGAACAAATTTCCAAATTCAAGCAAATTTATAAACTCTGACACTTTCACATTAGCATAATTCAATGTGAATAAAATGTATTTTCAGTGTTTCTTGAATTGACCTTGATTTTTAGGATAAGGATTGTCCCATTTGAGTCACCATCAGGATAATTTTTAACAATGACTAAATTTTATTTGTGAGTTCAATGAACCAATCAATTCAGTAGTGTACCTCAAAATAAAACTTAATGCACCTTTTACCAAGAAATAAAATTAACACCTACATTTTATGGTGGATTCTATTAATGGCTCCCAAAGTGTTATGCAACCATGTCTCAAGTGTGTACCTTGCCAGCATGAACAGTGTGTATAGCTCTAAGCAGGCTCTTTGGGTTGGGTGTGTGGTACCACCATGTGCCTTGTGATGGCTGACTCAGCTCTCCTTACCCTCTGACCTTGCTGTGAAAGCTTTGTTTCTGCAGCAGAGACATCATTATGCAACAGATGTGGATACTCAAATTATGGGGCAGTGCTTAGTTATGGGCAACTGCCTGATTCGCTGTAGGCTTTAAATTTTGTTTAGCATTTCATCAGGTGAAGATACCAACTTAAATTCTCGAAGAACTCTTGAGCCTCCTGAGAATATTCCCCAAAGATCCCCAGTAGAGAATGAGATTTCTAAAGGCAGTTTTAAAAAGATCTGTTGTAATACAGTTTTTGTTCCTAAAACTCAATGCATTTTGTCTCCTGAAAAGTCACCCAGCTGTTGGCAGCTGGAGGTGCTCTCCCAGCAGAGCGGCTCCTCCCTCACTCCTCCAGGCTGGCTCACCTTGTTCACAGAGTCCTTGGGCCTTGAGAACAAGGACAGGAAAACAGTAATGAGGAAGAACAAGCTGGAGGGGAATTCTGTTCAGCAAGGCCAGAAGCCCTGACTCCAGCAGACAAGATCACAGGCAGCACCTTCTTTCTGTCTGACCCTAATAACGTGTCAAAGGCCCCCTTTCCTCACTATTTCTATTTTAACTCCTTCCCTATGTTTGTAGATGCTTGTGTTCAGGCAGATGTCTTTGCTGCTTCTGCATCAGAGAGGCTAGCAGGGAGGAGAGTTAACACTGGGAAAAGTTTGTCAAGGAGTCCAGGAAGGATGCATGCATAAACATGGGCAAACTTTTTCAAACCTTAACTCTTGAGATGCACCTTCCATACATGGTGGAGGTAGCTTGCATTGAAGACTAAAAGGACTGAAAAATATTGAAGAAAAATAATGTGTGTAAGTAGAAAAGGAAGCAGAAAGAGTGGTACAAGAGGGTTAAGGCTGGAGTCAGGCACCTATAGGTCTGATCAATGACAGACAGAAGATAGGTCAGGAGTTTAATTCATGCTCAACTTTAGGGATGCTGCTAAGGGACAGCTAGAGGAGTCCTGGGCCCAGGATCTAACCCTGCCTCTTGCTCTGATGTTTCCTAGTTGTGTAAACATAGGCAGTTTGTGCAGTTTCTTGGACTTCAATCACCTCAAGTATAAAGATTGTTGCTGTTCAGTCACCAAGTTGTGTCTCTTTGCGACCCCATGGATCGCAAAGGATGCCAGGATCCTGCAGGATGCCAGGCTACTCTGTCCTTCACTGTCTCCTGGAGTTTGCTCAAATTCATGTCCATTGAATCAGTGGTGCAAATATGAAAATATACTACTAATAATATCCAACAATGGTATTATTGTAGGGGTCAAATGAGGTGTGCATGTGAAAGAATTTGGAAACCATAAGCACTATCTGATGTAAGATATTGTTGCATATCAATTGATTCTTATTATTCATGCAGTGAAGACCAGAGGCTGGTCACAGTGTCCTTAAAGTAGTGCAGTTTAGTGATTTCCCTCTTCATGGTAACTTGGACTATGTCAACATGCTGGCTCCGTGGAAGACCTTGGTATATCCTGTTGTGGTGTGGTGGTAGATATTGGAGGGCTTAGTTTTAAAAAATTAAAATCTTCATGATTTATAAATTCTTATGATACTTTCTAACCTATTCCATGGTCTGTACAGTTCAGTTCAGTTCAGTCGCTCAGTCGTGTCTGACCCTTTGCGACCCCATGAATTGCAGCANCCAGGCTGGGAGTTTTGACCTAAGTCGGGGTTTGTCTGTTCCCCTCTCCCTTGTGTATTTCTCCATGACCAAAGGCTTATGGGAGGCCAGAGGTGTTTTGCGGGGCTCTGGAAGTTTTGTGTCCCAGCCAAGGTCAGTTTAGCATTCTTATTAACATACTGTATATAATGGATGTCTAAAAATCTGAGAGTATAAATAATTAGCCATACCATGTCACTGTTTCTTTCAGACCTGCACTTCAACTTTTATTTACTTTTATATGTTGCTGGCTTAGGGCCACAAGGCTTTCCATCAATAGGGATGGCTGTGATTGGAGTGATTTGCTCTCTCCCCTAATGCTGAAGAGACCCATTCTCCAAAGCAGGTGTTTTTAGATTGAGATGGGCTATTGGATGACACAGTGGGGAATACAGTTAGTAAAACCATTCCATAAATTGGCTGGTGTCGGCTTCCTGATTGAATGATTTGCTCTATTTGGTCATGAATTATATATTCCTTTTTGGATCGATCCTTTCTCCCACTGATAAAGGGACAGTGTTCTACCCAGTGGGTTTGGCCCCTGACCTAAGAAATATACTGATGCATCAAAATTCCCTGAGCTAACAGCTGGGATGAACTCTGGAGACTGTAAATCTGCAAAGGCAGAGGGGGGGGCAGGAAGGCCCGTGTGCTACAGGTCTCCCCTCCCTTAGTAAGCATCGACTGCCATGATGGCTGAGCAATTCCTCGTCTATTCTTTACCCAATGTAATTTGCAAATTGATTGTTCTTCCTTGGAAGTCTTTCTTAATTAAATAGTAACTGCAATTATTACCCTCTGACAAAGGGGACATCTTTGTGTCTTGGCAGAGAATACCCTTAGCTCAGTAGATTTTCTTCTGTGGAAGTGCCCACCATGTGTACAGAACTCTACTGGATAAGTCCTTCTTGAGGAATGAGATGGCACTTCTTGTCCACAAAGAGCTAGAATTAGGTGAGTTAATAATAATGTCCTATTACAAAATATATGTAGAATGCCTTTGCTTTTCAGTGCACTTATTGCTAACATTATTCCATTTCACTTGCACATGATGTGTGGCAAACAACTGCAGTCTCCATTTGTTAGATGAGAAAACTGAGGAGAAAGAGCTTAGGGGGTTGCCCACGCTCATAAAGAAAAGTGAAAAATGAGAGGAGAATATAGATGAGCTCCCTCCTGTGTTAACCTGTCTGTTCTCCATTTTGAATTATCTCCAAATACATTCATTCAGCACCGATTTTAACGTGCCAACTATAATTGGTTTCTGTAGGGATGAATAGAATAGCCACGAGTGAACAGACGTCTTAAATGGACATCAGCCTTCCAACCACAGAAGTAGTTCTGAATTCTTGATAGGTATCAGAAACATCTGGGAAGCTCATTTCAAAGCCCAGCACAGCTGCCTGGGCCACACCCTGGGGTTTTCCTAAGTCTGGAATATGCCCCAGCATTTGTGTGTTGTGTGTTAATTGCTAACCCTTTGCAACCCTACAGACTGTGGACCGCCAGGCTCCTCTGTCCATTGAATTCTCCAGGCAAGAATACTGGAGTGGGTTGCCATTCCTTTCTCCAATGCCCCAGCATAGACATTTTCAAAAGTTTTTGAGGTGTATCAGATGACCAGTCAGAGTATGAGGCAGAGAACCGAGCTCTTATCTCACCCGGGATGGCACAAGGAAAGGTGACGTAGAACTAGGAGACCCAGTGTTGGAACCCAGTCAGCCTGGAGACTTGCAGGCGAGCGAGTGTCAGAACCGGGAGGGCCTCAGAGCCAGTAGAAAGGCAGGGACAGTCTTCGTTCCAAGGAAACATACCAGCATCTCCCAGATGAATCTCTTCTGACTTGAGCCAGGTCAACCTAGCAGGCAAGAAAAGAAAGGAAGCCCACCCCCTTCATCCACACTGGACCTTTCTCTCCTTTACTGCTTTACTCCTTCTCCTCTTGGTTGCTCTCTCCTCTCCTTATCCATATTCAAAATTCCCTTCCTCCATCAAAACCCTACTTGCCCTCCAAGGCCCAGCTAATTGGCAAATTTTCTCCTGACATCTTTGATTTCTTCTCTCAGGAGGGGCTCTCTGTGCCTTCAGCACTTTGTACCTCTATGGTTTTTACTTAGCCGTCATATACAAGGTATATTTCTGCCTTGGAGATTGATCCTCTGTTCATCTTTCTCCCTCCCAGTACCTAACACAGAACCTGACATATTGGAGGTGACTAGTATTTGTTGGTTCTATTGAATTGTTCTTACTAAAGTGTTACTACTTCTGGGCCTGTGTGTGCTCAGCTTGCTTCAGTCATGTTTGATTCTTTGCCATCTATGAACTGTAGACAACCAACATCCTCTGTCCATGGGATTCTCTAGGCAAGAATACTGGAGTGGGTTGACATGCCCTCCTCCGGGGGATCTTCCCAACCCAGGATCAATCCCGTGTCTTCTGCATTTCCTTCATTGCAGACAGATTCTTTACTGTTGAGTGACTAGGGAAGGCTACTTCTGAGCCTACTCAAAAGTAATTAATGAATGTATTGGTTCAAACTTAGAACACATATCCCCACCAACAAATTCTATGCCTTGATAGTTTAGAGCAATTTTTTTAAAAAAAGAAAAGCGAAACACATTTAACTCAAAATACTTGAAGAGAGAATAATTGCTAGTTTCAGTGATGAATCTATATTGGCCACTGGTAAGCTAACTTGGTATTCTTTACCTAGTGTTAAATAACCCATCTGCCAATGCAGAAGATGTATGAGACATGGGTTTGATCNAAAAAAAGAAAAGCGAAACACATCTAACTCAAAATACTTGAAGAGAGAATAATTGCTAGTTTCAGTGATGAATCTATATTGGCCACTGGTAAGCTAACTTAGTATTCTTTACCTAGTGTTAAATAACCCATCTGCCAATGCAGAAGATGTATGAGACATGGGTTTGATCCTTGGGTGGGGAGGATCCCCTGGAGGAGGGCATGGCAACCCACTCTGGTATTCTTGCCTGGAGAATCCCCATGGACAGAGGGGCCTGGTGGGCTACAGTCTATAGGGCTGCAAAGAGTTGGACATGAATGAAGTAACCTAGCATGCATGCATGCATGCAAACTAACTTGGATCACAAGGGCGAAATGTTAGAGTTATCTGTGGATGATTTACTGTGCCACAAAGCCCACCCTGTGACTGCTAAGTCCTGGCTCCTTTTCAGACAGTCGTGCATGCTCCTCTACCTATGCCCGCAGGCTGACCATGGCCCAGCCTCTTCCAAGGCAAGAAGAGAAACCTGTTTTCGATGGTCTCCTTCCCTACCCCACTCCTTCTTGACTTCTGTAACCCAGCCTGACTCCTATGTCCTGCTCTAACCTGCTTTACCTTGAGCTTGCTGAGGCTGGCCCTGGCCAGGAAATGGGTTGACAAAGCACTTGGCAGAGGTGCAGCCCGGAGGTGCTTGTTCCAGGTGAGTGTACATCCTGGGTTGGAAAGGCTGAAGGTCAAGATCAGGCCCCTTTGTCCCTCCTTCCTCCTGTTGGTTTTCAGTCACCAAGTCATGTCTGATTCTTTGTGACCCCATGGACTGCAGCATACCAGGCTTCCCTGTCCTTCCTCCTACCGCCCTCAGAGTCAGGTTTGAAGACCTGCATCTGGTTGGCTTACTCTTTTTCTTTTTTAATTTATTTTTTTAAATTGGAGTATAATTGCTTTACAATATTGTGTTAGTTTCTATCACACAACAGTGTGAATCAGCTCTATGTGACTTACTCTTGTGCAGTTTTTCCAGCCCAGTTTCTCAGGCCAAGGCCAGGAACACTCAAGGTCAACTATAGCTAGGGTTCATTTTCCATTCGAGTAAGACAAATTTGATGTACGTACCTACAGAGCTAATTCCTTCCACCCAGAAAAGCACTTCCAGGGAACAGAGTCATGATCTTATCTTCACCTCCGTAAGTGATGATGGGCCCACATGTCTCCATGTCCATCATCTCACACTTGATGAGATGGCTTGGCTTTCAGCATGGCCCTGAAGCTGGGGGATAAGCGGACAAGATGTAACTGGGATTGGGAGAGCCACAAAGCTCTCTGTTGGAGAAACACTGAAGGACTGAGAGAAGAAAAAAAATATCCGCAAGGCCACCACAACTGTCCTCAGAGCCTTGGAGGTTCTTCTTGGGGAAGGAGGACCGAACTTTCCTCATGAGATCCTAATGGGTAGCACCAGGCTGAGTCATAAATTGAATTCCTAAATCGTCTTCCTTGTCTAGGCTCTGGCCATGCTGAATGGCTTCTGGTTCTACATGCATGCAGTTCCCTTTGCTGCAATACTCTCCCTGGATAACCTTGACTCCTCCTTTGGGAAACAGCTTCAACTTCCCCAGAGCAANGGCTGAGTCATAAATTGAATTCCTAAATCGTCTTCCTTGTCTAGGCTCTGGCCATGCTGAATGGCTTCTGGTTCTACATGCATGCAGTTCCCTTTGCTGCAATACTCTCCCTGGATAACCTTGACTCCTCCTTTGGGAAACAGCTTCAACTTCCCCAGAGCAAGCGGTCTTCCTTAAATCCTCTAGATCAGGTTTCTTTAAATGACATTATTAGGGGGAGGGTATTTGTTGTTGTTGTGGAGGTTGTTTCACAGTATCCTTGTCCTCTACCCGCTGAATGTTGGTAGTCGTGACAATAAAAAATGTATCCAAATATTGCCAGTTGTCCCTTGGAAGTTCAAATCACAGTTCAGAACCAGCCCTTGAGGTCAATGTGCCCAGAGTGCCCTGTAGTCTCATAACACCCACCACACTGCTTACACTTCCAGAGTTCTCCATGCTTGTTTGACATCTGTCTCCTCCCCACGCAGCTCCCTGATGGCAGGGGTGGATCCTGATGTTCTTTGCTGGTCCTAATCTTTCAGTTGTTAAAAAATCAGTGAAGGGATATATGATTTAAACAAGAACTTTGCAGCTCTCTGAGCTATCCACAGACAACATAGTTTTCCCCCAAATCTATTTAATTTCTTATCACTGGGTGAGTCCAAACAAGGCCACTTGTTGAGGATGTCATAGAGGAAATGTCAGACCTGAATGAGTGATCTTGAAGTTTCCTTCCAGTTACAACCTTGTGTGGAATGTGGTCTTTGGGTCAACCACCCCCTGGGTAACTAAGTCACAAGGAGGAGGCCAACCACCCCCTTGGGAGTCAGGTGCTGAGAGTTCCCAGGAAGGGTGCTGCAGCTTGGGGGAGGGGGTGACCTTTAAATGGGTCAAGAGTCACATGAATATGCAATGCCTTTGCCTTCCCTTCTCCTCTCCCCAGAGGTCATCTGATCCATATCCTCAGGGGAAGGATCATGCTTGAGAGGTTAAGAAAATGTCCTGCTCTTCATGGTGAGCAGAGCCAGGAAGCCTCCTGTGTGAGTGGGGTGAGAAAGAAGGGCCAGAATGCTTTCCTGGATGGTGCATGAGTTGCCTGGGGCAGTGTTCTTCAGACTTTGAAGGTTACAGTGTGTGTGATTTATTACTTTATTTTTATTTCCCTAAAACCCCCTTACCAATGGGGCAAAGAACAGTAAATGGAGACAAATAGTCGCCCTCTGGGCCCACACTTGATTCCAAGGGCTGTGGGAGAATCAGCTTTGGCTGCGGTTGACCACCTGCCCACGTGCCTGGCACTGAGCTGGGCTCTTTCACATCCATGATCTCCTTTAACCTTCAGAACCCACCGAGGGAGAGACAATTATTTGATTGGCCAAAAAATTCCTCCGGATTTTCCCATAAGCTGTTAACAGAAAAACCCAACTGAACTTTTGGGCTGAACCAATACATATGTTTTCCAAAGAAGCCTCTGAAAGAGTCAACGCCTAGCCCAACATCACAGAGCTGGTTAGGAGCCCGAGCTTGGGGCAGATTCTGTCCATTCCTTTGCAAAAGGTCCCCGTGAGTTGGCACTGTCATGATGAAAACTATCCTTGAAACTCAAATCTCTACTGCTTTTGTGGCTGCTGCTTAAGATCTTGCTGTGTTCGACTTGATTATGCTTTTGCAAGTCTCTCTTTACGTATCTGTAACTGAGCTGCCTTTAATCATACTTCTGATTTAACNCAAAGAGCTAGACATGACTGAATGTCTTTCACTTTTCACATTCAGATAGGCTCTTTGGTCAAAAGAACATAACCAGCTTCAAGCGACTTCACATCCTGGGTGCTATGTGGTCAGATGTCTGGGCATGGGGACCACAGGAGAGCAAGCAGCCTGGAAGAGGGGAGCAGAACTGGGCGGGGGTAGCAGGGAGCGGATCTTCCAGATGCAAGATGGCCAAAGGCCTCATTGCAGTTCTGGGGTCTTCACTCTAATCGCCCCCGTAAATGGGCCTCTGAGGATTCCCCAGTGCTCTGACTCTCACCTTTATATCTCATAACTCCATGGCCCTATTGCTCTGCACACTCAGTGTTTCTGCCTCTTCATGACTTGACATCCTTGTGGCCCACAGTGCCCCCTGCTCCTGTCTTATATTATGGCTTTTCAGCTTTATTTTTTATTGCGACTTACTTGCTTGTATCTGTTTTATTTTGTTCAACTTCCGCTCCCAGAAGAGGAAATCTGACTCTACCAGCTCATCCTTATTTTGTACCATGTCATTTTTAACTAAAAAACAAACAAACAAAAAAAACAGCTTTATTGAAGTATAACTGATATACAAAGAATTACACATCATTATTGTGGACAGTTTGATGAGTTTGGACACAGGCAAATACCCAACATACAATCACTGCTATCAAAGTGTGGGTCACTGGTGAGTCGGTGGACTGGCACCTGGGGTTATATGCCCCAAACCCCAGCTGTGGTCCCTGTGGGAGAGGAGAGGGGCCTTGGACCCATGCGGTCAACAGGGGCTGCAACAGGGCAGGCACTGTGAGGGGCCCTTTTCACCAGGTTCTCGGATTCATTAGTTTCCCCACCATCTCGGCGGGGTGGGAGTGTGGGGTCTATGAGGGTCCCGGTTCTAGGGGTGGTGATATGGAGAGGCCCTGGCATCCTCCTGCCCTTCCTGCAGTAGTTATAGCATACGCCTGTGCCAGGGCTCAAAACAATCTCCGTGTCCTAGGTCAGGACACAGCAGCTCAATGTAAATGAATGTGTCACTGAAAATGATAAAGCAAAAGAGAAGTCAAGGTTTGCTCTTATGGGGCTCCCTCTGTTGCTCCATTTGAAAAAAACTTTGTATTTTATACTGGGGTATAACCAACTAGCAATGTCATGATAGTTTCAGGTGGACAGTAAAGAGGCTCAGCCACACATATATATTTCTCCATTCTCCCCCAAACTCCCTTTCACCCAGGTTGCCACATTGAGTGGAGTTCCCTGTGCTATACGGTAAGACCTTGTTGGTAATACATGTTAAATATATATTGCTCTACTTCTGAGGTGCAAATTCTGGAGTTGGCAGTGGCTGTCCCTTCTGTTGTTGAGGGAGGAGGTTTAAAGCAGGTAATGTTTGCTTAGCAGCAAAGCCAAAACCCAGCTCTGGCTGATTTAGTTCAGTAAAACATATAATCAGACAGTAGTAGGAAGCTCTGAGATTCTCCTGGAGGGTTTGGAAGCTGTGTCACCAGGTATAACCTGCTTGGTCATTGAAGACACCTCTCTTACTGTTACAGGACATCTGGGCTCAGTCCTGGCCTCTGCTGCTAAATATGCCACCACTCTTGCTTCTAAAAGCAGGGAGAGCTACCACTAGCCCTTTCCAGAATGAGCTCTGCAAAGCCCAGGCTTTTTTCAGTTTAAAATTTGGGGTGAAGTTTTCTAATGATGGGTCCTCGGTTATATACCCAAGCCCTAGTTGCAAGGAAGGCTAGCGATAGAACTTTCAGTAGTGGTCTCTGCTTACTAAGGGAGAGGATTCCCCAAGCATGAAACCAGGGTTCAGATACTAAGCAGTAAAGCACATGACGAGGGTTCTCTTCTGAGGCTTTGTCCATTCTTAGAACAGGGGAACAATGTGAGGAAAGCAGTGTGTTATGCACTGCAAGTTTGTGTCCAACCCCAATTCAGATATTGAAACTCTAATCCCCAAAGTGATGGTGTCTGAAGCTCTGTGAGGTAATTAGGCCCTAAGGGTGGAGCCCTCATAATGGGATTAGTGCCAGTTTGCTGTTCTCTCTGCTCTCCATGTGAGGATAGAACCAGAAAACTGCTATCTGCAAGCCAGCAAGAGAGCGCTCACCAGAAACTGATTCTGCCACACCTTGGTCTTGGACATCCCAGCCTCTGTGTGAGAATGTCTGTTGTTTAAGCCACCCCATCTGTGGCATCTTGTTATAATAGCCTAAACTAACAAAGATGTGGTGTTTAGGGAAGTTGCTTTCACAGTTTGACAATAGATTGTATGAGAGAGACTTAAACCATAGGGACTCCCTGTGGAGCGGTGTAGGAATGCAGTGCTGACCTCACACACTTAGAGCAGTAGTTTGGATGATTACCTTATCATCATGATTGCCTTACGACCCCTAGAGAACTCTAGTCTGATATAGATAATAATTTCTAATCCAATATAGATTCTAATTTCTAATCCCCTCCATATGGCCGTGGAGAATATGTTGAGATAGGAACACCAATAAGCATATGGACGGCTGTGCAGATAGACAGGTGCATCCAGAGTGCAGGGGCTGGTACTGTGTAAGTGTGGAAGAGTGTGTCAGGGCTGAGCTTGAAACTGCAGGCTGCGTTCGAAATTGCATGCTACTACTCAATTCCTTGCTAGTTATGGAAACTGAGGTAGGTTAATTTACCTCCAAGCATCCAACTTGTCGACTGTAAAAAGGGGAAAATGATAAGCCTGTAATATACACTGAGAACTATAAGTGTTAATGCGTAAGGAACTCTTAGCAGAGTGCTGCTGAAGAGTTGCCACTAAACGCCAGGGATTAAAAGTAACGTTCTGACGTGAGGTCGTGAGGCTGGGCTATTTGGTAGGCATGGAAGTGAAGGAGGGAGAGTGAATTTGAAGGAGATGTGAAAGGCAGGACGACAGGACATTGTGACAGACAGGGTAAAGGGGACAGGGGAGAAAGAAGGGTCAAAGAAGACGCCATAAATTATTGATAAATCATCTTTCTCATTTGCTTCTTGGCATTGGGTTATTTTGGTTCAAGCTGGCATTTCTTTTCAGATAAAATAACGGAAAGAGAACAATGGAGCACTTGATCTGATACAGTGAATTTTCTGAAAAGTGAAAGAATGGCTGAGAGTACACATATAGGAAAACCGGGGAAAAGTGAGGTTTCCACATCCCCCACCCCCTTATAAAAAGAGGACAATTGAAAACGTGGGGGACAATTTTACACCTGACTTTACTGGTCAGATAGCCTGATCCTTAATCAGATCTCCTGGCCTTAAATCCATTTTAGAAGGAGATAGGATATAAATTGCAAATAAATAAATAATCAGGTCAACTCATCTACCTTAAGGATTGATTCTTTCCTCAGCAAATGGAGGTCAGAGCTATACAAGGAGAATGATGAGAACTGGCCCGAACTCCCAATATTTTATCTCAGCAGCCAGTCCCTGGACTGGAAGTCCTTACTGTGTCATTCCTGGAGGGGGCCTCTGAAATCCTGTACATTCTAGCACATTATCACGAGGAAGAGAAGTGGTTAACTTCACATGCAATAACAGTAGTAGATATAATTTTCCATTAGCCTCTAGTTTCACCTAACAGAAGGGTAACTAGGGAATGAAAGACAGGATTTGTGCCTTGCTTCCAAGAGCAGAGTCTGGAAACCAGAGGTATCAGCATCCCTCGGGAGCTTGGTAGAAATGCAGAATCTCAGGCCTCCCTAACTCAGGCCTACTAAATCAGAATCTGCGTTGTAATCATTTGGGTGATCATTACATTTTGAGAAGTGCTGGCTGAAGGCAGGAGAGGGAGAAAGAGAGATAGAGAGATCAGTTTTACAGGTGGGAGAAAGCTGAGGCACAGAGAAGGTGGACGATAAAGGCCCAATGCATAATTTTACTTAAAGCTGGCTTTTGAGTGGTGTGTAGAAATTGGCTCATGACAAACCCTGGTAAGGAGAGGCAGCACTAACAGTCTTCACTAAGTTCTCTGAAGCCCACAAGTATCACGTCAACGCAGCTCCAGGTGCAGAGCTGCCTGTCGACGACATGTTTATTGAGCTCAGCGCGTGCAGAGCACTCACCCTCTTCCTTTAAATTGGAAACAGATTGCAGCGCTGTAGGCAGTGTCATTGAAAAGGTGGCAACTGTCTTGTTCCAAAGTCACCCAGACTGAAAGTGAACTCTAACAACCCCGGGCCACTCTGCTTGGACAGAGTAACTTTCTAAATAAGGCTTCTTCTTCAGTTTTTTTTTTTTTTAAATTCCCTAAATTAGTGGTTCCCAAAGCATGATGCCCAGACATGTAGACTCAGTATCAGGGAACTTGTTAGAAATGTAAAATCCTCAGGTCTCACCCCAGACTTACTGAATAGGAAACGCTGGGTGTGGGCCCAGTGGTCAGGCACAAGTCCCCAGGAGTTTCTGATGCCCACTAAAGTTTGAGACTCAATGCCCTATGTCATTAAAAAAAAAAATTAGAAATGAAATGTCTTTTGCCCAGACTTATAGGTGATGGAAATAGAGATTTTCTTCTTGGATAGCCATTATATTTCTGTACTACCGCTCATAAAGGAAAAAAGTCAAGTTCTCTATATTCTAAAGGGCACTTTTGCAAGTAGTGTTTCTGTCCTACCACAGACATATACACACACACTTCTTTGTGAAGCAGATAGAGCATGTTTCCAACCTCCATTCTCCATCTCAAGAGACAAGGAAGCTGTCCCCAAGCAATCAGGTGTTTGCTCTCCAGGAGCCAGGCTGGTCTGAGTTTTGCATTTTCAGGAAACATCTGATGCAGAAACTCTGTAAAGTCTTGAGGAAGAGACATGTCTCCACTGATGAGGCTATTTTATCTCATGCAATCTGAAGTCCTATGATCTTTTTGGAGGCCTGTTGGACTGACTGAAGTTGTGGGAAATCTTGGACAAGTTTTTTATTTTTAAAATGTATTTTTTGTTTTCATGTCTTCATCGAATTTATTATAATATTGCTTCTGATTTATGTTTTGGTTTTGTGTCCATGTGGCACATGGGATCTTAGCACCAGGACCAGGGATTAAACCTGCACTCCCTGCATTGGAAGGCAAAATTTCAATCCCTGGACCACACAAGGACATCCCTGGGCTAGTTTTTGCTTTATTCGTAAAGTTCCTTTTTAATATGGCTCAGTGGAGCTAGTGCAGCTTCAGTGTGTTCCAAAGAAGGGGTTCAGCAACCTGACTCTGCCTTTTTATTTGCCTTTGGTTGAAATTCGGAAGGCTCCACAAGTCCCTGGGAGTTGGGGTTAGGGGCTGGGCGCTCTCCTCTAAGAGAAAGGCTACCAGCCCACAGAGGTCATGGGTGTGCCTTGGTTCCTGCCATATTTGTCACCATGTCCTGCCAATTTAATGTCCTGCCCCCATTTCTAGACCCTGAGAGTGTGCTGTGTTAAGTGCATATGTGACTGGGAGTCAAGAGGAAGCTTGACCAGGAAGGTGGGGCCATCCTCAGACCGCAGGGCCTTGTGGCTTCTGGTTCTCGGTTATACATGAGAGGCAGACTCTGAGAAGCTGCCTCGTGATGGAGGATGAAATACTAACTAGGATGTGAAGATAAGAGCTCTGGTCTCAGATCTTACGGTTCACTGACCACATAAATTTGGGCAAATCACATAAGCTCTTGGACTTCATTCCCTGCCACTGTTAAATAGAAGAATTTAATTCTATTAAACAGAAGTATGAATACCTGCTCTGTATGTTTTCCGGAGGTGTTTCAAGACTTGTATGAGGTCTGCCTCTGAAAGTAACCTGTAGGCGAGGAATCGCTGTGGAGAGGTGGGGGCCGGGCATTCCATAGGCTCCCTCCCGCTGTGTGGTCTCCACTGCTTGTCCCCTTGGGGAGACCTCTATTGCTCTTCTCCCATGTGGGAACACACAGAATGTCTTTCAAGGGGACCACATATGCTTGCTGCAACAGAGCAGTGATTCTTCAGCAGTGCTTGTGTAGGCCTGGACTCAGAGCCACCCAGAGGAGCTGCAAGAGGGTCCCTCACCCCTCTGCACCCACGAGGCTCTACTGCCAGTGCCCTCTTCCGCCCAAAGCAGAGAATCCGACCCCATGAAGACAGTCTCTGTTCGGCCGCCACGCAGCTGAATAGAGTCCATTCTCCTTCTTCTGCACCTTTTATCTCAAAGGATTGCCGAGCACACAATACACTTCACAGCTCGGTCCTCTGCTGTTAGACAATAAAGGGTCTTTCACTGACTGGCCCTGTTGAAATGCCACCACCTCCGCCGTGCAGCTGGCAGACAGCTGTTCTGAGCTGTGCAGAAAACATATCTCACTTCTAGGTCATCTGGAATGTCATACACATGAGAGTTCAGGAGGACAGCACGAAGCCTACAAGTTATAGACAAAGTCTGGATTTTTGTAAAACGCACACAACAAACCCAAACCAGTCTCCCAACCAATCCTGAGAAAACTGNGAAGGAGATGTGAAAGGCAGGACGACAGGACATTGTGACAGACAGGGTAAAGGGGACAGGGGAGAAAGAAGGGTCAAAGAAGACGCCATAAATTATTGATAAATCATCTTTCTCATTTGCTTCTTGGCATTGGGTTATTTTGGTTCAAGCTGGCATTTCTTTTCAGATAAAATAACGGAAAGAGAACAATGGAGCACTTGATCTGATACAGTGAATTTTCTGAAAAGTGAAAGAATGGCTGAGAGTACACATATAGGAAAACCGGGGAAAAGTGAGGTTTCCACATCCCCCACCCCCTTATAAAAAGAGGACAATTGAAAACGTGGGGGACAATTTTACACCTGACTTTACTGGTCAGATAGCCTGATCCTTAATCAGATCTCCTGGCCTTAAATCCATTTTAGAAGGAGATAGGATATAAATTGCAAATAAATAAATAATCAGGTCAACTCATCTACCTTAAGGATTGATTCTTTCCTCAGCAAATGGAGGTCAGAGCTATACAAGGAGAATGATGAGAACTGGCCCGAACTCCCAATATTTTATCTCAGCAGCCAGTCCCTGGACTGGAAGTCCTTACTGTGTCATTCCTGGAGGGGGCCTCTGAAATCCTGTACATTCTAGCACATTATCACGAGGAAGAGAAGTGGTTAACTTCACATGCAATAACAGTAGTAGATATAATTTTCCATTAGCCTCTAGTTTCACCTAACAGAAGGGTAACTAGGGAATGAAAGACAGGATTTGTGCCTTGCTTCCAAGAGCAGAGTCTGGAAACCAGAGGTATCAGCATCCCTCGGGAGCTTGGTAGAAATGCAGAATCTCAGGCCTCCCTAACTCAGGCCTACTAAATCAGAATCTGCGTTGTAATCATTTGGGTGATCATTACATTTTGAGAAGTGCTGGCTGAAGGCAGGAGAGGGAGAAAGAGAGATAGAGAGATCAGTTTTACAGGTGGGAGAAAGCTGAGGCACAGAGAAGGTGGACGATAAAGGCCCAATGCATAATTTTACTTAAAGCTGGCTTTTGAGTGGTGTGTAGAAATTGGCTCATGACAAACCCTGGTAAGGAGAGGCAGCACTAACAGTCTTCACTAAGTTCTCTGAAGCCCACAAGTATCACGTCAACGCAGCTCCAGGTGCAGAGCTGCCTGTCGACGACATGTTTATTGAGCTCAGCGCGTGCAGAGCACTCACCCTCTTCCTTTAAATTGGAAACAGATTGCAGCGCTGTAGGCAGTGTCATTGAAAAGGTGGCAACTGTCTTGTTCCAAAGTCACCCAGACTGAAAGTGAACTCTAACAACCCCGGGCCACTCTGCTTGGACAGAGTAACTTTCTAAATAAGGCTTCTTCTTCAGTTTTTTTTTTTTTTAAATTCCCTAAATTAGTGGTTCCCAAAGCATGATGCCCAGACATGTAGACTCAGTATCAGGGAACTTGTTAGAAATGTAAAATCCTCAGGTCTCACCCCAGACTTACTGAATAGGAAACGCTGGGTGTGGGCCCAGTGGTCAGGCACAAGTCCCCAGGAGTTTCTGATGCCCACTAAAGTTTGAGACTCAATGCCCTATGTCATTAAAAAAAAAAATTAGAAATGAAATGTCTTTTGCCCAGACTTATAGGTGATGGAAATAGAGATTTTCTTCTTGGATAGCCATTATATTTCTGTACTACCGCTCATAAAGGAAAAAAGTCAAGTTCTCTATATTCTAAAGGGCACTTTTGCAAGTAGTGTTTCTGTCCTACCACAGACATATACACACACACTTCTTTGTGAAGCAGATAGAGCATGTTTCCAACCTCCATTCTCCATCTCAAGAGACAAGGAAGCTGTCCCCAAGCAATCAGGTGTTTGCTCTCCAGGAGCCAGGCTGGTCTGAGTTTTGCATTTTCAGGAAACATCTGATGCAGAAACTCTGTAAAGTCTTGAGGAAGAGACATGTCTCCACTGATGAGGCTATTTTATCTCATGCAATCTGAAGTCCTATGATCTTTTTGGAGGCCTGTTGGACTGACTGAAGTTGTGGGAAATCTTGGACAAGTTTTTTATTTTTAAAATGTATTTTTTGTTTTCATGTCTTCATCGAATTTATTATAATATTGCTTCTGATTTATGTTTTGGTTTTGTGTCCATGTGGCACATGGGATCTTAGCACCAGGACCAGGGATTAAACCTGCACTCCCTGCATTGGAAGGCAAAATTTCAATCCCTGGACCACACAAGGACATCCCTGGGCTAGTTTTTGCTTTATTCGTAAAGTTCCTTTTTAATATGGCTCAGTGGAGCTAGTGCAGCTTCAGTGTGTTCCAAAGAAGGGGTTCAGCAACCTGACTCTGCCTTTTTATTTGCCTTTGGTTGAAATTCGGAAGGCTCCACAAGTCCCTGGGAGTTGGGGTTAGGGGCTGGGCGCTCTCCTCTAAGAGAAAGGCTACCAGCCCACAGAGGTCATGGGTGTGCCTTGGTTCCTGCCATATTTGTCACCATGTCCTGCCAATTTAATGTCCTGCCCCCATTTCTAGACCCTGAGAGTGTGCTGTGTTAAGTGCATATGTGACTGGGAGTCAAGAGGAAGCTTGACCAGGAAGGTGGGGCCATCCTCAGACCGCAGGGCCTTGTGGCTTCTGGTTCTCGGTTATACATGAGAGGCAGACTCTGAGAAGCTGCCTCGTGATGGAGGATGAAATACTAACTAGGATGTGAAGATAAGAGCTCTGGTCTCAGATCTTACGGTTCACTGACCACATAAATTTGGGCAAATCACATAAGCTCTTGGACTTCATTCCCTGCCACTGTTAAATAGAAGAATTTAATTCTATTAAACAGAAGTATGAATACCTGCTCTGTATGTTTTCCGGAGGTGTTTCAAGACTTGTATGAGGTCTGCCTCTGAAAGTAACCTGTAGGCGAGGAATCGCTGTGGAGAGGTGGGGGCCGGGCATTCCATAGGCTCCCTCCCGCTGTGTGGTCTCCACTGCTTGTCCCCTTGGGGAGACCTCTATTGCTCTTCTCCCATGTGGGAACACACAGAATGTCTTTCAAGGGGACCACATATGCTTGCTGCAACAGAGCAGTGATTCTTCAGCAGTGCTTGTGTAGGCCTGGACTCAGAGCCACCCAGAGGAGCTGCAAGAGGGTCCCTCACCCCTCTGCACCCACGAGGCTCTACTGCCAGTGCCCTCTTCCGCCCAAAGCAGAGAATCCGACCCCATGAAGACAGTCTCTGTTCGGCCGCCACGCAGCTGAATAGAGTCCATTCTCCTTCTTCTGCACCTTTTATCTCAAAGGATTGCCGAGCACACAATACACTTCACAGCTCGGTCCTCTGCTGTTAGACAATAAAGGGTCTTTCACTGACTGGCCCTGTTGAAATGCCACCACCTCCGCCGTGCAGCTGGCAGACAGCTGTTCTGAGCTGTGCAGAAAACATATCTCACTTCTAGGTCATCTGGAATGTCATACACATGAGAGTTCAGGAGGACAGCACGAAGCCTACAAGTTATAGACAAAGTCTGGATTTTTGTAAAACGCACACAACAAACCCAAACCAGTCTCCCAACCAATCCTGAGAAAACTGGACTGACTCTTAAAACGATGTTGATTTGTTTGGCAATGAAGATCCAAACTTTGACCCTGTCCATTTTTGTCTTATTCAAAGTGGTCTCTTTACTATAAACAGTTAGGCCTCTGAGAATGGGAATTGTATAAATAAAATTTGAGAGTGGTAGAATAAACTTGACTTGGTCTTGCCCCCAAATAACTATGGCTATATTAGTATGAATGTGTCCTACATGCATGCTAAGTTACTTCAGTCGTGTCCAACTCTTTGTGACCCCATGGACTGTAGCCCACCAGTCTTCTCTGTCCATGGGATTCTCTAGGCAAGAACATGGGAGCTGGTTGCCATGCCCTCCTCCAGGAGATTTTCCCCACCCAGTGATCGAACTCATGGCAAGCAGTACGTTTTTGCCTCACTTAGGTTAATGAAGGGTTTGTCATGTGACAGAGCTGGGCTAGGAGCTGGTAGGCTAACATGAATTGGACGTTTGCTGGCGTCAGAGTCAAGTACCTTCAGATGTTCACATTCCCTACATAAAAGGAAGGGGCTTGCGGTAATTTCAGACTCCTGACTCTTTTTCCTTTACAACAGATGGTCTCTCTTAGAGCACACAACTAGAACAGCTCTAATAGCCAAAGGCCATCTCAGCTTGTCCTCAGATTCCTTCTTACTACTAAAGCAAATCCAGAACATATTTATGGGGTTTTCAGTAATTATTTGCATAAATGACATTATAGTCACAATACCAGAAATTACTGTTAGGGGAAGCACACTGATTGAAACTGCCCACCCTGGCCAGGCACCATAGTAACCATTTGCATGAGTTGTTTTATGACAGGAGATTCTGATAAGGAATACGGAACTAATAAGCCACCACCACCCGGAAGCATTCAGGAAAGGTCTAAAGGAGACACTGTGTCCGTCCACTTCCCAGAATCCCTCTCACTAGCATCCATCTTGGCTGAGCGATGCATGCGCCACCAGGAAAGACTCTGAATTAGAATGATTGGCCAAAGACCACCCGGAAACTAATCCCATCACCATAAAACCCGAGACTGCGAGCCACGCGGCAGAGCAGTTCTCCTGGGTTTCCTTACCCTACTGCTCTCCACCCGGGTGCCCTTTCCCAATAAAATCTCTTGCTTTGTCAGCACATGTGTCTCCTCGGACAGTTCATTTTTGAGTTTTAGACAAGAGCCCAGTTTCGGGCCCTGGAAGGGGTCTGCCTTTCTGCAACATTACTAGTGATTTGAGTTTCTTTCAACAGATAACTACATCTGAGCACAGCATTCATTAAGTTCTCTTCGAAAGGATGGTTTAAATTTTTGTTCCGTGTGGTTCACATTTTATTTTTTTAACTGTCCGAGTAAATGCTCCTTAATGGAGGATGCTTGAATTGTGATTATTTCTTTGATCTATGCATGTCGGTCTAGGATAATGCTTAGAGGTCCTCACCCTTTCATTTCAGCTGCTTTTTGTGAGTCTTAGCTATTTTTGAAGTCAACTTGACCATTTTGCAGAATCTTTCATGAGCACAATGAAGGATGAGGGGCTTAAGATCTATCCAAAGACCCCATTCTGTATTTTCAGAGAGCCACATAAAACCCATCAACAAGTTGTTAAATACCAATGTGTTCCAGAGTTATGCTGGGAACTTGTTGGAAACATAGGGATAAGTATATGAGTCATATAAGCAAAAATCTTTGGGGAGATGTGGACAGTGGGATGAGATAATCATGAGAAACAATTTGAGAATATTCTAGGAGGTAGGTCATTAAGTACTAAATTTTCTACTACAGACTTGAGGGGTCAAAGGGATTCAGAGTAATTGAAAAATATGGATATACTGCTGTTCACAAAAGTCTTTGTGAAAGAGGAGAGAAAACCTGGTTTTTGAAGGATTATACTTGGTAGTTGGAGTTCAGTCAGGGAAGAGATTAATTAGACAAACCCAGGCAGAGGAGACTGATGTTCTGATACAATTTTATGTTGACGAACTAGGGTGAAAATCTTTGTAGTTTTTAGATGTCCAGTTAATCATTGAGATGGTCCATCGATGGCCACATATCCCCTTGGTAGAGTGGTAAACCTGGTCCTTCAGTTCCAACTTTTCCTCAATTGCCTTCTCTTCCTCCAAGGTCAATCTTTCCCAGGGATTCAGCTCCTCCACAGGCAGGTGTTTAAACTGCAGGTGACATCACTTTAGTGATGTGGAATAGCATATTTATCAGGTATTTCTAGATCATCCAATCCAGTGATTCTCCCATTTTTGTGTACATTACAGTCACTTGGAGGGCTTGTTAAATCTCAGGGGGTCCTACCCAGAGGGTTTTCAATTCAGTAGGTCTGGGGTCTGGGTGTGGGACAGGGCCAGAAAGACTTACATATTTAACAATTCCCTGGTGATGCTGGTCCAGGGATTACAGTTTGAGAATTACCAGTTTAAATCCATCATTTCGGTTTACAAATGAAGAAACTGAGGCCCAAGGAGTTCTGAGTTCAAAGAGTGCATAAGGAGGCAATTACCCACCACCTCTTCACTGCCTACCCTGTGGCAGGTCCAGCGTAATTCCCAATTCCTTCAGGGCAAATCTGACTTGGATTTTAATTGTCTGAGAATTGAGCTTCTTTAATCTCAGTGAAAATTCCTGCATATTTAGGAACAGATCTGCCCAGAGGCAAGAGGATAAACTAGCTAACTTTGAGGCTTTTAGGGCTATGAAAATGTTACATTAATAAAATAATTTTTTTCTACAAATTAAATATTAATGTATTATGTTGCTGATTTTACAACCTGTAGGTGGCAGTGCCTTCCTTCTGTAAACACAGCTAGATATCTGAGCCTGTTCATTTCCTGAGGAGCTGGGAAGGTTACAGTGCATACAGTATCAGAGACTAGGCCATCCACCTCGGCCCGGGACAGTTTCTCCATACACAGCAGAGTCAGGTAAAGGATTTAGCATTCTGAGGTCTCTACTGTCTCTGATTAATATGTGCGTGCTCATATTGTGTCCAACTCTTTACAGCCCCATGGACTGTAGCCCACCAGGGTCCTCTGCCCTTGAAATTTTCCAGATGAGAGGACTGGAGTGCGTTGCCATTTCCTACTCCAGGGGATCTTCCCAACCCAGGGATCAGGCGGATTCTTTATCACCAGTGCCACTTGAGGAGCCTGATGAATGTGAGGTTTTATTAATTTCTGATGTTTTAATTATCTCATTTTCTTGTTTAGCTACTTACATTCTTATTCTCACCCGAAGTTCTGAAACTTAAGACCTGTGAAAAGCCAAAAAAACTGGAGATATATCAAAGTGAACCTGTTGAAATGCCATGAATTTACTGTGAGAGAAATTCTTCACTGGAGGGCTTTATTGCTGCCAAAGCACTCTTTTACTGGGGCAAGTTGGGGGGTAGAAAGGGAGAAGAAGAAAAGTACGATTCTCGGAACCACATTGCAGAAATGCCGAAGGGAGGTTCAAACAAGTAAGTGATTGTTCATTAGCTGCTGTCAATGATTAAACATGAATTCCCCATTTACATATGACCCAGGACTTGCAGATGACCTGCTAGTACATGATTTCCATTTCTTCAGCAGTCACTGACACAAAGATATAAAATTCACTCTGTGTTCAATCTTAAGATGAAATGATCCTGTGAAAGACTTGTGCAATCTGCCTCCCAAAGACCCCAGGGCCCATCCCTTTCCCAATTCCGCTTCCCCTTGAGAAGCCACTGAACTGTCTCAGTAGCTTCCAGGGCCAAGAAGAGCTCCGAGCTGGTACCTTTTGATCATTCCTTCCTATCTCCACCGAGAGAACCGAGAGAACCGTGATTTCCTGATGCTGTCTTCTCCCTTTTAAGTCATGCAAATATCGATTAACTCCTTCTCTGTTAATTTCATTGGTTGTTCTAACATTCTATTGTCAATTGAAGCTGTTGTCTCCAAGTTTCCTATGGAATTGAGTTTAAACTCTTTGTTGGACATTTCAGGATGTAGGGTTAGTTTCCTCCTTATTTCTTCAGCCTTGTCTCTATTTCCTCCTTTTCTCCCTGCACTTACTCTGGACCTCACATCATTTAAAAATGATTTTATGCCTGTTCTTTTGTATGTTCTGTTCCTTCTGAAAAATTCTCATTCATTTTTGAAGATAAAATGTCGTTTAGGGGAAGTATTTCCAGACTCCCACAAACAGTACCTTGCTCTTCCTTTAATACAGTGTTTACATTATTGTGTAATTTATATGTTTATGTGTCAATCCTTACTCTTAGGCCCTTTGCCTCATTTTGTTCCACCACCCACTGCAGTAGGTTGGCCCCAAGAAGGTAGCAACTGTCTTATTCTTCTTTATTATATCCCTAAGACCTAGCATAGCACTGGGCAGATAGTGGATGCTGAATAAACATGTGTGGGGTTTTAATCAATGAATCCTACTCAAGATGCTGCTTTTGTTTTTTTCAGGAGAAACTCTGATTTCTCAGTTTCAGCCTTTCCCCTTTCAATTCTCTATTATTTTGCTGTAAACCAACCAATAACTTGAGTTCTAGAGATGATAGAGTTGTATCAATGAAAAGACAGAAATGTTGAAGTGAAAAGCTTGCATGATGATGACAGTTCTACCCCTCCTCCCTCTCCCCTTCCCCTGCTCCTCCTCCTCCTTTTCTTGCTCTTCTTCCTCCTCCTCCTCCTCCCATTACTACTACTGCTACTAAAAAGCAGACTCATTAATATCTTCAAATCTTTGATGATTGCCTGAATTCTCTTTCAGAATATTTACAGAAGTTTTCATCTGCCTTTTTGTCTGCTAGATGAATTAACCTTTCCTCAATCACCAGAATTCAAATAAATAAAAATTATTTATTTGCAACTGTTGGGTATGGTATTTTATTATCCATGGTACACAATGTTGTGTTCTCCTTATTGTCATTGCAATAGCATGCTATTTCTGATACTTTGTTAGATAGAGCACTGGGGCCAAGCTTGTGGTCAGCACTAACACTGCGAACATTGTTTTTTAGAAGAAAATGAATTTCATGTTTCAGTGGCTGACCTAAAAATGAACTTTTTGAACATGCCCTATGTTTTAATGTGAGAAACTTGGCTCTGCATATACATTTGGCATCAGTTTGTTTGGTCAATTCTTTCTTTACATTACACGAACAGGGCAGAACATGGGGCTGAAGACATGTATACTTGAGACTATGCTGGAAAATCTCTTATGACCCCCAGAAACACATCCTTGATATCCCCAGTACGATGTCCTTGTGTTTTCTGTGATAATGGGAACAAAATGGGAGAAACTGGGGTAAATAGGAGGCAGTCTTTTAGGAAAGGCTTATCTCCATGTCAGGAATACTGCAAAGCTGTCAAATATAGATGAGGCTTGGTGATCCAATTTAGAGAGTCAGTGACAATGACTGACAGAGCCTGCCATGCCCTCTCACTGTGAGTGCATCTGGACATACAGAAATAAGTAATGGGAAAGCAAAATGGATCTTTAAAGAAGGAACCCACTGAATTGGCATTTGGCATTTAGCACGCAAGCAGAGATTCCGCGTGTTTGGGAAATCAGTCAATTAATTTCTTCTAAACTTTCTAGATGGAGGTTATAAGGGAGTAGCAAACACCACAAGGCAGCCTACAGGACTTGTCAGGCTGGAAGATGAGTGTTCAGACTAGAGAGAGCGCATGAGGAAGTCTTAAGAGTGACTTGGGGAGAGACCCCAGACCCATGGACAGGATTTCTTCTAGTAAGACCCATTTGGAGTAGGAATTAAAATATTAAATAGCACA
The DNA here is from genome assembly GCA_006410615.1 of Neotragus moschatus. Classification (NCBI taxonomy): domain Eukaryota; kingdom Metazoa; phylum Chordata; class Mammalia; order Artiodactyla; family Bovidae; genus Neotragus; species Neotragus moschatus. The sequence continues at coordinate 2,667,614 of SJYA01001822.1, read as the reverse complement.
AACCCAGTAAGAAAGCAAGAGGACAGGTTTTATCCACAGCTGTTGCAGCCAGGTGGTATATTTGATAGTGTTACACGAGAAATCACTATAAAGAACTTAAGAGTATGCAGGAAGAGCTTTCCAGATAACACTCATGTTAGAAATTATTTCTTTTTCATCCAAAAGTTAAGTTAATTTACTACAACTTCCCCCATAGCAAAGCAGAAGAGAAGGCATTTTTAGAGCAATTATTTTCAGAAACATTTTCATACTGGGGTAAAATAAACCTGGAGAGTTTCAGTGTTGCATATCTATGAAGTAATGAATAGTAACCAAAGTACCTAGAGCAAGAGCACAATAAAACACACACACAAATAAATAAAGCTCGCGTTCTCTGAGGACTGACCTCAAAGCTTTGGTAACTGCATTGACAAATATTTGTGTTATTTACATATATATATGGAACCCATTAGGCTCCTCTGCTCATGGAATTCTCCCGGCAAAAATACTGGAGTGGGTAGCCATTCTCTTCCCCAGGGGATCTGGCTGACCCAGGGATTGAATCTGGGTCTTCCACATCTGCATGCAGGCAGATGCTTTACTGTCTGAGCCACCAGGGAAGCCCATAATTTTGTGTGATTATATGTAATAAAACTAAATGAATATATTAGAATATTACCATTTATTTTTATTAAACATAACAGTACAAAATTATACATATATGTATATATATGTAATTTAAACTGTGGAACATTTAAAGAGCAGTGATGAACACCAGTGGACTCACCAACAAGCTTAAGAAACATATCTAAGCACCCTGTGTGTTTATCCTGCTCAGATCCCTTGCCTGCCTCCTAGAGCTAACCACTGTCTTGAATTATTTTTCTTATTCTCTTGTTTTTCTTTAGTGTTTACCAAATTTATATCCCTAAATTGTTTAAACTTTACGCAAGTGGAAGACAATACTGTATACATTCTCCTGGAACTCTTCCCCTCTCATCTTTGTGCTGTGTGAATTCTGTTTTACCGCTGTGTGGTGTCTCTTGTAAGACTACACCACAGTTTGTTTCTTCATATTGTTGTCAATAGGCATTTAGGCTCTTTCCAGGAATTACCATGCATGCTTTTATGTACATTCTTGTTCATGGTTTCTGGAGCACACGTGCAGGTGTCTTCCAAGACCCAGATAGTGATGTAGTAGGAAGCAAACATCTGCCACTTGATTAGGTAATGACAGATTGTTTTCCTTCCAGCGTGGTTTACACTCGTCCAGCAATGTATAGGAATTCTGATTGTTCTACATTCTCTTCAACACTCGTTACTGCCAAATTTTATATTTTTGCCAATCTGCTGGGAGCAAAATATTTGTGGTTTTAATTTAGATTCTGCCTTTTGATGAGGTTGAACATATTTCATATACTTTCTGGCCATAAGTCTTTCTTCTTTCATGAAATGTCCAGTTTCTATGGAAATATTTGTCAATTTTATGGCGTATTTAAATATCCAGTACCCAATCATTTGTCAGTTATGATGTGTGGCAAATGTCTTCTACTGGTTTTGATTAAACTTTAATTTCTCATAAAATTATGCTAGTATTTTCACCATTTGTTGTATGCATGTGCAGGGTTAGCTCTATTTGCATGGAAAAAGTACATTTCTCTAGCAGTATAACAAAGCTATTTTATATCCTAGTGTCTGTAGTAACAGTGCTTTATACATTTAGTTACAATAGAATCCTGATAGCTAAGGCTTTGTCTTCTTCATGCACATCCTACTGAAAGGAAGCACTTGCTTGGTATTGTTGGTTGTTCTGAAAGAGGAGAAAATCAAGCAAGCTACTGACCATCCTCATTTTGCTGGTGAGTAGCAGTTCTCTCTCAGCTCTGGACTCTTTTGGTTTCCACTTCAACATCCTTGCTGCTGCTGCTGCTAAGTCGCTTAAGTCGTGTCCGACTCTGTGGGACCCCATAGACGGCAGCCCACCAGGCTCCCCCGTCCCTGGGATTCTCCAGGCAAGAACACTGGAGTGGGTTGCCATTTCCTTCTCCAGTGCATGAAAGTGAAAAGTGAAAGTGAAGTCGTTCAGTCGTATCCGACTAATAGCGACCCCATGAACTGCAGCCCACCAGGCTTCTCTGTCCATGGGATTTTCCAGGCAAGAGTACTCCCAAAGAGAGAAAATAAAAGAGAGAGACCTAATATCTGCAAGACTGAAACAGATGATAATGATTAATATGTTCATATCAGCCTTCCACACTTGCTAAACAGCCTGTAACTCTCTCTGGTATCACTTACCACATTCACACATCACTTACCATTATTCTGACATATAAATTATTTGTTTAATATCTGTTTTCCCCACTCACCCCAGACTATAAATTGCCATGAGTGCAGGTGTTTGTCTTCATTTGTCATAGTGCCCTCAGCACCTAGGACACTACCTAGCACCCAGCTTTCCTCAAAAGGACACCTGTTACATGGGTGAAAAAGTATATCTATTTTGCTCATCCTGCTGCTTTCCATTTTCTGTGTTTGGTATCTATTTTTTGCTGTTTGAAAGGATGATATTGCTCTACATTATGTCAGATATATATGTGCTTTGATTTTCTGTTGTGTTCAACTTGTTTACAAAAAAATCAATGACTTGGACAATGGTATTGATAACATCCTGATCAAATACACACACTCATATAGCTTGGAGGGATGGTGATTATGATTGCCTGAGTCTATCAGTATTGGGTCTAATAAACACAAATGTAAAGCTCTTCAGCTAGGTACAAAAAAGAAGCAACTGTGCAAATGGTAGAGAAAAACGTGTGCTTCAGTGGCAGACTGTGCGTTATTTAGGACCCATGGTTCTGAACTACCTGATTCTGATTCTATGGAGAGTCTTCATCTTTCATTGCCTTTGAACTATTTTGCAGTTATGTGAGTTGTATTAATAGATAACTATAGCAGTTTAAAGTAATTCTTGTCTATAGACTTATCAATGCAAATAAATTTTGTCTAGTAGAAGTTCAGCTGACACTGCAGATTCACTAGTTTTGCACCTATTTGCAAATTTATTTCAATATTCCTGATCTATAAGTGTGTCTGTTCTTTGGGTTCTCCTTTGAATGAAAAGTAACATCTGCTGGATTCTCTTATTAGATAGTGAGTTAAATAAAATCCTCATTTTATATTTATGTGAGAATCATAATTTTACCTTACTTTGAAAGTTATTCGTTAACAAAATAGAGAATGGGAAAAAACTTGGATAGAGAATACAATATGTGCAAAAGATTTGAAATCTAAGTTGACAATAAATTCAATATATCATTAGTGTAGTGTGGCTGTTGCTTTGGTTATTTGGATATTAAATACTTAGTTTAGAGTCACTATTCCGAGATTTTAAACACTGATCAACTTTTCTTATTTTTAACCCAATAACTGATTGTTTTGATAATTGTTGCTATAAATCATGTTTTAAAATCTTGTATAGCAAGCCATTGTAATTATCCTTTTTAAAAGAACACTTCAGTATTCTTGATAGCTTATTCTTTTCTAGATGAATTACACTGAGAGTTTGTCAGAGTCTATAATGTATTCATTTGGGATCTTGGTTTTGCATGAAATCTATAAATATTTGCTTAGGACTTATTGTCATTTCTACTATATATGGTCTTTCCAACAAGGATCCATATATATCTCTCAAATTATTCCTCTTTTATTTCTCCCACTATGAGTTTCAATTTTTATTTGAATAAGTCAGTCATTTATGTCTTGATTAAATAAATATGCATTTAACCATTTCACTTGTAATATAATATTTTTATTTTATTTTGTCTCTAGCTATTTGCAGCAGGTCTAAAAATGCATTTGATTATTATGTTTATTTTTTTCTAAAAAGTTATTATCAAACTTTTGGGAAATTTTATTGTATTTTTCTCAAATAAGTATCGTCAACATTTCCAGTGTTATATCTTTAAAAAACAGGTTAAAAAAAAGATATCCTTATTTTGAAAATAGTCTCATTCATCCTGGAAAAAGACAAAATAAGAAAATTTTAGGTTTTCCTTTTTCTTCCTAAATAATGCCTTGAATAAAAGATATTTTACTTTTAAGGTGAGGTTATTTTGGGGCAAGGCAGTCAGAAACATCAACAAAAGTTTTAAGTCTTTTTAGCCCATGCTTGACAATAATTTGGATATGCCATGAGTTCAATATTTGTTTATGTGTGTAGTGCAAGGCCCAGGAGTTTATCTACTAAAGGAGTATTACAAGATTCCACACTATCGCTTCAGCATGTGAGTATCATGCAAAAGATATGAAAAAGTTCGAAATTAAGATTAAAAGATAAGCCAAAATGAAGTTTTTCTTAAATATTAAAGTTTTCTATTTGTTTTCAAATTGTTCTTTCTTCCTTCTTGGTAGTTATCATCTGTCTTTAATTATCACTTTATTTAATTTCCTTTGAAAATCATTGGTATTTCCTAAATCTTAGTTATTTGACCTTAAATTCTGAAGCCCTTTTTAGCCTCTATTTCCTTATTTATAAAACGGGAATGAAAAAATTTTTTTGCCTGTCTCCCTGGTTGATTGTTTCAATCCGATAAAATGGTTAAGGCACCATTTCCTTTGTAAGAGTGGCTGGCCATTGAGAACCATTTCAACTAAATTTAGCAAGAATATGTTCAATCTATTTCATGGCTGCCATGGTTCCATGTAATTTTGGAGGGGTGCGAATACAAATGAAATATAGAATAAGGTCCCTGTCTCCTAGAGAAATGCCTCTCAAATGTTTGTGTGCACCCAAACTCCCAGGGTCTCGTTAAATAAGAGTTTCTGATTCAGTTTGTCTGGGACGAAGTCTGAGATGCTGCTTTTCTTTTCTCATAGTTTAGCATTACAGCACTTGTTTATTGAAACTACTTCTCTGATTGGAGTTGTCATTACTTAGGTGTCCAGGTCTTTGAGGAGGAAAAACATACAACCTTTGTTGTTTGGGTTACCCACAGAAATCCGGACTTGGTAAACAGTCAGAATCAAAAAGATTCAAGTCCATTCCCAACCAGGAGCACCATGAACATATGGTCACTTGGGGTGTGATCAAGGAGACAGGGCTATTGCAAGCAGGAGGGGAATATGGGGCACAGGTTAGGAATGGGGGCATCCATGGGCATGGAGGATAGTAAAGGCTGGAACGCTGTACTGGGCGGGTCAGAGCGCTAGAACAGGAAGAGGAAACGAATCTTGGGCAAAAGTGCATAAAGACCTTTCCAAGGAAGACATTCTGCATTCCTGACATCCCCTTAAGGGGTGCTGATGCTACAGGTGACAAGACTGTTGCAGAAAAGTCACACATGTTGGAGGCAGAGATCAGGAAAACTAGGTATCCTTAAGTATCCAACTATGTAGAAAACTAGAAAAATCAGTGTGGGCCAGAGCATGGAAAAAGGTTTCATGGCCATGAAAAATGGACAGCATTCAACCTGAGATTCCTTTCCAATGTTGGTAAGGAGACAAAGCAAGCTCAGGCATGCTACAATCTCTCACTGGAGAAAAACAGTGGCTTGATTTTTGAAACTTCTGTGGATTCATATATTTTAAGATGCTTGAAATGGCTTCTGAAAAAAATGTTGAAGGTGCTTAGCCAAAAATCAATGGTTTTAAGTTGTTGGAGTTCAATATTTTGTATGCATGTATATTTGGAAGTTCAGATTGCTCCTACATCCATGGAACATGTGTGTGCACATCCCTTCTTACACTTGATTTTATCACCAATCAGGATATTTTCTGTGCTTCTCTGTAGACAGGTCACATGCTTTGTGTTTGTAGTATTGTTAAAGGCAATATTTGGGCTTCACTGAGGACCAATTAGGTTCTAACAACAGATGAGCAGTTGCTCCTACATGCTGATCAGCTTGCTCTGGGATGAGTGAGTTACTGCATTCTTATCCCCAGAGGTTTGTTGTTGTTGTTCAGTCACTAAATCTTGTCTGACTCTTTGCAACCCCGTGGACTGCAGCATGTCAGGCACCTCTGTCCTCTGCTATCTCCTGGACTTTGCTCAAATTCACGTTCATTGATTAGGTGATACTGTCTAATAATCTCATTCTCTGCCACCCCTTCTCATTTTGCCTTCAGTCTTCCTCAACATCAAGGCCTTTTCCAGTGAATCAGCTCTTCACATCAGGTGGCCAAAGAATTGGAGCTTCAGCTTCAGCATCAGTCCTTCCAATGAATATTCAGGGTTGATTTCCTTTTGGATGGACTGGTTGGATCTCCTTGCAGTCCAAAGGACTCTCAAGAGTCTTCTTCAGTACCACAGTTCAAAAGCATCAATTCTTTGGTGCTCAGCTTTCTTTATGGTCCAACTCTCACATCAGTACATGACTACTGGAAAAACCATAGCTTTGACTATACAGACCTTTGTTGGCAAAGTGATGTCTCTGCTTTTTAATATGCTGTCTAGGTTTGTCATAGATTTCCTTCCAAAGAGCAAGTGACTTTTAATTTCATGCTGCAAGTGGTCTGTAGCAAAGCTACAAAATTGCATAAATTTATCTTCAGTGCTCACTGACTTTTAGGTGCCCCATCTCTTGGGGATTCAGTGCCCATATACTTGTCCCTAGTGGCCCTGATCACCCTCACTCTAGTTTCCATGCTTATAGCCTTTCTTGTAATCAGATGTGTTTCATTTTATGTCTGTCCCTTCAGAATGGAGCTAGTCCATAAGCTCATCTTCCCATAGGCCACACATGAGCCCCAGACTTCAGTAGAGGTGTTCATCCATTGTTCCCTGACCACAGCTTCTGCTTTCTGCTCTCAGCTTTCTCCTGGACTGCCCCTTCTCTTTCATTCTTTCAAGCCAGGTAGGACTTACCCATCTTGAACTCAGCTCAAATCCTGCCAACTTTGTAAGGTCTTCCAAAATTTCCCTGACGTGGATCCCTCAGTAGGTTGTTTTGTGTCCTAGCATGGGTAATTAATCATTTGCTGAGAAACCTATATGCAGGTCAGGAAGCAACAGTTAGAACTGGACATGGAACAACAGACTGGTTCCAAATAGGAAAAGGAGTATGTCAATGCTGTGCATTGTCACCCTGCTTATTTAGCTTATATGCAGAGTACATCATGAGAAACACTCAGCTGGATGAAGCACAAACTGGAATCAAGACTGCTGGGAGAAATGTCAATAACCTCAGATATGCAGATGACAGTACCTTTATGGCAGAAAGTGAAGAAGAACTAAAGAGCCTCTTGATGAAAGTGAAAGAGTGAAAAATTGGCTTAAAGCTCAACAGTCAGAAAACGAAGGTCATGGCATCTGGTCCCATCACTTCATGGCAAATAGTTGGGGAAACAGTGGCTGATTTGATTTTATTGTGCTCCAAAATTACTGAAGATGGTGATTGCAGCCATGAAATTAAAAGATGCTTCCTCCTTGGAAGGAAAGTTATGACCAATCTGAACAGCATATTAAAAAGCAGAGACATTACTTTGTCAACAAAGGCCCGTTTAGTCAAGGCTATGATTTTTCCAGTAGTCATGTATGGATGTGAGAGTTGGACTATAAAGAAAGCTGAGCGCTGAAGAATTGATGCTTTTGAACTATCGTGTTGGAGAAGACTCTTGAGAGTCCCTTGGACTGCAAGGAGATCCAACCAGTCCATCTTAAAGGAGATCAGTCCTGGGTGTTCATTGGAAGGACTGATGTTGAAGCTGAAACTCCAATACTTTGGCAACCTGATGTGAAGAGCTGATTCATTTGAAAAGACCCTGATGTTGGGAAGGATTGAAGGCAGGAGGAGAAGGGGATGACAGAGGATGAGATGGTTAGATGACATCACCGACTCAATGGACATGAATTTGGGTAAACTCCGGAGTTGGTGATGGACAGGGAGGCCTGGCGTGCTGCAGTTCATGGGGTCACAAAGAGTCAGACACCACTGAGCGACTGAACTGAACTGAACCGTTTTATTACTGTTTTTCTGTTGCTGTCTTCCATCATCATTTAGAACTTAGATTCAGCTCTTTAAAACTTGACATCCTGGTTCCTCTGCTATAAAATCTCCTTGTACTTAGACTTTGGATCTTAATATGTTTTTGTATTTGTACAGAGTCTCACACAATAAAATGTTTTTTTTAAAGTTCTTTTTATGTGATAAACTAATTCTAAAATTTTCAGGATGATCATAGTGAATATAGAAGGCCATTCAGGGACTTCCATTGGCTTAGCCAAAGAGAATCATAACTTGAAAAACCTGGATAGGATCAATGGAAGTCTTACTGATTCTCTCACAAATGTACCCCAAAGCTCTGGATCCCCTCCTGTTGGGCTGGCCCTGTTACCATGGGAACCATGCCTTCAGCTTCAGTCCAGCTTTCAAGCTGACAAATACGAAGGGATGTGCATGTGTGAGTTGCTCAGTCATGTCCGACTCTTTGTGACTCTATGGACTGTAGCCCACCAGGCTCTCTGTCCATGGGATTCTCCAGGCAAGAATACTGGGGTGGGTTGACATGCCCTCCTCCAGGGGATATCTTCCCACTTCAGGGACTGAACCCGCAACTCTTTGATTTGCATTGGCAGGTGGGTTCTTTACCACTAGCACCACCTGGGAAGCCCATGGGAGGACATTTCTTAGGGCTCCTTGGCTCTTTCCAGTCCTGTTCTCCACACAAGTAGGGGTGTGGTATGTCTCCAAGGAGAAGCACGTGCTGAAGCTGGGAGATAAAGTGCCCCTACAGGCACAGGTGAAAACGCTGGGTGGGCGTTGGGAGAGGTGCTCCCAGCAGGAAGTCAGTGTCTGTGATGCATCCATCAGCCACACTCAGCTTCTATCCTCAGGACCCTCTGGCCTGTGACAGACGCGATGTCGGTCTCTGTCTTCCATGCTTCTTTGGGAATCCTGGTCTTGACAACTCTGGTCAGCCGTGCCTGGTTTTGTGCTTCCCTGAGAGAGTAAATACCGATCAGTCTGTGTGTGGGAGCTAGGGCAGGGCAGGCTCTTGGCCTGAAGAGGCAGCCAAGCTTCTACACACATGGGCTCCCTGTTACGTAGCCAGGACCTCAGCTGCAGGGGTCCAGCACTGGCTTTGGATCACTCTTTTCCCATCCTTCCACCCTAAACCCTTTTATCATGCTCTAGACCTAGTTGTATCACTGTGAAATGCAAGACTTTAAATAGCTCCCTCTGATCACTGATATCTGACATACTTTCAGCTCTGAGAAATCACAACTGCCACCCAGGAAAATGACTGAGGAGAAGCCTGCTTTCTTTCCTCTTTGTTCTCTGATGGCACCCACAAGACCAGCGGGCCATCTTGCCCCAGTGAGGTCAGAACTGGATTTTCCTCCTTGTGGCCACATCCTGGCTACATGACCCATGGGCCTAGCTGTTCTTCCCTCTTCCCACTCTCTCACTGGTGCCTTGGAGGGTATTCTAGAAAGAGAAACACTCATAAATGCACTGCCTTCTTTCAGATGGAGGGAGGGTCTCAGGGGATGGACTCAAAGGAATGAGGAAAGTGTAAGGAATTGAGACAAGAGATTGAGGCAGGTGATTCTGGAGCCAAGAAGTAGTGTTCAGGTTGGTCACTGGTTTGCTGATGCCTCCACTATTCAAGAGGGTAAACCAAGAGGGGACAGAGGACTAGGGAAGAAGAGCTAGTAGTGAAAATAGAAGAGGGGGTTTCTGTCTTTGGGGGAGCTTACACTCCTGTAGACACAGGATATGTTTGTGTATTAATTGTGTATTTAATTAGGATGCATGTATGCTTTCCTGAACCAAACCAGCATCCTCTAGACCCTTGCTGTATGGAGCCTCTGCTTTAGGATATCACAACTCAAATGTCCCATTTCCTTTATGATGCTTGATCTTAAAGGCAGTAATGATGAAGTGACTATCCAACCACAGGAACCTTATTTAGAGATTTCTTCGGATGATCTGAGAGATGCTGAGAAATTTTCTCTGCCCACCTCCTTCTGTCCCCTTCAAAACATGAAATCTAACCCACTACTGTTTCACCCACTACAGTTTCAGAAACTGAAATTGCATGTTGGGTCTTTTGAGGATATTTCAAAGATATCTTGTTTCCTGAAGTCTTTAATTAAAAGGCAGTGTCTTACAGACAAGACAAAAAAAAAAGATTATTCAGAACTATTTAGGTATTTGGAAAATAGTATTATTCTCCCTTAGTACCTCTGTAAACCAAAAACCAAAATAATTCCCACTTTAGTGTAATAATTAAATGTAAAAAAAATGCAACTCATTAAAATGCAAGAAGAATATAAATAAATGTTTACTTATTCTAGGCCAGAAAGGCCTCTCTAAAGCAATAGAAGAAAATATGACAGAAAAAAGTAGATTTGACTACATAATAATTTAAGAATTCAGTTTGTCACAATAGATTATAAACACTATTAATGATAAATGTCAAACTGGGAGAACTTGCAATAAATATGGCAAGAGACTGATATCAAATGTATAAAGAGCTTTTCCAATCAATAGGAAGATCTCTAAGATCTCCACTGGAAAACTGGTTAAAAAATGAAGATGATGCACATATGAATAAACATTCAATTTCACTAGCAATCAAAGAAATGTAAAATAAAGTGATAAGAAAATACAATTTTCATGTAAGAAATTGACATTAAAAAACCAACTGATGGAACTAAGGTGACAGTGAAATCTCCAGCCTGATGTCCCCTCCCTCTCAACAGAGCCTCCTGATTGGCTCCTCCTTCTACTCTGTCGGGGGCTGAACTTGTCCTGCATTTCTGGGTCATCCACTCCTGTCGAGGGCTTCCCTGGTGGCTCAGAGGTTAAAGCATCTGCCTCCAATGCGGGAGACCCAGGTTTGATCCCTGGGTCAGGAAGATCCCCTGGAGAAGGAAATGGTAACCCATTCCAGTATTCTTGCCTGGAAAATCCCATGGATGGAGAAGCCTGGTAAAGAGTCGGACACGACTGAGTGACTTCACTCATTCACTCACTCACTCCCGTCGATGCTCTTGTCTTGCTTTCAGTGTTTATCTGTGTCGAGGGTAGTCCTGATAAGGAGGGAACAGAGCATGGATGCAAAGGAAGTCTGGAATAACTGTGTCATATTTCTAGAGATGTTCTTTTACTCAGAATATCTCAGGCCAAGTGACATTTTGGTTTTCACTGCCAAATTTAATAGACACTCGGTAGAGAATTGAAGGCAGGAGGAGAAGGGGATGGCAGAGGATGAGATGCTTGGATGGCATCACCAATTCGATGGACATGAGTCTGAGCAGGCTCTGGGAGTTGGTGATGGACGGGGATGCCACGTGCTGCAGTCCATGCGGATAGCAAAGAGCTGGACACGACTGAGCGGCTGAACAGAACTGAGAGAATGACTTATACTATAGCTTGAAAGCCATTAACTCTAGCCTTTACGAATGGATATATATTACTCTCTGGACCCATAACTGGTCCAGTAGCCCATGTGCAGCTTCCCTTGATTCCTTGCCTGGCTGGGCCCCCATGTTTGACATCTTTAATGTTCTCTTCATCACACTCTCTAGAACCTTAACTTTCTACTCTGTCACTTTGCTTTATCTCCCACCCCCAGGGACAGATTCCTACTTTCTCTGCTCCTTGCCTCTATTCCCTGCTTGTTGAAGGACACAGGACCACAGTGTGGCTATGTCCACTGCAACACATGTGCTACACAGTATCGATTTCATACTGATTTTCCTGGGCACTTCCTGTAATGACTGGTCCAAACGTGCTCTAATACACAGCAGGCTCTTCTCCCTTCTCTGATGATGACATTAATAATGTTAATAAACAAAATAAAACAACAATAATAGCAAATGCTACTATACTACTTACTCTAGTTCAGGCTATCCTATAAGTGTTTAACAGTTATTTAGTCACTGAATTCTTCTAGTAATTCTATGAGAGAGGTAGGTATTATTGTATGTCCCATTTTACAAATGAGACAACTGTGGCACAAGGAGTGAAAGGAATTTTCCCAGGACCATGGGGGGTGGGGACAGATTGATCATGTTGTCACAGTTTGACACTGGATAATCTAGAGACGTCTGGATCACATCTTTATATTCCCATCCCTTCTCTCACAGGAGACAATTTTGCTTCCTATATCAGTGAGAAAGTCCATATAACATACAGGCTTTCTTACACATTTTCTCTGTTTGTGTTATGGTTTTTGCTTGTTTAAACAATAGAAATACATTTTTGCACAGATATGGAGGCCAGAAGTCTGAGATGAGAGTCTCAGCACAGTTGGGTTCTGGTGAGGACAGTTTCTGGCTTGCAGGTGGCTGCCTTCTCACTGTGTGTTGACATGACCACTCTTTTGTGCGTGCATAGAGAGACAGCACAAGCTCTCTATAGTCTCTTCTTAGGAGGGCACTGATCCTATCAGATACCTCCCAAAGACTTTGACTCTGAATACCACCATGGCATCTGGTCCCATCACTTCATGGCAAATAGATGGGGAGACAATAGAAACAGTGAAGGACTTTATTTTGGGGAGCTCTAAAATCACTGCAGATGGTGACTGCAGCCATGAAATTAAAAGACACTTGCTCCTTGGAAGAAAAGCTATGACCAACCTAGACAGCATATTAAAAAGCAGAGGCATTACTTTGCCAACAAAGGTCTGTCTAGTCAAAGCTATGATTTTTCCAGTAGTCATGTATGGATGTAAGAGTTGGACTATAAAGAAAGCTGAGCACAGAATTGATGCTTTTGAACTGTGGTGTTGGAGAAGACTCTTGAGAGTCCCTTGGACTGCAAGAAGATCAAACTGTCAATCCTAAAGGAAATCAGTCCTGAATATTCACTGGAAGGACTGATATTGAAGCTGAAACTCCAAAACTTTGGCCACCTGATGCAAAGAACTGACTCATTTGAAAAGACCCTGATGCTGGGAAAGACTGAAGGCAGGAGGAGAAGGCAGAGGATGAGATGGTTGATGGCATCACCGGCTCGACGGACATGAGTTTGAACAAGCTCTGAGAGCTGGTGATGGACAGGGAAGCCTGGCGTGCTGCAGTCCATGGGGTCACAAAGAGTCAGACACGACGGAGAGACTGAACTGAACTGAACCACCACTTTAGGGGTTAGGGCTTCAATATATGAATTGGAGGAGGGACATTTAGTCCACAGCATTTGCTATTCAGTTGTGTATATTATGTTCAGTTTTGTATATTAAGCTTTAGAGCTGTCCTGGGCCCCAGCTCTATATAATTTGTCCTTGGGGGTGGGAGACAAAGCAAAGTGACCGAGTATAAAGTTAAGATTCTAGAGGTGATGAGGACAACATTAAAGATGTCAAACATGGAGGTCCAGCCATTCTCTTCCCCTTATTTCAGACTAGGAAAGTAGCATTTATCACAGAAGGCTGGCCCCCCACCTGTGTCCTTGGCCCTAGCTCCTTCTAAGGACTCAGTTTTTTGCTCTCCTCCATCCTCAGTTCGTCATCAGGTTGTTCAACTCCTCCTCTCCAGTGAATCTTTCCTTTCAAAGCCTTCAAATATGCTCTGACCTCCCTCATCCTGAGAGAGTTCTGAGCCCTCCTGTGTAGTGAGCCTACAAGGCTTTACCTACTCCTGTTTACTTCTTAAAGTCATGTCCTTTGAGCTCCATGGCTGGTCTTGCATCTCATGACTCTTGGCTCCCAGGGACCCTGTGCCAAATCCAGTCCTGTTGGCATTCAGGGACCTACTCTCCCAGCACACTATTGCTTACTCCTGCCTTGTCTCCTAGAGACCATGGCCCCTCAGAAGCATAGCCCCTTCCTCTCTCCATTTGTTAATTAGCTAATTAAAACTGTTTCTTGAGTGCCTACTGTGCGTCAGGCACTGTGTTAAGAACAAAGAATACAAAACAAATATGGCAGACCTTCAAATCAAGGCTTGCTCAGATGAAAAATAGAAAATCATTAACTGTAATACAATAACTAATGTTTTGATGGAACACATATGTAATAGATACCATGCGAAAACTCATTCTTACATCATTTAAACTCTATGTGAAGTTAAAAGATGAGGCAGCTGAAGCAGAGAGAGAGGTTAGGTAGCTCATCCAAGATTATACAACTAAGTGCAACAGGAGCTCCAAGCATATTTCCCCCTTTAATTCCACTGTGCCAACTACTACAGATATCTCTCTGAGATGAAATGGGAACCCAGAGACCAGAGGACCCAGATCTCTGAGAGGTGGGGGTCATTTTGTACACTAACGCTAACACTAGATCTGTGTCTTAGAGGAGAAATAGACATTTGCCCAGTGAACTGGAGGGTGAGCAGAAACACCAGGACATAGAATAGTGAGAAAAGATGATGGGACTAAGGGCTGAAAAAATACTTACAAAACCTAGAAATATAGGCTATCTGAGGGGAAACTTGGAGATGTGGTTCCAAATTTAAACAGTGGCTATATTGTAAAGAGGGCTTCCCTTGTGGCTCAGCTGGTAAAGAATCTGCCTAAAATTTGGGAGGCCTGGGTTTGATCCCTGGGTTGGAAAGATCCCCTGGATAAAGGAAAGGCTATGGTGTGGAAATACCCACACCAGTGTTCTGGCCTTGAGAATTCGATGGACTGTATAGTTCATGGAATTGCAGAGTCAGACAAGACTGAGCGGCTTTCACTCCACTTTCATACTGTAAAGAGCCTTATAAATGAAAAGGTTTTAATTCTACATTTTAAGATCCTAATGAAAGTGAAGTCTGTCAGTCATGTCCAACTCTTTGTGACCGCATGGACGGTAGCCTACCAGGCTCTGAGATCCATGGGATTTTCCAGGCAAGAATACTGGCTGCCATTTCCTTCTCCAGGAGATCTTCCCAACCCAGGGATCAAACCCGGGTCTTCTGCATTTCAGACAGATGCTTTACCATCTGAGCCACTAGGGAAGCCCCTAACATTTTCAAACATTTCTGAGATGTCCAAATACTCTTTCTCAAACTGAAACTACTTTACAGGTGTATAGAATGTGAATTAGGAGTTTCCTGAATCCGTGCCTTTCTGCTGAGCTCACTGTGTTAGCATCCAGAGTATTTCAGCACCTTTCTTGACCTATTATTACATAATTTCAGTGCCTTCCATCTTTCAGAAAGCAATTTTGTGATTTCTTGTCTAACTTGAGCCTTTTCTTCTCTGTACAAAGGGAAGATGACATAATTCAATTATCTGTTTTTTCTGTTTGGAAATAAGACCAGAGATACCAACATCTCAAATAATTCTTTTTCTCTTGACTTCTTGTGCAATCAAATAGGCATGGGCTGAGTGACTCTGAAGATACAGTTATCATCCTGGGTGGGTAGAGGGCAGCATAAAGCTAGGGGCCCATGCACTGACCCCAGAATACTGTGCCTCAGCATCTGCTGTGCTACTAACTAAACAGTGGACCTGACAGCTTTGTCACTTTCAGCCTTGGGCTACAAAACCCTTCAAGCTGTTGTTCAGTTTTTAAGTCGTGTCTGACTCTTTGCAACCCCATGGACTGCAGCACATCAGGCTTCCCTGTCCTTCACTGTCTCCTGGAGCTTACTCATACTCATGTCCATCGAGTCAGTGATGCCATCCAACCATCTCATCCTCTGTCGTCCCCTTCTCCTGCCTTCAATCTTTCTCAGCATCAGGGTCTTTTCCCACGAGTCAGCTCTTCACATCAGGTGGCAGAAGTATTTGAGTTTCAGCTTCAGCATCAGTCCTTCCAATAAATTTTTGGAGTTGATTTCCTTTAGAATTGACTGGCTTGATCTCCTTGCCATCCAAGGGACTCCCAAGAGTCTTCTGCAGCACCACAATTTGCAAGCATCAAGGCTGACAGAAAATAAAGGCTCTCTGCCCTAAGGGTTGGTACTGGTCTGTTCACTCCTTGTCAGCAGTGACTCACCCAATCCCATTTCTGTCCTCAACACATGTTATGGAAAAGTTCTGCCTTTTTTCACCTTGAATTTGTCATCAGTACAAAATATCAGTAGGATCTTTCCTATGTGTTTTGGGAAATGGTGCTCAGTGCTATTATAGGCATCCAGTAACAAGGCATTTATTTATTCAGCATGCATGAGAATGAGCTATTGCACAGCCATAAACTTTCTGGATGATTGAAAATTAACTCTCTTTTTTTAAAAAAAATTTCTCCTTTTAAATTGAAGTGTAGTTGCTGTACAATATTATATGCTACAGGTATACAATATAGTGATTCACAATTTTCAAAGATTATACTATATATTTTTTAAGAAACAGTGGATATATTCCCGATTTTGTACAATGTATCCTTTTAGCTTATTTTATTTTCAATTTTTTTTTTTTTAATTGGAGGAAGATTACAGTGCTGTGTTGGTTTCTGGTCATGTATGTGGGCTTAGTTGCTCAGTTGTGTCAGACTCTGCAAGCACTGTACCCTAAGGACTAAGGACTAAGGACTAAGCCAGGCTCGTCTGTCCATAAGATTTTCCAGGCAAGAATATTGGAGTGGACTGCCAGGCCCTCCTCCAGGGGATCTTCCTGACCCAGGTATCGAACCTGCATCTCCTGAGGCTCCTGCATTACAGGTAGGTTCTTTACTGGCCGAGCCACCAGGAAAGCCATGGTTTCTGTTGTACAACAATGCAAATCAGACATAATTATACATATATCGCCTGCTTCTTGAGTCTCTCTCCCCTTCTCCCATTCCAGCCCTCTAGGCCAATAAGCCTTATAGCTTATTTTACACATAACAGTTAGTATCTCTTTCTTGCCCCTCCCTGCTTCCCTCTCCCTACTAATAACCTTATTCTGTTCTCTATATACCTATTCTGCTGTTTTTTTTTTTTTTTGCTATATTCACTCATTTGTTGTATTTTTAAGATTTCTCATATAAGTGAGATCATACAGTATTGGTCTTTCTCTGTCTGAATTATTTCACTAAGCATAATGCCATTCAAGTCCATCCATGTTGCTGTAGATATCAAAATTTCATTCTTTTTTATGGCTGTTAACTCTCTTTTGAATATTGTTTGGGCAATAGCATTTCTGGAATATATTACGTATGTGATAGGATAATGCATTTTGAGATAGGCGCTATGTTTTTCCCCTCTCTACTTTTCTATTTTTCCCTTTCCCTTATCCAAGCAGGATCAGTTTTCTTTCATTGTCTCAAAGAAGGACTATGATGGGGTGGAAGGCAGAAATACACTGTGCATCTGTCCAGTTTTTGTGGTTCAAAGGCGCAGGTTCTTAGAACAACTTAGTGGATTAGGAGAGTGGCTGAAAGAAAGTGGACTTGGGCTGTGGAAACATGCATGAAGAAGGATAATCCTTCAGACTAAAAATACGTGCACCCCAGGGCAGGAGAGGAGAAGGGAAAGCTATAGAGAGGGAAGTGGGTGGGGAGAGTGGGGGAATGGTAGGAGCGGAGCAGAGAGGTGGGGACAGAGATGCAGCCCTCCCTTGCCTGGACGGGAGTGCATGGGCGGTGCCTCCAGAAGAGCCAGGCAGAGCTTTCCAGGAAGATCGTTACTCTGCAGGACTGATGCCAAGCAGCAGTGAGCCAAGGATGGGTGAGGAGCAGGAGTGCTGAGGGCAAAAGTGAACTCACCCCTGTGTGCTGGCGACCCAGGGACCCAGTGACCAACTCACCAGTGTTTCAACATTAGTGACATTTCTTGGAAGCTTTGCCGTAACCTCAGAGTTACGCATTGGAGAAGGAAATGGCAACCCACTCCAGTGTTCTTGCCTGGAGAATCCCAGGGACAGAGGAGCCTAGTGGGCTGCCGTCTATGGGGTCGCACAGAGTCGGACACGACTGAAGTGACTTAGCAGCAGCAGCAGCAGCAGCAGCAGAGTGATGGAGTCTAGAGTGGTGCTATGAAAATCTGAAATTTGAATTCCTAATCCACTCAGTGGGATAAAAGCTCTTAATAAAAATATTGTGAGCTAACAGACATTAAATTTCTTGCAAGCCTTGCTTTTCTGAAGCATCAGGTAATCTCTTCCATGGTNGCAGCAGCAGCAGCAGCAGCAGAGTGATGGAGTCTAGAGTGGTGCTATGAAAATCTGAAATTTGAATTCCTAATCCACTCAGTGGGATAAAAGCTCTTAATAAAAATATTGTGAGCTAACAGACATTAAATTTCTTGCAAGCCTTGCTTTTCTGAAGCATCAGGTAATCTCTTCCATGGTTGAGACTGGCTCACCATCAAGGTCCTGTGGATCTGTTGAGAAAGGAGCACTTTTACCCCCATGCCAGTGTTGTAGGCTCTGGCGAGTCTTCAGTTTTTGTGTCTTCTTTTTGTTTCCCTGTCCCCAGCCCAGCTTTAACTTCTTGGTACTTATCGTGGGTACACATAGTTTTTCCTCTCCATTTTCCTTTCCAGATTTGCTGTCCTCAATGAACTTTGGCCAGGAAGCCAGATAACGAACCTTAGAATTATACATAAAGGGAGAGGAAATCAGATTTGCGAATCAGCTCATTTTCCTCATCTGCAAAATGAGGGAGCTGTAATAGATCATTGCTAAAGTCTAGTTCAGCTCTAACATTTCATGATTCCTCTGAATAAAGTACGGGAGCTTTTAGCCACCATTTTTGGAAAATACACTTCTCGAATTTCCTGAATTTCAACCATGTTCTCAGGGGATGAGGTTGCTCTGTTTGTGACATCTTGAAAAGTGACATTATTTAACTTGGCATTTATTGCTCAATTTACATAAATTTCATCCATTCATTTAAAAAATTATTAAGCCTCTATTGTGTGTCCAGTGCTATAGTATATGATTGGAATACAAAGATTAATATACAGTGACTTCCTCAAGGTGTTCACAGACTATCAAATTGATTCTCGATCTTTTCTGCAGTCATAGAACCCTTCAGGAATCTGATGAAAGCTCATTATATTACAGGCTATTATTTATTGAGCACTTACTGCATGCCAGGTTCTATCCCAATGCTTCAAAAGTAGCATATTTTATCCTCAGATATCTATAAGGTAGTTATTATTATCTGCAGATATACAGATGATGAGACATAAGCCCAAGGACACAGGGCTAATAAGTGTCGAGAACCAGAATTTACTCCTAGTCAGTACAAGTCTAGAGCCTCATATGAAACTGCTGTGTTTCTGAAATTAACCACACTAAGAACAACATAATAACAGCAACAGTTTCTGAGAATAAGTGCTGTGTACCAGGCCATGTGTAAAAGTCTCTATGTTATTTCACTTAGTACTAATCTTAACATCGTAAGAAGATACTTTTATTATCTGCCATTCACTGTGGAACCTCTTGGCTTAAAACGGTTAAATAATTTGCCCCAAGGTACACATCTAGTAGTGAGGGGAGATGAGGTACAAAGTGCATTTTTGGTACAGTTTTAGATGGTTCATGAACTTCTTGTCCTCTGACCAAGAGGAAGAGAGTGATAAAAAGTATATTGATTTGTGGTAAGTGCAGGGAGTAGTTCTGTGGGAACAGCATAAATCATTCTTCAGGATCAGGAGCAACTTCCCAGAAGAAGGCACACTTGAGCAGAGTGCAAAGGATAAATAGGAGCTTCTTAGATGTCCAGCGGTGGGGAGAAGGGCATCTGGGGTAGAGGGAAGAGCATGTGCAAAAGCAGGGAGCCAGAGACTACAGCACGGTCTGGTGGTCCAGTGGTTAAGACTCCAGGGGGCCTGGGTTCAATCCCAGGTCAAGGAACTAAGACCCCGCAAGCACGATCTGGTGAACCACAGAGTTGAGTGTCACTGGGATTTGCTGTGTGTGAAGACAAAGCAGGAGAGAGTGAGGCTGAGAAGTCAGGCAGGAGTCAGGTCACCCGAACCCCTGGGTGTGAAGCAAAGGCATTTGAATTCTACCTGCTCTATTCCATCATTTCATGGGAAATAGATGGGGAAACAGTGGAAAGAGTGCCAGACTTTATTTTTGGGGGCTCCAAAATCACTGCAGATGGTGACTGCAGCCATGGAATTAAAAGACGCTTACTCCTTGGAAGAAAAGTTATGACCAACCTAGATAGCATATTCAAAAGCAGAGACATTACTTTGCCGACTAAGGTCCGTCTAGTCAAGGCTATGGTTTTTCCAGTGGTCATGTATGGATGTGAGAGTTGGACTGTGAAGAAGGCTGAGCACTGAAGAACTGATGCTTTTGAACTGTGGTGTTGGAGAAGACTCTTGAGAGTCCCTTGGATGGCAAGGAGATCCAGCCAGTCCATTCTGAAGAGGATCAGCCCTGGGATTTCTTTGGAAGGAATGATGCTAAAGCTGAAACTCCAGTTCTTTGGCCACCTCATGTGAAGAGCTGACTCATTGGGAAAGACTCTGGTGCTGGGAGGGATTGGGGGCAGGAGAAGGGGATGACCGAGGATGAGATGGCTGGATGGCATCACTGACTCGATGGGCGTGAGTCTGAGTGAACTCTGGGAGTTGGTGCTGGACAGGGAGGCCTGGCATGCTGCGATTCATGGGGTCGCAAAGAGTCGGACACGACTGAGCAACTGAACTGAACTGAACTGATGCAGAGCCTCTGAGGGCTTTACTTGTGGGAGCAGGTTGTTGGAATGTGCACTGTAGAAACCAGGGTGCAGGGAAAGCTAGAAGGGTGGCACCCTGGATCAGAGCAAAGGGAAAGGTGAGTTAGGCTGTTGTGTTGAGAGCCTGAGTTAAGATACTGGTGGTAGAGATGGACTTGAGAGACATTTAAGGGATAAAAATCAAACAATGGTAGGAGTGAATAGGAGACTCTAGGAGACTTCCAGGTAAAGCCTGGGGCCTGGCTTGTCAGCTTCCAGGAACTAATCTAGAAAGATCATCAAAAGAACATGGAACATGAAATGAAAAAAATCATATTGACCAGTTTCACTTGCGGAGATGCCTTACTATAGTTGATCTCCATGTGCTACATGAGATGGTTGAAATAGGCCTGAGAAGTTGAGTTTCCCAAGTAACCAACACCAAATTTTGTGGGTTGAATTGTGTTCCCCTAAAATTCATCTGTTGAAGTCCTAGTCTCCAGTACTTCAGAATGTGACCTTATTTGTAGATAGGGTCATTGCAGATGTAATTAGTTAAGTTAGGATGAGGTCATACTGCATCTGGGCAGGGTTTTATTCCAATATGAGTGGTGTCATTTTAAAAGGGGAAAAATTGGGCACAAACACATCCACAGTGACAAAGCCACATGAAGATGAAGGCAGGGATCAGAGTGTTGTCTGTACAAGCCTAGCAATGCCACAGACTGCAAGCAAAGCACCAGAAGCTATCTGGAATGATACAGAAGAGATGCTTTCTCATGGCCCCCAGAAGGAACCAACCCTTCCAGTATCTTCATTTTGGACTCCCAGTTTCCAGAATTGTAAGACATATATTTCTGTTGTAAAGATCACCCAGCTGATGGTACTTAGTTACAGCGGCCCAGGGAAGCTAGTGCAGCAAGTAACCATGTGTGTGTGCTCAACTGTTCGGTCATGTCCTGCTCTTGGTGACCCCATGAACTGTAGGCCATCAGGCTGCTCTGTCCATGGGATTTCTGAGACAAAAATCCTGGAGTGGGTTACCATTTCATATTCCAAGGGATCTTATGAATGGTTTCTAAACTTCCTTCTGAGGTGAGGGAGAGAGAGAGAGAGAAATAAACTGTCCAGATTTGCCCAGGACCAGGGGGTTCCTGATGCTGGGTAAGACTGAGGGCAGAAAGAGAAGAGGGCATCTGAGGATGAGATGGCTGGACAGCATCACCGCTGCAATGAAGATGAACTTGGGCAAACTCCAGGAGATGGTGAGGGACAGGAAGCCTGGCCTGCTGTGGTCCATGGGGTCGCAAAGAGTTGGACATGATTGGGTGGCTGACAACAATAATGACACAGTTTCCAAAGACTTCCCAGTGGCACTAGTGGTAAAGAACCTGCCTACCAATACTGGGGACATAAGAGATGCTGGTTCAATCCCTAGGTCGGGAAGATCCCCTGCAGGAGGGCATGGCAACTCACTCCAGTATTCTTGCCTGGAGAATCCTCATGGACAGAAGAGCCTGGTGGGCTACAGTCCATGGGATCACAAAGAGTCAGACACCACTGAAGTGACTCAGCAGCAGCACTGGGGTTCCAATAGGGGCTTTCCAGGTGGCTCAGTGGTAAAAAACCTGCCTGCCAGTGCAGGAGACATAAGAGACACGAGTTCAATTCTTGGGTCAGGAAGGTCCCCTGGAGAAGGAAATGGCAACCCACTCCAGTATCCTTGCCTGGGAAATCCTGGGGATAGAGGACAGCCTGGTGGGCTGCAGTCCATGAGATCCCAAAGAGTCAGACGACTGAGCACATGCATCCCTTGAGGTGTGTTCCAAAGAATGGGGTTTTCAAGGATACAATCAAGGAAGTTCTGGGTAAACTGGGATGAATTGGTCACCCTAAGAGAATGAGTCTGCTTAACTGCAGCTTTTCAGGGTGAGGGCAGAGCTGAATGACTTAGGACAGGAGGCAGCAGTGCGCACAGCCCTCAGCAGGGCTCTGTCTTCCCACAAGCAGCTCTCGTGACTCTTCTAAATATGTCAGATCAGCATTTAACAAACAGTGCTTTGGACAGCCATGGGTGTTGGCCTGTTTTGGTCACTCTGGTTCTCTGGATGGCTGCTGGTGGCATTCTCTGAGATGCAGAAATACTAGAAGTGGAGAAGCTCCAACATGAAGGATGGTTCTGTTTAAAGTGTGCTGAGTTTAAGGTAACTGGTAAATCCAGGATGGAATGTTGGCCATAACAGCCAGATGGAGCCAAAAAGGAAGTATAAATGGGTCTTCAAAAGAGGAGGAGCTGGGAGGAGCTGCTGAAGTCCTAGGAGAAGTGTGCCTAGGATACTGGGCCCAGGACCACTGCGAGTCATTGCTAACAAAGAGACTGCAGTGAGAAAGGAAGTAGGGTTGGGGCAGAGAATGTCTTGGCAGCCGGAGGAAAGTGCGAGGTAACCTGATTTATTCAATAAGGTGGAAGAGTCAGGCATATGGAGTGCCTGTGTATATTCAGACAAACACATGGATGCTATTATGCTGCCCTGCTGTGAATGACATTCATCTCACTGCCTCTTGCAGCCCATGAAATAGCTCCCCTGGTCATATTAAATTGTACCTGGCTACCCCTGAGCTTCAGGAAATGGGAGTTGCCATGTGATATTAGCATAGGTTTTCAGATCTATCCTAATGTTTCCTCTTTTCCTCTATTTCCTGGCCCAGGAGAGAATCTTAGTTTATTGACTTATAATTCAAGGATGAATGAATGAAAAAAAGGCCCTTTTCAGATGGGGTGGATTTAAAGCCTGTCTGTCATTTCTTGGTGATCCTGTGATTCTGGTAGAAACATATGTGTTAAATAATAGTAACAACAAGATAATATTTTACATTCACAGAGGGCTTTATACTTTATTAAATGCTTTCACGTGCATTATCTCCTATGATTCTTGTACACTACTGATGTGAATTCTGGCATGAATTTTTACAATTTTTTACCAAAGGTAAGAAATGGTCTGTCTTACCATAGGTAAGAAATTAATTTATTGACTTAGAAGTGTTTGAAGACTCCATTCTCTGATCTTCACAGACCTTCTTTGCAGACCCACTGGGAGCTTTTATTCTCACACAATAGGGGGAAAAAAGATTTTCAGGAAATTAAGAGATAATTATTTAGCCCGTAATTGGAGCAAAACATTGGACTAAGCTTTGTTGGATGATGCAATGAGACACTAAATGGAGCTTCTGCTCTCAAAGAGCTGAAGATTTAGTTAAGAAAACAAGACACACAAACAAAAAAGATGACTCAGTAAGAGGATCTTATAGGCCAAATGTGTAAGGCAGACAAATTGGAAGGAGAGTGCTTGCTTTGAAATACTCAGCTGAAGGGTTCATTGAGAAGGTAGAGCCGAAAGACCTTCATACTGTGGGAGGAGAATGGGGAACTTCCAGAAGGGCGTGCACGGCTCACCCAGAGACTTTGATGATGGGACTTGTTAAGCTTTGGTTTTCTTGTTGGAAAGAGCAGAAAGGTTGCTGCCAGCTGGCAAATGTGTGTGTTCATGAGAGCACAAGATTGGCATTTCCTTGTGGAGTTATAGAAGATAATTTTTTGCAGAGTCTAGATGTGTCTTGGAGAAGGTGAAATACTAAGGGTGGGCAGTGGCTTACTGCATGGGAAATAGGAAGATTTTTCCAAACAAAATGGTTAGGAAACCATGGCTGACTTAGGGGTTAATCCCATTAAACAAACAAACAAGAAAACCACTCCAATTAATTAGCTGTTTTTGATCTAGAGTGAGTCCCGTATTCCTGAATTGAATTTTGTAGAAAATGTTGTTACTCAAAGTGTGGTCCATGGACTGGTCAATTCAGTATCACCTGGGAGCTAGAAGAAATGTAGAATCTGTGACCCAAATGCAGATCTACTGAATTTAAATGTCCTTTAATAACATCTCTAGTAGGCATGTTAAAGTAAATTAGTTATTAGGAGCTCAGAGCATGTCTTTGCACTCAAACAATGGGGCCGAAAAAGCTATTCAACATAGGATAGTTCTAGTATTCATTATGCAAACCTAAGTATCAATTTATATCATTGTTTCTATGTATGAATGTATTCTTAGGTACAACTTGCAGCCCTAGAGATAGTCATTCTCCCCCTTCACCACCTTCTGCATGGCTGCAGAAGCCGAGTCCTCAGACCCTGGGTTGATTTCTGGGGAAAGTGTTAATGAATTCAGCTGAGTAGGAGATGGGTTGGGACTTCCCTGGTGGCTCAGTAAAGAATCTGCCTGCAGTGCAGGAGACCATATTCAATTCATGTTCAATGACCATGTTCAATTCATGTTCAATTAAAAAAATCTCTGGGTCAGGAAGATACCCTGGGGAAGGGAATAGCTATCCACTCCAGTATTCTTGCCTGGAGAATTCTGTGGACAGAGGAGCCAGTCCAGCTACAGTCTGTGCCTTGCAAAGAGTCAGAGACGACTAACTGATAATACACACACAAACACACAAGGACCTGGGCATTGGGTGCACTGAGGAAAAGGCATGGGGTTTATGGACAGATGTGGATGCAAATTTAACTTACTTCTCAGAACCTACATCCTTCTTCATAAAATAGGGCCATGAAGAGTTGAGATTACCTGCCACACATGTTTGTAAAGTTAAAAAAGATTGATTATGCAAAGTATTCTGAAAAATGGCTGGCATGTTGAGAGTATTCCCTCTAAAAGCAAAAGTAATGTACATTTCTACCCTTCTTCCCCACAAACAGCTTGCTGTCTAACCTTCAGTGTATCACTCAGCCTCTTTGAGACTCAGCTTTGACCTCTGTATAATGAATTGGTTACTAGGTGATCCCTAAGGTCCTTCCCAGGGGGTGACCATTCAGTACTCCAGCTTGCAAGCACAGTGCACGTAGGAATGGCTGCTGCCTCACTCCACTCCCCTCACCCCCACCCACCCCCCGATTCTCACACTGCTATACTCCCTGGTCACAGCCCAGTGCCACTTGTCTCTGAAACCAAAGACTGGGAACCTAGAGGAGAGCTAGTACCATTCCTTGAAGGACCAATCTTTGCCAGGCTATGACAAGCTGAGTGAATTCCACAGCCATTAGAGACACTAACACACCCAGGAGGCCAGATCTGAGGAGAGGTCTCTGATAGGCATCCTTGGCTGCTAGCGTGGAGAAACTGGCTGGGCTACACCCCTTTCCTGAGACATTGTAATCCTACCTAGAGACGATGTAGGGAGCCCAGGGCTTGTGTTGCACAAGTAGGTGCTCAGCAACAAGTCTGCATACTGCAAGTGAAGCGAAGCCGTTTAGTCATGGAGCCCAAATGGGAGAAGTCGCGGTAACTTGATAATGATCAAATTAGAAGGCTTAAAAAAATCATGTTAACGCAAGTTTCCACTTGGCAAAGTTGGCTAAGCAATTTTGGTTTGGCTGGGATTTCTCGCAACAAGAGAGGGTGCTTGCTCTGTGCTTGGGCGCAGCTGCAGTAAGTGCTGCCAAGGTGGTTAATCTGGGTTCTGTCTCTTCTGCTGACATAAGGGTTTCACCTGAGCACTGTATTTCTCTGGTCCTTTCTAAGGCACACAAGCAAAATAAAAAGAAAGCCCCAAATAAACAAAAACCAACTGTTGATTTCTTGAATATTTGTGTTTGGAGGGAAAACAAGACTTGCCTGTGGCTTCGCTTGAATGCACTTGCTTCTTCTGAGGCTCGTGTCTCCGAGCGCTGCTCCGTCCTTTTCTTTTCGGTCATACTTGCCTTGTCATTCCTTTTGTTTCACCCTTCCAGGGTTTCTTCTTCCCTGGAACCATGTTCTCTTTCTCATCACCATTTCATCGGTGAGGGAACCACCATATAGTGGCCATCTAGAACACTTCCCTGGCAGGATGCTTCTCCACTGCCAAGACGGCCATTTCTTTCTACTTCCACCTAAACAATTTGGTTTCAACTTCCTGTACCTGCTCTGAATTTTGAAGAAATGATGAATCGATTTGTCAATAAATATTTATCAAGAGTTTACTCTCTTCTGTTCTTTCATGGGAGTAAAGCAGAGGTTTTTCGAATATGAACACTAGGACCTTAAATAAGAGAGTGTGGACTTAGACTCGAGGAAGAGCTTGATACAGGCTTGGGGGAGGCGGTGGGTGTTGACAAGTGTGCTGTGAGGAGGAAATTTCATTCAAATCAAGTTTTATCTTAGATAATAGTGTACATTTTCCACTCGACTCTTTAAAATGTCTGTTTGTGTTCATGTATAAATAATGTTTAGATTATTTACCATAGAATAAAACCAATGCTCCTAGAACATTTTTTTTCTATGTATTTGTTTACAAGACTTTGGTGTTTTATGTTGTTGTTGATTGTGTGTGTCTGTGTGAGTGTGTGTGTGTGTTTTAGAGGAGTTTCCGTTCACAGCAAAATGAAGAGGAAATTAAGGAGATTTCCCATATACCCAGTTCCCACACAGCCAAAGCCTTCCTTATTATCAATATCCTTCACCAGGGGTGGTACATTTCATGAACTGAACTGTTACAATTCCTGAATTGCACTGACACAATGTAATCACCTAAAATCCAGAGTTTATCTTAGGGCTCACTCTTGGCCATTCTGAGTTTGGACAAATGTATAATGATATGTTTTATAAGAAAGTGCCAACTGCCTTCCAAAGTGGCCATACCATTTTGCATTCCCATCAGCAATGAATGTAAATTCCTGTTGCTTTACATCCTGGCTAGCATTTGGTATTAATGGTATCTTTTTGCTGTTTTAATTTGACTTTCCTTGATCAAGTAGGATGTAGAGCTTCATTTTACATAATTATTTATCACCTGTGTCTCTGTTTTGGTGAGGTGTCTATTAAGGTCTTTTGGCCCCCCCCCTTTTTTTTAATCCAGAATGTTTGTTTTCTTATTGTTGAATTTTAAAGGCTTTTTGTATATTTTGGATAATAGTCTTTTCACAGATATATGTTTTTCCAAATATTTTCCAGCGGTCTGTGGCTTTTTTTTTCTCAGTTTCTTCACAGTGCCTTTTGCAGGGCAGACATCTTTAATTTTAATGAAGTCCAGCTATTAATTCTTTTTACATGGATCGTCCCTTTGATGCCATATCTAAAATGTCATTACCATAATCATGGTTATCTAGGCTTTTCTCCTATCTTATTAGTCTTCTAGGGGTTTTGTAGTTTTGCATTTTGCATTTAGGTCTATGATACTTTTGAACTAGTTTTGTGAAGAGTTCATTTTATCTATATCTGGATTGATTTTTTTTTGCAATTACTCCAACACCACTTGTTAGAAACACTCTTTGCTCCATTGTGTTGCCTTTGCTCCTTTGTCAAAGATCAGTTAATTGATTATATGTATGTAAGTCTATTTCTGAGTTCTCTATTCAGTTCCATTCGTCAATGTTTTCACCAATACCACAGTGTCTTGATTATTATAGCTTTACAGTAAATCTTAGCATCAAGTAATGTCAGCCCTCCAACTTTGTTCTCTCTTGAATATTATCTTGGTTATTCAAGGTCTATTGCCTTTCCACAAAAACTTTAGAATGAGTTTGTCAATATTCACAAAATAATTTTCTGGGATTTTTGTTGGCATTGTACTGAATCTCTTGATCAAGTTGGAAAGAACTGATATCATGACAATGTTTTCTTCTTATCCATAAAGATGAAATATCTCTCCACTTATTTAATTCTCCTTTTATTTTATTCATCAAGGTTTTATAGATTCCCTTATAGATCTATCAACCTTCTACATATCATATTAGGTTTATAGCTAAGTATTTAATTTGGGATGCCAATGTAAATGGCATTGGGTTTTGAATTTCACATTTCACTTGTTTATTTGTGGTATTAAAAATGTTTATATCCGGTTTATTATTACTGTTGCTCAGTTCAACTATGCCCTTACTAATTTTCTGCCTGCTGGATTTATCCATTTCTGGTAGAGGGGTGTTGAAGTCTTCAACTATGGTAGTAGAATCCATTTCTCCTGGCACATTTAGTGGTTTTTGCCTCATATAGTTTGATACTCTGTTGTTAAGTACATACGTGTTTAGGATTGTTATGTCTTCTTGGAGAATTGACCCCTTGATGATTATGTAATGCCCTTCTTTATATTTGATAACTTTTTTTGCTTTGATGTTTGCTCTGTCTGAAATGAATGAAGTAGCTACTCCCAATTTCTTTTGATTAGCTGTTAGCATGGTATATTTTTCTCCACCCATTTATTTTTAATCTATATATGTCTTTATATTTAAAGTGAGTTTCCTGTAAATAACATACAGTTGGGTCTTTCTTTTTTGATACACTATACAAAAAAGATCTCTACAACCCAGATAATCACAATGGTGTGATCACTCACCTAAAGCCAGACATCCTGGAATGCATAGTCAAATGGGCCTTAGGAAGCATCACTATGAACAAAGGTATTGGGGGTGACGGAATTCCAGTTGAGCTATTTCAAATCCTAATAGATGATGCTGTGAAAGTGCTGCACTCAATATACCAGGAAATTTGGAAAACTCAGCAGTGGCCACAGGACTGGAAAAGGTCAGTTTTCATTCCAATCCCAAAGAAAGGCAATGCCAAAGAATGCTCAAACTACCGCACAATTGCACTCATCTCACATGCTAGTAAAGTAATGCTCAAAATTCTCCAAGCCAGGCTTCAGCAATACATGAACCATGAAATTCCAGATATTCAAGCTGGTTTTAGAAAAGGCAGAGGAACCGGAGATCAAATTACCAACATTTGCTGGATCATCGAAAAAGCAAGAGAATTCCAGAAAAACATCGATTTCTGCTTTATTGACTGTGCCAAAGCCTTTGACTGTGTGGATCATAAAAAACTGTGGAAAATTCTGAGAGAGATGGGAACACCAGACCACCTTACCTGTCTCCTGATAAATCTGTATGCAGGTCAGGAAGCAACAGTTAGAACTGTACATGGAACCACAAACTGGTTCCAAATAAGAAAAGAAGTACGTCACAGCTGTATATTGTCACCCTGCTTATTTAACTTATATGCAGAGTACATCATGANAAAAAGCAAGAGAGTTCCAGACAAACATCTATTTCTGCTTTATTGACTATGCCAAAGCCTTTGACTGTATAGAGATCCTAAGCATGGTCAAATGGCTAGTATTTATAACCACTACAGTTTCATCAGGAAAAAGGGAAAGAAACGTTTGTTCATATTGACTGAGCAAGCACAGCAGGAAGTAGGTGAGGCTTGTAGCTTGGATGAGGGAGCATGCCAGGTCACAGCCCATTTTGGCATGGTGACTTCCATGCCCAAGAAGCAGAAAGCTGCCTAGGCCTCTCCTGGTAGATGTGCTCAGGGTACTCAGGTCTCCAAGCTTGACTTGGGGAAGAGAGGCAGAGGCCTCAGTGCTCATCACCACATAAAGTCTGGAAGTCAGGGGCTGCATTCATTCTTTGAAGGGCACTGCTCATCTACGCTTCAGCTATAGCACCACAGAAGGGCATGTGGCTAGTCTCTGGCAGAGAGAATACAGGTGCCATTCTTCTGCCTTGATGTCTGGGCCTTTCTCCATCACCATCAACTGAGAAACCTGNTCTGGAAGTCAGGGGCTGCATTCATTCTTTGAAGGGCACTGCTCATCTACGCTTCAGCTATAGCACCACAGAAGGGCATGTGGCTAGTCTCTGGCAGAGAGAATACAGGTGCCATTCTTCTGCCTTGATGTCTGGGCCTTTCTCCATCACCATCAACTGAGAAACCTGTCAAGCACTCAGAAACCCACCACTTTCAAGTGAGATGCCTGCAATCAGATCAATGTGTTGCCTCCACTAGGTAATATATTTCTACTTATAGATAGGTGTGTATGTGTAAGTCACTTTAGTTGCATCCAAGTCTTTGCAACCTCATGGACTGTAGCCTGCCAGGCTCCTCTGTCCATGACATTCTCCAGGCAAGAATACTGGAGTGAGTTGCCATGCCCTCCTCCAGGGCATCTTTCTCATCCAAGGATTGAACCCGTGTCTAATTATGTCTCCTGCATTGGCAGGTAGATTCTTTATCACTAGCACCGCCTGGGAAGCCCAATAAAGACATATCCAAGGTCAAAAACTGTAGCTCCTAAACCTAACATCAGTATATTTTCTGAAATGGTATAAATGTGGGGCTCTGATGCTTGGTTTATAAGGAAGAAGAGGAAAGACAATAAATTGGGGATATGGTGAGTTTTGTGTTGTGGACTAGTTGTGAGTCATCTTTACATTCTTCTCAAAGACTGTCCTGATCTAAAAAGTAACCACTATGGAAATTTCTCATATTTTCTAGCATTTGAATATTCTGGAATCACTATACAGTTTTATGATCATAAACTTAGGTATATAGATTATATTTTAGTATTCCCACTTGACAGTTACAAAGTTAAAGCTTCAAACAATGGAAGTATTTGTCTAGAGTTATCAGTTGTCAGTAGAGGAGTCTGAGCCCAAACTTGCTCCTATATCTTCTGAGTTTCAGACCCTGGGCTTGTGTAAAAGAATTTTGTACCAGACACTTAAACTAAAAATGGCAAGACTGATTTTATTTGAGATAACTGCAGTAGGGGAGATGATACACTTCAGTGTATCATCTGAGCTCAACTCCACTAAGCAAAAAAGCAGTAGGCTTTTTAAATTCTGGAGGACACTGAAGGAAAAGTACTGAGGGCTGCTGAGGGGCGGACAGTCAGTGTGATCAGGCCATCTGTGTTCACTGTCTGGTACTTATCAAAGTTAGGCTCCCACTATCCCACAGACACTGGGTAACACTGGCTCTTTCTTGGTGATTACATTTCAAAGGGATGGCTCCCAGGTCCTTGAAAAAGATGTTCCTTGGTTGCAGAAGATTCAGCTCAAAACGATGGAGAAAGGATTTACCATTGTAAGTTTTATAAAATATATGCTCTAAGAAAAGAGAAGTTGGAGGCTTATAGTCAGGTTTTGGCTGGAATGAGCAGTACATTCTTTTGGCAACATTAAGCTTTCACAGGCAGGCTCTTTAAGGGAACTTGAGTACTCATCCTAGGGACACAGCCTCAAGCTGATAGACTAGAGTTTGTTCAAGTCTCTTAGTGTGGGGGTAGATGAAGTCATTTGTGCCAAGAGTTGTGCAGATTTCACCTGCTATCATTCTGAGTGAGTTCTCCATTTTAGTGCTAGACGGACTGGATCTCAGGCTTCTGGGGATGTCTCCCTGATGCCAGTCCTAGAGAGAAGCTACTTCAAGTTTCAGAATCCTGACAACTCCAAGCCTTACATAAAAGCCATGTCTGCGCTTAATTTCTCACCATCCTACTAGAATCCAAGTGAAGGATTACTTTCTCTTAGGCTAAAGGGCCAACTATCTCACTTTCTGCCTTGTGTCTCAGAAGTACCGTTGTCCTATAGCTGTTAGACAACTGTGGCCTTGACCCTAGAGGGAGCCAAACTTTTCACTAAATCTATTTGCTCTGGACCTTGCTGAAAAACTCAGCAGAGGGAGGAAAGATATTATTATTATTTTCCACTGTTTGATTCATGTAGCACTCATTAGATGATTATAACCGTTGGAATTTGATGGATGGAGTCTGTCTTGTCACTATATTTCTGAGTTGCTCTGCAGCTACTCAGTAATTACCATGCAGCAAAGTGGGGCATGTTCAGAAATGCTAATGAATTATCAGTTTTCTTTAAGCCTCATTAGATTTCTGGATAGCAAAACCTCCGATTGACAAGATCTCATCCAACATGATTTACCAAAGTCTCTTGTTGCTCGTCAGGCACAGCAGTACCTCCACATGCATGAGGAACTGTGGAAAACACAGCAGTTTCCTGCCGTGCCATTATCTTACACACTCGTTTTTGTTAGAGCTCTTTGTGTATGCATCTGTGGCGTATGTGTGTTGTGGAAGTGAGAGAGCACAGACTGAGATCTCTGGAGAAGCTTTCAAAAAGGGCAGTACTGAATTCTATTATAGAATTGAATTTTCTAGTTGGAAATTATTTGAGGTTCATCTTGAACTATTGCCTTTCAATCCCAAATCTACTTTTCTCATATAAGTAAACGGTAAAACAATCTGCCCAGTTCTTCTGGCCAAAAGCCTAGGCACCATCCTCGTTCACCTTCTCTCCCTAAGCTCTCACATGCAATCCATCGGCAAATCCAGTTGGCTCTACCTCCAAAAGCCATCTTAACTCTATCCTCCTCTGTCTCCATCACCGTATCTCTAGGCAAAGTCACTTTCATTTCTTTCCTAGTCTATTGCACCCACTTCATCCTTTGGTCTCCTTCTTGCCCACTTAAAATTCATTTTTCCCAAAGTAGTCAGAATGATCTTTATGAAACTAATTCAGATTGTTACACACCACTCTCCTGCTTCGCCCACCTGCTCTGCCCCGGTGATACAGTGAGGCAAGCAGAATAAAACTCAAAGTCCTTTACACAGTTGACATAGTCCCACAGGAACTGGCTCTTATCTTCCCCTCAGACCTCATCTCTTGTTTTCTCTCCATCATTCACTACCTTCTAGACCTCATTCCCACCTTGGAGCCTTTGCATTTTCTGTCGTCTCTGCCTGGAACCTTATTTCCTCTGAGTTTCACATGGATGGGTCCTTTATTATTTGGGTTTCAGCTCAAATGTCATCCAAATTAATTCCTCAGAGAGCAGCCTCCTACCTTCAGACACTTTTTACAAGACTGCTTGGCTTTGTTTTCTTCAGAGCCATTATTATTTCTTGGGATTTTATAACAGTTTCAATGTCTGTTTATTGCCTGCCTCCCACAACTTGCACACAAGCATCGTGAGGACAGGGACCTTGCTTGTCTTGGCACCTGCTAACCCTTAGCTGTACCCAGAAGAGAGCCTGGCACATACAGGAGCTTATAGAAAATTGACTGACAGGATGAAGGAGTGAAAGAAGAAATGAAAGAATCTAGTACAACTTCTTTCTCTGTGAAACGAAGAAACTGAAGTCTCAAATTGAAAGTGGCTTGTCCAAAATTACAAAGAGGAGACTATACTGTGCTCCTGATCTCTACTTTCATGACCTTTCCCACATCTCAAAGTGGTTGTCAACCAGGGTGGTTTTGCTGACCAGGGGACATTTGATAATATCTGGAGAGATTTTTGGTTGTCTTAACTGTGGAGAGATTGCTACTGGCAGTGAGAACAAAGCCTGGGATGCTGCTAAACATCCTACAATACACCGGACAATCTCCAGCAACAAAGAATTCTCTGGTTAAAGATGTCAAGA
Organism: Neotragus moschatus; assembly: GCA_006410615.1. Classification (NCBI taxonomy): domain Eukaryota; kingdom Metazoa; phylum Chordata; class Mammalia; order Artiodactyla; family Bovidae; genus Neotragus; species Neotragus moschatus. Next base: position 2,633,900 of record SJYA01001822.1, on the reverse strand, counting down.
GTGCTGAAGTTGAAACCCCCAAGCAAGTCAAACCTCCAAATCCCGTAACTTAAAGGAAGGTTACTCCTGCTTTCTTTGTTCTTCTTCTGGGCCACTGGAAAATCTTACATAAACCAGCTTTTCTGTCCAATGAGTAGTCACTTTTCATTCAAGAAAGATGCTGTCTTTGATCACCAGATTAATCTTTTCTCTCTTGAAGGTAAGTTTTCCAACATCTAATTAGCATAGAACATGCCGCTGAGTTGACATTCAATTAATACTAGTTTTAAAGTTTGTTAAAGAAATTAGCTGCTTTAGCATTCCTTTCTGCTCATCTATATTCTATCTTTCAGTCCTAAATTTTACCACTTCCAGGGGGCCTTTTCTGAGTCCCAGGGAGTTCGAATCTCTCTTACATAATATTCTCCTAGTACTCAACTTATTTTAAATGAAATACTGACTTAAACCCAGGAGTCACTCATTTTGCCACCACGCCTACTGGTCTCTGCATTCCTTGAGGGCAGGTACCAAGTCTCAGCACAACACTGGGCAGAGTGTGTGCTCAGTGAGTACATTTCAAAAGGAAGACACACATCTCTGACAGGCTGCATATCCATTCAAAGTGACAACAAAGAAAACCTTGCAAAATAAGCACAAGAGAGAAGGAAATGCTTTCCTCATTCACTGTAGCCAAAGGAAGTTGGGAGGCAGGCTTTTTAATTGATGTATCTTTTCAGAATATCACTTCTCTTTTGTGGATGAACTCAGGCATTCATGAGGCGGGCCAGTGGAGCCCGCTCCCCACCAACTAGAGAACAGACAGAATGAGCAGTTATCTCTAAATTGATGGCGAGGTTCCCAGGAGTGGGAGGAAGTATGGTCTCGGCAAATCCCTAAGCGAATGAAAGGGACAGGTGGGGAGCAGGCTGTGTGATCAGCACCCCAAGGGAGATAAGGAAAACAAAGTAGCAGCCTCTCCTGCTTTCAGGAAGCGGGCTTGTTCGCCTTAAGCCTGGTGTGCTATTTAACTCAACACAGCTGCAAACAAGATTAGACTTGAATGATTGATTTCCTTTTAAAATAGAACATGAAACAAAAGCATTTTTGTTGTTGTTGTCACTGTGGGCAAAGCAACGGCAGTGCCTGTGGAGAAAAACAATTCCAATACACAAGTTCCTTCCGCTTTCGCTTAAATGACTTGTTTAAAACACAAAACACTAAACCTAGGAAGGCCAGTTAGAAATATTTCTATGTTCCCATTTTATGGAGGAGGAAACTGAGACCTGAGGAGGAAGAAGGACTGACCCCCAAAATCACACAACAATGACAAAGCCAAAATCTAGAAGTAAGTTTCCTGTCTCCTGGGTCTACTCAGATATCTGTGATATGGAGAGGGAGAAGGTCTTTGAATCAAAGATTCTCAATACCTGAGCTCCAGATTTTATCAAACTACAAATTGTGTGACTTTGGGCAAGTCATTTTTCCTTGCTTCACTTCCCTCATCTTTGAAATAATGGGTTTAGAATGAATGACCCATAAGACTCTCAGCAGCAAAATTATCNGCCACTTACTCAAATCTTAAGCTGCAAGGAAAATTTCTAATGCCCTTGCTCCACTATCATGAACGTGTGTAACACTTGTTTATTGACACTGACTGTTACTTTCCATAAGGTCTAACCATGTCTAGGGAGCATTAAATCTTACTTTTGTTTAATTTGGACTTGGAGTAAATTAATCCCCATTTAGTGGGAAAATCAACCTTTGTAGTCTAAAAAAATTAGGCTTTATATTATACCAAGATAGCCATGCCCTCACTGGCCCTGGCTTTGTCCTCTTCTGTGTGTCACTGTGATTCTGAGTTCCCTGACCCTTGCCTCATTCTACTTACTCTGCTCTCATATAATTTCCCCCTTCCAGGAATTTTTGTTAAGGGAAGAAAACAGCAGCAAGAGGTAGGAAAATCCTACAAGGTTTCCTAATTAAAAAACATAGTTGAAATTTAAGCCATAATATTATCATGACTTAATTGCAATATAAATTAAGGAATCTGTAAAGGAAATACCCATAATTAGAATACATTTTTTCTATAATCATTATCAAAAATAACTTGAAAACCTGACATTTCTTTGAAGATTTTTACATTTATAATTATTAATATATATGAGTCCTCAAAATATATTGGTATATTCAAATGATTATTATTTGTAAAAATTATTCTGATTTAATATAATTTAGAATTGTCTTAATTCTCTTGTATATATTCTTTTAGTCAATGATATATCCAATCAAGTGGTACTGAATTCCTATTAAGTATACTCTACACTTTCACTTTTCACTTTCATGCTTTGGAGAAGATGGCAACTCACTCCAGTGTTTTTGCCTGGAGAATCCCAGGGATGGCAGAGCCTGGTTAGCTGCCATCTATGGGGCTGGACAGAGTCAGACACGACTGAAGCGACTTAGCAGCATGCATTTTTGTAGGAAATAGAATGATAAATAATACACAGTTATTGATCCCACAGAATTGCAATTCATAGTTGAAATTATGTTCATATAATATTATATCAATCCAATTTCTGTAGAAAGGAACATAATTTATAGCCAATCATGATGAATTCTACGAATTTTAAAATATGTGTCATTCCTATTTTCAAGAGCTGGTATTAAATATTATCCAATAAAACAATTCATACAGAAATCTCTATTTTTGAAAAAACAAAGTATTGATTACTATGCTTTATTTAGATAGTTCTTTTGACTCGTACCCACCTCCATATCCCCATATGTATTTGGGAAGGAAAGAGGAGCTCCTGTCAGCTGTCATATTGGAGACTACTCAAGGGAAAATCCATAACACTGTTTATTAGTGATGTGAAAGTTGCTTAGTTGCATCCAACTCTTTGAGAGCCCATGGACTGTAGCCCTCCAGACTCCTCTGTCCACAAGGATTCTCCAGGCAAGAATACTGGAGTGGGTTGCCAGGCCCTCGTCCAGGGGATCTTCCCAACCTAGAGATCAAATCCAGGTCTCCTGCACTGGTAGGCAGATTCTTTACCACTAGCGCCATGTGGGAAACCCTGTTTTTAACTAGAGATGGTTCTTATCTAAAATGTTTGCCTTGAATATCAAATCTGGGGAAATTATCACTCAGCTTTCACTCTTCTAGAGGCATGACAGGAATCAGAAGTATTTCATACCACTGAGGTCTGCTGACATTATTGATTTGATCCAAAATCTTATTTTTCTCTCCAAAGAAAACATTATTCTAGCTCTGCTTTCTTTAATATATAAGTTAAGGTTGATGGCTTAAGATTATTTTCAGAGAGGATGCTTGTAGTTCAAATGATTTAGCTACCATTTCATATTTTATATGGAGAAGAAACTGGCAACCCCCTCTAGTATTCTTGCCTGGAAAGTTTCATGGACAGAGAAACCTGGTGTGTACAATCCATGGGGTCTCAAAGAGTTGGACATGACTGAGAAACTGAGCATGTGCACATCCATCTACTATAAGATAATCAAACATTATTATTATTACAATATTATTGCAAGGTAATCAAACATTAGCTGGGCTCCAATATAGTCCTCCTTCCCTTTACTCCTTTGGGACACTGGTCGGAAAACCACTGTTTCCTTATATTGCAAAGACCAAATAAGTAAAGCAAATTTAAAAAACCCAAATAAATGAAACTATTTAAAAAACTAACTCTCCTTTCTTCCTCATCCATGTTAATTCCCTTCTACCTCAAATTACTTTCTGGAAGTGGTTTTTATGTTTCTTAGAGACTATTTATGTATACATCCATACTAGTACAGGGAAAATTGTTCCTGATAGATCTCATACTTTTCCCATTTGAAGATTTACTCATTTTCACATGTCACTTAGAGTTTATCCATTCTCTTAGATAGGCATTTTCCCTATGCATCTGAGCATCATAGGAAGATAAATTCTACACTTGATTACCTTAGCTGGTTATTCAGTCACAGAAAGCCATTATTCTTACCATTTTTCAAAAGTGTATAGATTCTATGGGGGGTGAAATTTTAAGATGTAAGTATACTGTTTTTCTCGGAGAAGGTAATGGCACCCCACTCCAGTACTCTTGCCTGGAAAATCTCATGGACAGAGGAGCCTGGTAGGCTGCAGTCCATGGGGTCGCTACTAGTTGGACAGGACTAAGCGACTTCACTTTCACTTTTTTCTTTCATGCATTGGAGAGGGAAATGGCAACCCACTCCAGTGTTCTTGCCTGGAGAATCCCAGGGACTGGGGAGCCTGGTGGGCTGCCGTCTCTGGGGTCGCACAGAGTCGGACACGACTGAAGCGACTTAACAGCAGCAGCAGTATACTGTTTTTCTACACTCAAATTATGTTCCCCTCGTCATAGAAATTGACCAGTGAAGTGTGCTGCTTACTTTTCAGAACCCATGTACACATATATAGTCCATTAAGTTATTATATATAACATGGGTCAGGAAAACATATTGTGAAATGTTGCTTTTATTTAAATCCCCACTATTTGGTGGCAATAATGGTAAAGAACCAGCCTGCCAAAGCAGGTTAGATGTTAGAGACGTGGCTTCGATCCCTGGGTTGTGAAGATACCCTGGAGGAGGCCACAGAAACCCACTCCAGTATTCTTGCCTGGAGAATCCGCATGGACAGAAGAGCCTGGTGGGCTTCAATCCAGTGGAGTCGGATAGACTGAAATGACTTCGGCATGGCTCACATTTTCACTGTATGGCTTCAAGATTTTTAACTTCTTTATTGCCCTCTGGTGGTGGGTTCTGTGAACTGCATATTTAGAAGTCGACTGAATGATTTCCAGGAACTAAGTGGGTCAGGTACAAATTAAAGCGTGGATGATAGGAACCATTCAAATTTATTGAAGCTAATCATGGATATCAGTAGCCTGCCTGTTGTTTCTAAAAATATAAAGTATTTGTTCTTCTGTTATCAAACAGTCATTTCTTGAAAAGGAATATATATCCTTGTTTGCTTGTAATAAATGGAGAAGGAAATGGCAACTCACTCCAGCGTTCTTGCCTGGAGAATCCCAGGGACGGGGGAGCCTGGTGGGCTGCGTCTATGGGGTCGCACAGAGTCGGACACGACTGAAGTGACTTAGCAGCAGCAGCAGCTTGTAATAAAAGCACAATAATGGAAGACATTCTTCTTTTACACCAAATATATACTCTGAAAATATGTTAAAATAGGAATCGAGCTTTTCAAATTATCCTTTCAAGAATAAAACTCCACATATAATATCAACTTATGATTTAATTTTGCCTTAAATTTAAATATCTGTTGATTAAATGTGATACATTATAATTTCAGATGATTTTCTCCTTTATATTGTTTCTCTTCAATGTGGAGTGGGAGGTGGGGGGTGGTTCAAGATTGGGAACTCATGTACACCTGAGATGAAAAAGAAAAAAAAAAAAGAAATACATGTGAGTGTCTAACGTGAGGTAGGGAATTCTCTTTGAAACTGGGACATTGGTAAACTTGATTTTGACTTAGCAGAGCGGTTGAGACTGTGTTGATGACTTCTCCCCAAAGCTGTGGGAGATGGTGGGTGGGGAGAGGTCAGATTCGTCTCTGTGCTCTACAAGTTTTCTTTGTGAAACTGTCAACCTCCAGTGTCAGAAATGACTTCTTATATTTAGACATTAAATGTTTTCTATTAAAGTGCAAGTATTTTAAAAATCTATAAAATATGTGGTATTCTATATTTTCTTTATTATTAAAAGCTAAGCTTTACCTGAGCAGACTTTATATATGTGTACATGAATTCATATGTGTGTGTATGTGTGCTGCACACACACGTCTCTGTGTGCGTGTGTGTGTGTGTGTGTGTAGGCCTATTGATGATACAGAACAGATTCTGGACAGGAAATAGCAGAGGCATGTGACAAGGGAAAAGAATATAAAGGACCACTTCATCTACTTAATTCATCCTCTGACCTGAGTATTGTCTTATTTTCCATCGTCCTTTGTCGATATTATTACTAAACACCCAGGGTTTCTAGGTACCTCTGTAAGGTTTACAATCCTATCAATATCCCGCGGAACCTTGACGTTTTGCCCATTGTTTTTCTTTCCCTAAGAGTTTTTCTCTTAGCTCTGTCATGAAGTAGGTACTGTTGTGAAGATCTGTGCTCACCTGTTAAATAGAAACTACTCATTTAACTGTTGAAACAAATAAACGTTATCTTGAGTCAACTGCAGGGCACCTCCAGTCTCCACAGAGCAGAGATACTTTGGGACAGGAAGGTCTTTTAGTTTTCTCTTAAAATACAAAGTTATTGAGCAATTCTAAGATTGCTTATCCCCTCCGTAAGCATTTGCTTATCCCCTCACAGGGACACCAAATAGCCCAATAGCTCTTATACTGAAGTCAAAAGGAAGAATAACACGGGAACAAAAATCTATATTTAAAATCTGTGTCTTATTTTTCTTTTCTCCTGGCACATGGTAGGTAATCATTAAATATTCTCTTGGTAAATACTAAAAATACAAAAGATATTTCATTTACTAGGGGTCATAAAATTTCAACTTTTCTTTTGGTGTCAGGCTTGATGATGAAAAATTTGGAAACTTCTGACGCATATTAAAGTTCCTGATTTGGGAACCACAGGGTTTAGACGGGAGAAGTTGCCAAAGCACTGTAAGTAGAATAAAGGCATTTATGTAATTCGTTCATATAATCTCATTTATTGGTTTTCATCACCTAACTTTGAAAAGTTGCCTGAGGCTGTCTAGGATTTGCAATAAGAATCACAGCTGCGCTGTCCCTGCCCCCTCCTCTCATGTGGGAACAGCTCCTCCACAGCAATGCTAACATAGGTCCATGACTCTCAGCCCACCTCAGTGCTGCTCAAGGCAGTGGCTTTTCTCCACCAGCCTCACCCTGTTCCATTTGAGTCCTTTTTTTCCTTTTTAGCTTTATTGAGATGTAATTGACATGTAATACAGTGTAAGTTTAAGGTGTAGTAGTAGCTGTAGTATTAGTTGCTCAGTTGTGTCCAACTCTTTGTCATGTCTGACTCTTTGAGATCTTATGGACGGTAGCCCACCAGGCTCCTCTGTCCATAGAATTCTCCAGGCAAGAATACTGGAGTGAGTAACCATTCCTTCTCCAGGGGATACAACGTTATAATTTGATACAAGTATATATTGCATAATGATTACTACAATAAGGTTAGTTAACACATCCATCACCTCACACAATTAATTGCCTTTTTTGTGTGTGCATGGTGAGAACAGGTAAGATCCACTCTCTCAGAAACTTTCAAGTACACAATAGAATACTGTTAACTATAGTCATCATGCTCTACATTAGGTTCCCAGGATTTATTCATCTTTTAACTAGAAAGTTTGTACCCATTGACTAACATCTGTTGAGCTCACTGTACTTATCTGGGAATCACTATACTGAAAGTAGAGAAAGGGGCTAGGGAAGTTAAAAGACACAAAAAATCTAAATATGATCGCTTTGCAGAATCTTAAAGGTCAGGCAACAGGTTTATTTCTAATAGTTTTAAAAAGAGAAGATGCGCTGTGGTTTAATGGTCCACTCTGGAATTCAAATTCTAACTCAGGTATAGTCTGAATTCTGGCCCACCTTGAGTGACACTGAAGGATCATTTCTCAGCACATAACCAGTGGTTTTCTAATTTTATTATTTTATCCTAGTGAATAACATTGATGAGGGGTTTTGAAATTGCTATATTCTGTAAAAGGATTTGACTTTGTAGTGATACCAAACCTTGGAAAATAAAGGAAGGAGAGATTGGTGAATACTTGACAGATTATTATAGTTATAATTGATCGTTTCATAGGGAAATATAGAGAATGGATCCTTTAGGAACCTGAATGAATACTTTCTATCAAGTCTATTTCTACTTTACAGGTTAGTTTATCTCAAAAATTATAGGTATAAATATTGTATGTTTTGATACAATTTATTTTAACACTTCTCTCAATTATGCATTTGAATGGTGAACAATTCACAAGCAACTATGCAGTCAATGGATTGGCCAGTGGCTTTGAGATAATTTATTTTATAGTCTGGGATTTCCAGTGTCATCTTTATTCTCCCATTTATACTCTACTTCATATTATTATTATTATTATTATTAGTAATGTCATTATTATCTGGGGGCTTCCCTGGTGGCTCAGACAGTGAAAAACTTGCCTGCAATTGATGAGACCCGGGTTCAATCCCTCGGTCAGGAAGACCCCTGAAGGAGGGAATGGCAACCCACTCCAGTACACTTGCTAGAGAATCCCATGGGCGGAGAAGCCTGGCTGGGGGTTGCAAAGAGTTGGACCCGACTGAACGATTAACACTTTCAAATTATTATTTAGTTAGAATAGAGTTGTGTATAATTTTTTACTGTCAAACCTATTCTAGGCACCACACATTTTGAAAGCACTGATGTTGGGGTCAATTTGATGTTTATGAGACTAGTCACTGCTCTTAAAGGAGTTTGTGTTCTACATATATAATTACATATGTAACAACCTGAAAGTGAAAATGTTAGTTGCTTCGTCGTGTCTGACTCTTAGTTTCCCAGGCTCCTCTGATCATGGAATTCTCTAGGCAAGAATATGGGAGTGAGTTACCATTCCCTCCTCCAGTGGACCTTTCTGACCCAGAGCTTAAACAAGTCCTGTTCTCCTGAATTAGCAGGCAGATTCTTTACCACTGAGTCGCCAGGTAAGCCCGACTATAGGTTTAAAAGACCTCAGTTTGCTCATATTTCAAGCACTTGTCATTGAATTCAAGGAATTAATCCAGTAGGATTTCCAACTGTGTGGCTTATGCCGATTTGCATTCCCTTCATGCTTATGTATCCATGGTGCTCTTTTGGCCCACGTTATTTACTGAGAGTTGGTAGGTAGATTTAGAGCACTGAGCAAATTCAGGTTTGATTTTTTGGGAATTTTACTTTGCACATAATATTGATTAATTCCAAAAGGAATTAAAAAGTGTTTGTCTTACTGTGATGTTGCAACCATTAATGACCAATGCATAGATCTATTACCTTATTACAGTACCCATTGGTGATATTCTACTAATTAGATTATTAGTATTCATTTACTAGATAGAACATTATTTCATCAACTATTTGGTTTCCTTGAGTTACAGTTTAATTAGGAAAGACAGAATAAATTCTTTTATTTTATGAAGAAGTTTTTTGAAAAAAAGGAAAAAGAGAGAGAGATTGAGTCCAGAGAAGCTTCCAAGGAGGACCAATTAGGCATTTTTTTTTCTTTGTTGTTTTCACTGAGGTTGTTATAAATATCAGTGCACAGATTGTCCCCTCGTAGGTTCATGGATCCTGTTCAAGTTAGCTCTTGAGTCCTTCCGACACATCCACGGTAGTATTTGATAATCTTCCCAGCTCTCTTGTATGACAAGATATAACAGGAACATCTTGTTCATTCCTCCTACTGGACTTGAAATCAGCATTTCTCCAAGGAGACATTATTCACTGTGTTTATTCCAACTTGTGTTCCTTCTAGTTTAACCTTCTTTTAAGTCAGGACTTTTTTGTTTTTTTTTTAAGAATTTGCTCACTGAATTCTTTCACCTTTTCAAATCTTCCTATTTTCCAACTACTTCACTTCTTAGTTTTTCTAACTGCCTTTTCTGTATTTTTTTAAATAAAAACACAGTCTCTTTCTTAAAATTTCTTTCTTTTTTTTTTTGAAATATCAGGCAGAAGATTTTATTTGTTCTTTGGAATATATTTTTGTCATGCTTTCAGGATTTGCTGGAAATTTCTTCTCATTTTTCTTTTTTTTTCTTACTAATTTTCTATGAGAAATGAATGGAATACTCTTCAGCTGCTTATTTCTAAATGAAATAAGTTTCCACTTTAGGAAAGAGGCATAGACCAGAATATAATTTTTAGCTTTAAAACTCCAGGTTTCAGTATCTTCTATTGTTTTCATGACATACTTTAAAAAGCGACCCTAATAATTTCTAACATCTTCTTCCTCTGCCCTCCTATTCCTTTTTATCCAGGCCTCCTCTTGCCTGTCCTTGTTGAGTATGAGAATTTGTTCTGGAAGGGTCTTTTGGTTTGGTAGGTGTCAATGTTTCTTTGATCCCAGAGTGCAAGGCCCTCTCAGAATGTTCTGAAGTGCTTGCTCTCACTTGGAAAGTGGCGCCTGCAATGTTCACTCCGTTTCACAGCTTCTGCGTCTGCTCTCAGTGTTTTTAAATCTTTGAGTTCTTGAATCACAGGACTCTCTGGCTCTCCTGAAAGGTAAAATCACCTTTTCTTCCCTCAACTTTCTCCCACACTTTGTGATACACACATGTATGTCTTTTTCCTATTGATTTGTTCCTCACTGGTTGTATGTTGCAGTTCACATGGACCCCTTGTTGTAGATGTTGTCTGTAGATTTTTTGATCTTGCTATCATAGATGCTTTTCTTTCTTTTCTTTGGCAGAGTTGTGCCTATTTATGGGATGGGTGGGATATTCAGAGATAAAAATCTTCTCTGTAGCCAGCATCATTTCCACAGAATGTTCTGCCATTCATATTTAAAATAAAATGATAGGAACCATTATCCTCATCCTTACAATAATCATTACATTGGTTCAGTCTCCTTTTCCAGTCTTCAGGGTTTGAACATATTGATAAGATTGGGCAATGCCTTTCTGTACCAGCTCCCTCCTAGTTATGACAGTCTTGTTCTCTAGACACAGTCTTCATTACAGATAGGGAATTTAGAAAATAAGGAAACTGTGGTTTATTAGCTGAAAGTGGAATTATGTATTATTTTTTTCAGGTAAAAATGTCTTTAGTCCAAAGTTTTAAAATGAATATTGAAAAAATATCCTGGAATCATTTTGCAAAGGTGAATGCCACATAAGTACACTAGGACTGAATCTAAGGAGTAACAAATTTTTAGAGCCTCCACATTTATAAATTTACTACAATTCTGCATTAATTCTTAAGCTGACTGAAGAAAATAGTTTTGTGATAAAAATATGATTTTATTAATATATTTTATAAGTTCATAAAACTTTTAAGGCTATATCAGCCTTATCAGTTGTTATTTCTTTTCTAGAATCTTGGATAAAGGAACATTTATTAAAAGGAGAATATGGTATGAAAATGGGGACTCCCAGGTGGCTCAGTGGTAAAGAATCCACCTGCCAATCCCTGAGTCAGGAAGATCACCTGGAGAAGGACATGGCAACCCACTCCAGTATTCTTGCCTGGAGAATCCCATGGACAGAGGAGCCTGGCTGGCTACAGTCCACGGCGTTGCAAAGAGTTGGATATAACTGAACAACTGATCACGCATGCACATGGTATAAAATGGGAAGCTAATCTAACAGTGAAGAGAGCTGTATCTATTCCTGTGTGATGAGCCACTCCTAAACTTGGTGGTTTCAAACAGTAGGTATTTTATCGCCACAAAATTTGGGAATCAACAGATTGGGTTGGGACCTGCTGGGTGGATCTGTGTTACTTTTACCTGAGGTGACTACTGAGGCTGTTGTCATCTGGCTACTGGACCAAGGCTGGTTTTTCACGTGTCTGGCCCTTTTGTGCTGGTTGTGGGCTGGGCCAGGTGTCTTCACTAGACTAGACAGGCTTCCTAACGTGGCAGAGTTCCAAGAAGACAAGTCGTAATGCACAAGTACTATTCAAGTTTCAGCACTTGAAATGCCACTGGGTTAGAGCAAGTCACATGGCCAAGCCCAGGCCAATGTGGAAGGGACCCACACAGGGTGAGGAAAAGGAGACATTTGCATTGGCTGCCAATAGACTAACAAACTGCTGCAATAATTGTGTAAAGAAAATACTCCTGAGGACAAATTGTTAAAAAATAAAAAAAATGTGTGGAGGAGGGGATTTAGCAGGGGAGCAAAGGCAGTAATCAGAGGCTACTGAAATGTGAAGATTCTTGTATTTTTTGAAAACCCACTGGGATTAAAGTTGTTACACAGCCATGTTCTGACAGCAGAAGAAATTTCCAATTGACCATCAGGGAAGTCTAGCCCTCTTTTTCTAGCTCTTCAATTTTTACGTTCCTTTGATTCAGCATATATTTAGAATGAATAATGGCTTTCTAGAAATTTTTTAGTTTATTTTTTCAAAAGATATATTGACCTCACTTCTATCTACTATGCCACAAAAATGCCATTCAAAAACATTTCCTCTGTAAAATCTGTTGAATCACTTACCAGCTGAAATCCTATATATAAACCCAGTAACAAAGAGGCGTTAAGAATCACACTTCATCAACATTTAAATATTAATAGTATCCTCCCTCCTCTAAAACTGAAACTAGAATTCCATCTGATTCCTAAAGGGTTATTTTCTTCTGTGACAAGGCCTGACTGAGGCCATTGCTTGGTAGTGGAATGTGAGCATAGAGGTCCCTGTCCCAGTGCCCTTTGATTCTCACTCACATTTCCTGGGTGAATGTGATGGGTGGGCATTCCCTGTGGCTCTGTCCACCAATATTGTTCCTGGGGAAGGTTAATGGCGTGAGACACTTGAAAGCCTAACCAGAAAATTATTGACATCTCAGGTTTCCTATCAAGGTTATCAGATATCCCCCAGTAATTTCTTAGTTTGCACAATATAGAAACACTGATATTGAGCTTAGGAAAGCATGTCATTTAAACAGACACAGAACACTACAGAGCTGCATAAAATTCGTGACATTAAATAAACTGTAGTATAAATTGATCTAATATAAGTAAACTAATAATTATGAAACTATTGTTTGCTTCAGAAGTAGTGGTTACTGATAACTTCAAAGCTGTTTCTAGAGTTCACTAGGAGGAGCAAGTATTTGCTGTCCGCTTATTTTGGGGGAAGCCTGTTCCTTAGTTTGATGGTGATTTGGTTTATGAGTGTGTATATATATATACACATACAGTATAGTGAAGTTGCTCCGTTGTGTCCGACTCTTTGCGACCCCATGGATTGTAGCCTACCAGGCTCCTCTGTCCATGAGATTTTACAGGCAATAGTCCTGGAGTGGATTGCCATTTCCTTCTCCATGGGATCTTACCAATCCAGGGATCAAACCCGGGTCTACCGTATTGTAGACAGATGCTTTACTGTCTGAGCCCCTATATGTATATATAGTAACCATTGCTGGTTCTTCCTTTCCATAGTCAATGTGCCATTATAGTTCTATCCTCTTAAGATCTGGATATCTGTTACTGCTACTGATGGTTGGAGCCTGGGAGAATGTGAGCACATGATAAGTCACTTCCATCACTTCAGTCTTTGCAACACCATGAACTGCAGCCCACCAGGCTGCTCAGTCCATGGGATTCTCCAGGTAAAAATACTGGAGTGGGTTGCTGTGCCCGCCTCCAGGGGATCTTCCTGACCTAGGGATTGAACCTGTGTATCTTACATCTCCTGCACTGGCAAATGGGCTCTTTACCACTAGCACCACCTGGGAGGAGGAAAATGGTGCACCAAATGTAATCAAGTGTTAAAACTGTTTAGCATACTCCTGAGAACTTTTTATCTACTATAATCTTAGAAATAATAATTAAAATTACTTATTGCCTGATCAGTGGGACTACAAGTAAATTTTGGAAGCATCTGTGTTTCAGTTATTTCAACGGATGGATATTCCCTGGTATTAACTCTATATCCCTTCATCGGGAAAAGAGAGACCTTTCTCTCTTGAAGCAGTTTTATTGTTTCTGGGGCATTTTCAGTTTTCTCTTATTAGACACTTGTAAAATTTACTGTTGTTGTTGTTTAGTCACTAAGTTGTGTCTGATTCTTTTGGGACCCCATGGACTGTAGCCTGCCAGGCCTCTCTGTCCACGGGATTTTCCAGGCAAGAACACTGAAGTGGGTAGCCATTCCCTTCTCCGGCAGTTCTTTCCAGCCCAGGGATTGAACCCTCATCTCTTGCATTGGAGGTGGATTCTTTACCTCTGGGCCATTAGAGAAGCCCTGAAAAACTTATACATACAAACTTATACATATGCATAAAAAGCAAGGGATAGAAGCCTCATCAGAGGATACTGTTTTGTAATAGACACACAAGAGAGATAATATTCTCTGATTGCATGTGCCTCCCTAGCCCATCTCCTTTGTGGAACCTTCACCATTCTGACTTTCTCAGTAGCACACTAATTGGGCAGAACCCCACATTGGCACCATTAGGGAACACTGAGGGTCACTCTGGAGACTGTGGTTAGAGCTTATGCACCCAAAGTGCACAGGAAAGAAACAGATCTGTTTAATGTAATACTATGTTTTTCTTAATTAGCACTTATTCCCTGTAAGAGGTTGATTTCTGCTTTGACAGGGAGTAATCTAACTCTATATCTGCCCAAACCATAAAATTAAGGTTCACATACCTTAGCTTTTCATCTGACTGGAAGAAATGTATGAAATTTAAAGTTATTTTAAAATTGCTGCCGTTTAGAATGCCTGAAGCCCATTAGCTGAGCTTGTTAAAGGACAGTGTTAATGAGGGTACTTTTACTTTCTTTTTTTCCCTGCCACTGCACAAATTCTCTGTCCAAAGTGTGCCCTGTTTTCCACAATAGAAACAGGAGGAAAAGTACAAGTCTGTTACCATTAAGTGTGCGGCTGCTGCTAAGTTGCTTCAGTCGTGTCCTACTCTGTGCGACCTCATAGACGGCAGCCCACCAGACTCCCCCGTCCCTGGGATTCTCCAGGCAAGAACACGGGAGTGGGTGGCCATTTCCTTCTCCAATGCATGAAAGTGAAAAGTGAAAGTGAAGTCGCTTTCACTCAGTGTCCGACCCTCAGCGACCCCATGGACTGCAGCCTTCCAGGCTCCTCCATCCATGGGATTTTCCAGGCAAGAGTACTGGAGTGGGGAGACAACTACAAATACTTCTTTCCAAAGTTAACATTGAGGGAAGCCTTTGTGGGAAAGAACTTCCTCTCTTTGCAGAAATGCAATACAAATGCCAGTTTTATTCTCCACAATTTCATGACTAGAAAAATAATTTCATGGGCCATGCTTTTTATTGGCATTCTAATAACATATACAGTGTTTACAATAAGCAATAAAGAGGAGATTTTCAATGTAATGTTTCAAGGAGCATTTCCTAGAGGTAGGATCCAGTCCCAACTTTGAGAAATTAACACACTATGAGATCAAAGAATCACTTGCAAAAATTTTCATTGTAAGATGTTTTTCCTTCATACTAGTTTCCTAAAGACACATTGTTACTTCTTGGTAGTTTATTAGTCAGAAGTGACTCTGTGGTAGCCATTTGCTGCTGCTGCTAAGTCACTTCAGTCATGTCTGACTCTGTGCGATCCCACAGACAGCAGCCCACCAGGCTCTGCCGTCCCTGGGATTCTCCAGGCGAGAACACTGGAGTGGGTTGCCATTTCCTTCTCCAATACATGAAAGTGAAAAGTGAAAGTGAAGTCGCTCACTTGGTAGCCATTTGAGGAAGTACTAACTCTTGAATAAATGTCTAGTGACCTTAATATTTGTGATAAAAACCTCTTGGTTTCAGAGCCTTGCATAAATTTCCTCTGAATAAATTTAATAAGGTCTTTCTAGCAATTAATCTAAAAGCAGATTTAAAAATTTACTTCTGAAGCTGTTTTGTTAAGTAATTTTTGGTCACTTCTCTTTCTGATTGGTGCTTCTCTTTTGCCAAACAAATCTATCCCTGGCTTCTTGATCAGTTGGTATTTCTTGAGATAAGAGCTCACCCCTTCTTTGGGGAAACTTCAGTCCTTGAAATAAAACTTCATTCAAACCAGATCTTCTAATGTCAGCGTAATGCAAATCAGTATGTTATGGTGTGGTTTAGGATGGGTTGTAGCTCAAGTAGATTGAATTATGTTTCTGTGTCACTTTGAACTGGTGGCTCAGAGTTTTAGTAGAGAATCCACCTGCAAAGTGGGACACCTGAAGGGAACGGCTACCCACTCCAGTATGCTGGCCTGGAGAATTCCATGGACAGAGGAGCCTGGGGGGCTACAGTCCATGTGGTTGTAGAGTCAGACATGACCGAGCAACTTTCACTTTTGAACTGTTTTATTTGAACATTATCTTATCTTCTGTTCTGTAAAAACACCATCATCACTCATCTACTAATTATTATACAATTAAATGCTGCCTTTTGTTTACTTTCCCCTTTCCATCAGAAGACTCTTTTCCACTCTAGGCTTTGATCTGAGTTCTAATTCATCAGATTGTAGCCAATACACTTCTGATACAGATATGGATTCCAGTTCTGGCTTCATTAGGTATAATTTAGCCTCTGATACTTTCATACCAGAGCTGGCAATGACAAACTTCTTGCTTCTTCTTTTTCCAGGGTTCTTTGCATTTTAACAGAAGATCACAGCATTGTAAGTAGAATAGGGATGGGGTGGAAGGGAAGAGAATGAACACATACTTTTAGGAAGGTCTGAAATGCAAATCACATGGAGGTAACTGCTTGAGATGGAAGCACCCCTACATGAGTACTGTCGATAAAAGTAACACAGGGAGGCAAACATAACTTGTTCACCAAATATTCTTCTTTAGAAGTACAGAATTTACAAGAAAGTGTCATTGCAAATAAATATATTTGTTTTCCTAACAGAAGATACTTGCATACTAGCAGTAAATGTCTGGGCTTCCAGGATAGTACAATGGTAAAGAATCCACTTGCCAATGCAGGAGACATAAAGAGATGTGAATTCCATCCCTGAGTTGGAAAGGTTCCTTGGAGAAAAAAACGGCAACCCACTCCAGTATTCTTACCTGGGAACCCCTGTGGACAGAGGATCCTGGTGGCTACAGTCCAGGGGGTCACAAAAGAGTCAGACACACCTGAGCAACTGAACAACACAAACTAAATACCCGCTTGATAAGAATCTACGCTCTTGAGGACCTTCTGTGTCCCTAGTGTTCTATGTCCACTAAGTTTTATGAACACTACATGGAGGAGAAGACTGACTGAGTCTCAGAGACCAGAAGTAAGAGACAAATTCAAGAGCCTTTGCAGCGTCCATCACACCCATGACTCCGATCGACTTGTGCTGTGCATCCAGCGAGGTGCTTAGAATATCAGAATGAATATATCTCTTCAAGAGGTTTTTAACAGACATTAGATAATAAACTAGTACAACACCTACTGAATAGAACACGATGCTCTGTTTAAAGCAGAACCAGAGCAAATGCTCATTTAATATCATTTAAATCACCTCTAAATTCCTTTTGGAATCAACGTGCTTCTACTTGGGAGTATTTTCTTATTTTTTCCTAGTTCCTTTTACTTGTACCTTCTTTATTTTTTTCCTTTCCCTTGTGAAATGTTTAAGGTCTCAAAAGTAATTACTTCTTAAAGAAAGTTTTCACGGACACTAAGTGCTGTGCTACATAATGGGAGCCGTAAGCACAGAGTCTGCTAGCATTTGGAGTGGTGTAATACATATACCAGGTTGAATCAAGTGGGAGAGAAGGTTAATCATTCTTGTAAATTGGCAGTATTGCTGGAGGTGGATTAATATGCTTTTTGAATCCCTTATGTGCTGTAAAGCTCCTTGATCACAGTCTGAATTAGAGGTGTCTCCTGGGGTCAGTTGGGCCCAACATCCTTAGTCTTCTTTGGTCATATTAGGTGATAGTGTTCTTATTTTGCTCTGTAATCTATGTTAGTGGAGTTTTGACTCAGCCAGGTTCTAACATGGGCATCCAGAATGCGAAAGAATCTCTACTGGTGATTAATCATAACTCTTTTCATTGTGAATATAGTCCTTCCCCTAGGTAAGGCAGGAACAGTATGAACATAGAATGTTCTGGTGTGTCTGTGGAAGCTGGAGTGCTCTCGACCTGTCAGTTCCCTGGCAGAGCAGCTTCACCCAGAAACCAGAGAACAAAATGTGAAATTGGCACCAGCCGGCGTCTCATTGCACAGGATCTCCCTGTTTAAATTTGACAACCAGAACATTTTACAGTTTGACATTCCTGCAATCTGGTTTGCTTTAGTTTCTTCTTTGAGATGAAAACTCTGAGAAGCTTGTTAAAAAATCTTGACTTCTAATGATGAGGCTTAAACAGAGCTATTGAGTCTTCAATCAGGAAATATTGACCAATGCTCTCCATTCCCCCAGGTGCTATAGTAAAGACTCAGACACATCTCGGATAGTGGCCTTGCTCATTCACTGTGTTTATAAGACTTTTCTCTAAAGGTAACCAGCACTCAGGTAAAGACAATACATTGATTTGAGTCTGAGGTAAACAAAGCTGACTGGTCTGAGCCCTTCAGTTGCCAGAATTATTTCAATTCAGGTAGTAATTTCCCCAGACCAACAGAAATAAGTCCTAACACCTTTCTATTTTTTTAAAATATTTTTATCACAATATTCCTTGCCTCTTTGACTTCTATGAGGGGAAAACTAGCATAAGTAACTGAAATATGATTAGGTTCTATGGGTAAATACAGATAATTATGAATGCAATTGAAAATAAGGGCCAAAGGTGGAAAAGTGATTCTGAAAGAGGGTATTTGAAAAATAAGTAGAAAAGATTAAACCTGATACAATCGGAATGGAAATCTGGAAGTTTTTCAATAGGTGAGGAGTTGATACATCTTATTTTTCGTTCCTTTTTAAAAAAAACGCTGTCACTTGAGCGCAGGCGGCTGCGGAGCCACCCCACGTCCAAGAGACAGCGGCAGAGAGTCCCGGGCTGTGACGGCGCAGGAACGGCTGAGAGGAGATACCCCACTTCCGAGGTGAGGGGCAGCGGACGAGAGTGCCAGGCTGCAACGGCAGGGAACAGCTGAGAGGAGCCACCCCGCTTCCCACTCAGCGCGGCAGAGAGGAGCTACCCCACGTCGGAGGACAGAGACAGCGGCTGGGAGTCCTGGGCTGTGGCGACGCAGGAACGGCTGAGAGGAGTCACCCCACTTCCGAGGTCAGGGGCAGCGACCGAGAGTACCAGGCTGTGACGGCGCGGGAACAGCTGAGAGGAGCCACGCCGTGTCCGAGGTCAGGGTCGGGGGCTGGGAAGAACCACCCCGTGTCCGAGGTCAGGGGCAGTGACCGGGAAGAGCCACCTCACGTCCGAGGCCAGGGTCTGGGGGCCGGGAGGGCCACCCTACGTCTGAGGCCAGGGTCGGGGGCCGGGAAGAGCCACTGATTGACTAGCACTCAGCACGGGTGGCTGCGACGTCCAGCGCACTCAGCCTGCCTGAGAGGAGTTACCCCACGTCCCCATGTCCGAGTGCAGGGTCAGGGACTGAGAAGATTAACTTGCATCCAAAGATGGTGGCTGTGCTGACGTGGGAGGGCCTGGAGGAGCTGTCCCACGTTGACGGTCGGGTAGGGCAGCAGTGAGGAGACGCCCTTCCTCCAGGGTGGGGAGCGGACACTGCACTTTGCCGGGGCAGCCTATAGTGATACTCCAAGCTCAAGAGAGAAGAAATCCAGCTCCACCCACCAGAACTCCAAAACAAGCCTCCCTAACCAAGAAACCTTGACAAGCCACTGAAACAACCCCGCAAATAGGGAGGAAATTCCATAATAAAGAGAACTCGGCAAATTCCTAGAATATAGAAAGGCCACAACAAACGCATTCTCTTCAGTGTGTTTTAATGAACAGAGCTTATTTAATAAAGTCCAATGTATAAACCTTAGCTTTTATGAATCTTTGGTGCTACACCCTAGTAGACTGCCCTGATATCATACTTGAGGGGTGAAGGGTTGGACAAGGGGATAGAGACAGAGCTCAGGAGAGATGGGAAGGTGTGAAGGAAGATGTGGAGATGAGGAAAGACAAGATGGAGAGAAGCAGAGAGAAGAAAGAGGGTGAGGAGGGAAGGGATGTCTTCCCAGCCTGGGCAAAGTTACCTCTGTCTCAGGAATCACAGCATTCTGGCCAAGCAGGGACCCACCATGTGGGCAGGACTAGAGTCAAGGCAACAGAAACAAGATCAGAAGTCCCTTCCCCACTCTTCTCAACCCTCCCTTCCCTCTCTGTGCTCAGGCCAGTAAGCATTTTCCTTTGAAAAGCACTTTTTAAAACACTTGCTGAATTTGTTTTAAGAAATCTTCATTTCCCAAGGATGTGCTGAGACATCATTACATTAATGTGTATCTGAAGCCACATCTAGATTTTGACCAATATGCAGAAATTAACCCCAACAAAATGTGTAGTAATTTTAAATATGGACTTCGAAGTCATATAAACCTAGGTGTCTTTACCTACCCACTCCTATCTTTGGGAAAGTTCATGAACTTCTGTGAATCTCAGTTTCCTTGTCTATTAAATAAATATTTATTCATTCATTCATTAACATATATTTATTGAGTGCCTGTTATGTGCGAGAAACTATTACTATCCAATAAAAATTATTTACTCTCATGAAGCTTGCCTTCTAACAGGGTAAGCAGACAATAAGAAGATCAAACCAGTCAATCCTCAAGGAAATCAACCCTGAATATTCTTTGGAAACACTGATGCTGAAGCTGAAGTTCCAGTGCTTTGGCCACTTGTTGCAGAGAACCAGCTTATTGGAAGAGACTCCAATGCTGGGAAAGATTGAGGGCAAGAGGAGAAGGGAGTGACAGAGGATGAGATGGTTGGTGGCATCGCTGACTCAATGGACATGAGTTTGAGCACACTCAGGGAGATAGTGAAGGACAGGGAAGCCTAGTGTGCTGCAGCTCATGGGGTCACAACGAGTAGAACACGACTTAGTGACTGAACAACAGCAACAAGCAGACAATAAATAGGATGAAATAGCATAATGTATAGTTCGTTACACAGGGACAAGTAGG
The DNA here is from genome assembly GCA_006410615.1 of Neotragus moschatus. Taxonomy (NCBI): domain Eukaryota; kingdom Metazoa; phylum Chordata; class Mammalia; order Artiodactyla; family Bovidae; genus Neotragus; species Neotragus moschatus. Next base: position 2,613,131 of record SJYA01001822.1, on the reverse strand, counting down.
GAACAACTGGAAGAATGGAGCTGCTGTTACCTAGGATGGGGAAAGCTGCAGGAGGTACCAGAAGAGAAGAAATATCAAGAATTCACTTTTGGGTACATTATGTTTTAGATCCCCAAGTAGATGCAACTGTCAAGTAGACAGTTGCATATACAAGTTCAAGGAAGAAGTGCAGATTAGAGATACATGATTGGAATTTACCAATGAATAAGTAGTATTCAGAGTCCTAAAACTGGAGGAGATAATTCAAAGAGCGATTTTAAAGAAATATGAAAATATTGTTCCACTCATAGGGTTGTTGATGCTGGTAATGTGTGGGTATGTGTGTGTGTGTGTTTGTGTGTGTGAGGTTTGTTGGAGTAATAATAAGAGCTTTATTTATTGTGTGCTTAATATGCATCAAATGTTGTGCCAAGAGCTTTATATTCCTTAACTTATTTAATTTTCTAGGTAGTAGGTGATACTAAGAAAATGTATATTTGCTTAAAGTCATGGAATTAGTAAGTGATAAAATTGGGATTTGAACACAGAACCCATGTTCTTAATCGATATACTTCATCTCATATAATCTAACCTAAAAATCTAATACCCACTGATCATTCTAATACATGATAATCACTTAATTAAATGCCCCCTCCACTACATACTGGGTTTCCATGGTAGCTCAGATGGTAAAGAATCTGCCTGCAATGCAGAAGGCTTGTAATCAGTCCCTGAGTCAGGAAGATCCCTTGTAGAAGGCTACCCACTTCATTGTTCTTGCTTGGAGAATTCCATGGGCAGAGGATTCTGGTGCACTACAGTCCATGGGGATGGAAAGAGTCAGACACAACTGACTCTTTCACTTTCACTTTCCACTTTTCCACTAACAATTTCACTTTCTCATTACATATCAGCTTGTGCCTTGTAACAAAACTTGTTTGACCATGGTTTGAGATTCTGAGTTTCTAGTGAGCATGTTAATAATAATGATGACTCTTCTGCCTAACTAATAGGGCCAAATGAGATTATGGCTAAAGAATTGTATTTCCATACTTGTTACAGAATATCATCTCTACCATTGCAAAATAAGCCTGAGTTTTGTGAATACGATAAAATCAGATCAAATTAGTTCTGCTCATGAAATATATACTCCAGGTGCACAAAGCATTACATGTTAGAGAAATTCTATTGATGTTTGACCTTGACTTGAGACTAGTATTTCAGCAACTGGCTGCTCATAAACTGGAACATACACTGAAATACTTACATGCAGAAATAACAACAGAAAAAAATTCCAAAACGGCAAGAACTTTTAAAATCAATGTTTTGAACTGTTGTTTTCAGTTTCACTGTTGGAAAATCTCAACATTAATTGTCTTTTTAAGTTTCTGGGCTAACATAAAAGTGCTTCAATTAGGTAAGAATTATTTGCTTTCCTATTTCTTGATTTGAATGNAATACTTACATGCAGAAATAACAACAGAAAAAAATTCCAAAACGGCAAGAACTTTTAAAATCAATGTTTTGAACTGTTGTTTTCAGTTTCACTGTTGGAAAATCTCAACATTAATTGTCTTTTTAAGTTTCTGGGCTAACATAAAAGTGCTTCAATTAGGTAAGAATTATTTGCTTTCCTATTTCTTGATTTGAATGTTAGGAAATATTTCTATATGAAATACATATTCCCATAATTATAAAGAGTTTGACACAGGACCTAAACTGTCCACTTTGTGCTTTTTAAGAACTAAGAAACAGGTGGACAAAGTATAGAATTTGAAGTCAGAAGACCAGTATTGAGTTCTAATATGCTGGCTAAGTATTTACACAGCAAGTTTAAAGTATTTCTTTTCTTCTGTTTGCATTATCTGCTCACAGATATGGCAGGGTGATAAGACTCAAGCAGGAGATCTCTTTGATCTTGGGTTATTTCACGACCACCAATAAGAAGAGTTTTGTTAGGAAATTTTCACTCAAAGCAATATAAGATAGAAAATTGTTGTTGTTGTTGTTTGGTTGCTAAGTCGTATCTGATTTCTTGTGATCCCATGGACTGTAGCCCGCCAAGCTCCTCTCTCTATGGATTTTCCCAGGCAAGAGTACTAGAGCGGATTTCCATTTTCTTCTCCAGGGGATTTTCCCGACCCAGGGATTGAGCCCAGGTTTCCTGCTTTGGCAGGCAGATTCTTTAATGCTGAACCACCAGGGAAGCCCCAAGATGGAATATACAGAGCTACAATTGACTAAACATCCACTGCCACCCTCCTATCCCCGAATATATGGTTATCTCTACACCCCATACACTAAGGAGATTTAAAAACATAAATAAAATTTGTGGTCCTTGCTGTCCGACAGCCACAGTCTAAAATCAAAACCACACATACATGAAAAATAACTTAAAAGATTTATAAACTGCACTAGAACAAAATAATATGAGAATGAGCATAATTCCTAATGTGTGAAGGAAACTCAAAATGAGGAAAAATTTTTTATAAAATCACCAGGGAAGTGTGTGGAGAAGTTGATTGGAGATATCTGTATCCATTTGTGTCATTTTTTTTCTACCAGACAATTTATTAGTTTCTGCAACCACAGGCCATAGTTGATCTTTGATAGACATTTCATTGCTCAGTTTCTTCATTCATGAAACTGAAAATCATGCTCATTGTCTCATATAAATCTCTAGCTGACAGTTGGAAAACTAAGAAATACCCCATTTTTTTAGATAAAATGTAGATAAATTTAAATCATATGTCATAGACACTTACATCTATGATAATTATTTTATTTATTTATTTCTTATATTTTTATTTTTGATAGTTATGAGATAGCCCAGTGAGTCAACTTATCTCTGCAGCCTAAACTTAAGACAGATAAAAATAAAAATCTTATGACAAGGTGGATTTACACAGAATTGTGAATGAAGCTTACAGGTTTTTAAACATTTCAGTCAGCATTTTTAATGTACCTGAAGTGGGATGTTGATAAATAAATCAGTAAAGTGCTTCTTATTTCCTTGCAAAGAAATAAGGGTTTGGGGGGGTTTTTTGGTCTGAGAATTAAGGTTTGCTTTAAAAAAAAAAAATCGGGCCCAAAATAATTAATTCCATTGCTGCCAGGAGCATCTGAACCACTTTTCCCCTATGTTAATTGGACAAAAGAGATTTTTTTGGTCAATTCCTAAGTGCCAGATGTAGGAGGAACTCTTCCATCCAATCCTACCTATGGGAAGTGGCCCAGGAAATATTTGTCATATAAATAAATCAGTAAGTGAATGATTCATGTTGCTGCATGGCAAAAATCATCACAATATGGTAATTATGCTCCAATCAAAATTAATTAATTTTTTAAAGAAAAGAAAAAAACAGACATTTATAGGCTGAACATGATCCTTCTCTTTCGAAGGAATGATCTATAAATAGTACTGGGGTTTTTTTTTCCAAATATTTTTGTTTTCTAAAATTAAAANTAATTATGCTCCAATCAAAATTAATTAATTTTTTAAAGAAAAGAAAAAAACAGACATTTATAGGCTGAACATGATCCTTCTCTTTCGAAGGAATGATCTATAAATAGTACTGGGGTTTTTTTTTCCAAATATTTTTGTTTTCTAAAATTAAAATTACAAGAGGGATGGCCAAGAATGCAGAGTTAGGAAGACCCTGAGTTCATCTCCTCACACAAGCACATCAAAAATATAACTACTTAAAGGGCAAATATCTATGAGAATGACCTGAAGACTAGCAGAAAAGATTTTTCACAATTAAAGATATAAAGAAGTAACTACCACAAGATTGGTAGAAGGAGTGGAGATGCAGTATAGTCAAAACCCACACTCGCAGGAGGTAACTCAAAAAGAGAAGGATAATCACACTTGTGTGAGTTTTCTCAAGGAAGTGAGGGGTCCAAATCCCACATGTGGCTTCCTAACTCAAGAGTCCTACACAGAGATGAGCCCCCAAATGGTTGACTTTGAAGGCCAGTGGGGTGTGTTTCCTTAGAGCAGATAGATTTAGTGACAAAGGTGAGTAGCTCTGTGTGTGTGTGTGTGTGTGTGTGTGTGTGTGTGTGTGTGTGTGTGTGTACTCCCAGTCATGTTCAACTCTTTACAACCCCATGGACTCTAGCCCACTGTCTATGGGATTTTCCAGGCAAGAATACTGGAGTGGGTTACCATTTCCTCCTCCAGGGGATCTTCCCAACCCAAGAATCAAATCCATGACTCCTGTGTCTCCTGCACTGCAGGTGAATTCTTTACCACTGAGCCACAGGGAAAGCCCAAGTGTGAGGGCCCCATAGGTTGTATCCTACCTAAAGCCATTTCTCTAAGATCCAGGAAATGACCTACCTAATACACAGAAATAGGCACAGAGAATTAAGCACAATGAGGACACAGAGGAACATGTTCCAAATGAAGGAACAAGACAAGACCTTAAAAGAAGAACTATATGAAGTGTTGATAAGCAATAGCTAATGAACAGTTTAAGGTATAAACTCAGGAGAAAAATGGATGTACACAATGAGAAGTTTAACAAGGAGTTATAAAATATAAAAAACCTTTAAGAGCTAATGGGTACATATCTGAAATAAAAATACATTAGAACGAGTTAACGGATTAAATAATACAGACGAGTGAATCAGCAGACTGCAAGACAGAGAAGTGGAAATTACCCAAGCTGAACCAAAAGAAGGTTTAAAAATAAGGGCAGTTTAAGATACATTTTGGACAACACCAAACATGCTAGCATTGCATTAAAAAGGATCTCAGAAGGAGAAGAGAGGCAGAGGGCTTATTTGAAGAGATAATTGATGAAAACTTCCCTAGCCAGGGAAAGGAAAAATACATCCAGGTGCAGGAAACACAGAGTCCCAGATAAGATAGACACAAACAGATCCACACCAAGACACAATGTAATTAAAATGGCAAAAAGTAAAGAGACAATCTTAAAAGCAGCAAGAGAAAAGCACCTAATTACATATAAGTGAACTCCTATAGGACTATCAACTGACTGTTAAGCAGAAACTTTGCAGGCCAGAAGGGGGTGGCTTGATATTTTCAAAATGATGAAGAGGAAAATCTATAACCAAAAATACTCTATCTGGAAAATCTTATAATATATATAGATATATATTGCATATAATACATATAGGTTGTTATATATGAAACTCATGGTAACCACAAACCAAAAATCTATAATATTAATACATACACACAGACAAAATAGAAAAAGGAAGCCAAACATAACACTGAAGATAGTCATGAAATCACAAAGGAAGAGAACAAAAGAAGAAGAAAGGAACAGAAAGAAAGAACTAAAAAACAACCAGAAAACAAAATGGCACTAAATATACACTTAGCAATAATTACTTTAAATGCAAATGGACTAAATATTTCAATCAAAAGACAAAGANATGCCATGATCTTTGTTTTCTGAATGTTGAGCTTTAAGCCAACTTTTTCACTCTCCTCTTTGACTTTCATGAAGAGGCTTTTGAGTTCCTCTTCACTTTCTGCCATGAGGGTGGTGTTATCTGCATAGCTGAGGTTATTGATATTTCTCCTGGCTATCTTGATTCCAGCTTGTGTTTCTTCCAGCCCAGCATTTCTCATGATGCACTGCTCATAAGCACTACTCAGTTGCTTTTTTAAAATTCTCCTCCTTAGGTGGGACAGGATGGTTAGAGTGGACCACGGTTGATTATTTCACTTCACTTATGTGATAGGCTAGCTGATTAGAGCTCGGTGCTTTCCTTCCCTCAGGTCAGTTAAGCTCCCAAAGCACCCCAGCAGGTTAGACTCTAGTTAACAAGTGTCTCCTGAGGGCAGATCTCGCTGAGATCAGTGTGGTCTAGCGTATTTCAAAATCCTGCCTTTTCCTCTTGCCCTTCCTAAAACAGGAGGGAGTTTTTCTCCAATATCTACTGTGACAAATTGCTTGGGCTCCTGAACGTAAAACCCACAAAAGGCTGGGTCTTTTTGGAGCTTTTAATTCTCAGAGTTGTTCATGCTGGGCCTCCAGCCATCAGTCAATTATTGATACAATTCAGGCTTTCCCACCCCAGGCCTGGTTCCTGTGGCGGTTTCTGCTCCTGAGTCTCTGCTCTGGTAAACTTGGATTCCTAGTATTTGCCTGTCTGTCAGTCCAGTATTGGGGGTGATGGTTTGCTCTGTGTCTTCCTCTCTGTTACAGATTCAAGAAGAGTTGTTAAATTTTCCGCCTGTCTAGGCTGTTATTTATTGTTAGAATGGATTGGTGACTTCTAAACTCCTCACATATGGAACTGGATACTAGAAATTCCTGGAGGTATTTTTTTAGATGCTTTGCCTCCTTCGAGCAAGTCATTGTTGGCCCTGATAAAGTACTGGCTCCAGTGTGAGATAATGACCCCAGATATATGAGCATGGTGACCACATGGATATTCACAGACATCTCAAATTTACAGTATTCCTTCCTATTATTTTCAGACATGAACTTGTACTTGTAGACCCGTATGATTTGAGGTTTAACTTGGAAACAAGATCTCCATCAGGTTTTGTGACTTACAGGGTTATTTGTCCTGCCTTTGCAGAATTACTGATCCAGAGGAACGAGATTATCACATGTGAAACAAAGGACAATATGAAACATTAAGTAATACCCTGAATTATTCCCCCAAAGGATTTGAGATTATGAATAAGGCCATTTTTTATTGTTTATTCGTGAGNAAGATCTCCATCAGGTTTTGTGACTTACAGGGTTATTTGTCCTGCCTTTGCAGAATTACTGATCCAGAGGAACGAGATTATCACATGTGAAACAAAGGACAATATGAAACATTAAGTAATACCCTGAATTATTCCCCCAAAGGATTTGAGATTATGAATAAGGCCATTTTTTATTGTTTATTCGTGAGTAGTGTTCTTGCCTGGAGAATCCCAGGGACGGGGGAGCCTGGTGGGCTGCCATCTCTGGGGTCGCACAGAGTCGGACATGGCTGAAGCGACTTAGAAGCAGCAGCAGCCGCAGCAGCAGCCGCCGCAGCAGCAGTGTGTTACGTGTCCTGACATGGCTTAGGAAAATGAAAGATCAGGACAGAGTAGAGACCATGGAACTGGAGGCTGTGCTTGAGTGGAGGTGAGAAGAAGGCTGGTTTTGGCTTTCGGAATCGCTGGGACAATGGTAGTTGCTGATGAAGAAGCTGGAGGTTTGAAAAGAAGGGCTTCTTATTTCTTCCCAGAAGTGCTGGCACCTGGGAGCAGAGAGGTTTGGAGTCAGTAGGTTCCTGCCTGTGGTTTGTTACAAGTTCAAGGTGGCTCAGGCGATAAAGAATCTGCCTGCAACGCAGGAGATTTGGGTTCCATCCCTGAGTTGGGAAGATTTCCCTGGAGAAGGGAGTGGCAACCCACCCCTGTATTCTTGCCTAGGAAATCCCATGGGCAGAGGAGCCTGGTGGGCTACAGTCCATAAAGTTGCAAAGAGTCGGACACGACTGACTGACTAACACTTCAAGGGTTCCTTGAGTGGGCAATTCACTAAAGAAAGGAGGCCATCCAATCGCACCTCCATTTAGTCTCACAAAGGTCTCTTCTTCCTACATTGTTAGCACCCTTTTGACTTTCAGCTCTTATCCTGGAGAATACATTCAAGGGCTCCATCCAGCTCTTTTATAGGCTGGTTTTGTGAGGTGCCAAGGCAGTTTTGTTAGTCGCTAACACTTCTTTAGGGAGAAAGTCACTTTATAGGAGTGGAGTCACTCTCAAGTAATAGTTGGCCACTTAGATCAGTGTGAAGAAAGGAGCAGTCAGTAACAAAATGGAATATCTACAGTAATAGTGGACAAACACATTTTCTACCTCTTAGCAGGCTGTTTCCAAACAAAATAGGGAAATAGGTGGCATATGTTCTAGGGGGTCTCATCTCTGGGCTTTCCCCTGACTAAAGGACTTCCCTCCCCCTGCCACTTATGTACCCTTTGCCTTTATGTCTCTGGAACAGAAGAAGTATTTTTTGTAGAAAATTTATATGTATTGGTGAATTATTATCACAACTTCAAGAGCAAGTTTCTTAGGATACCTTGTATTTTAATAGTCATCAAAATCTTACAGAAGGAAGGGAAGTATAAGACTACTGTCTTCATTGTGTTGGCCTGGCCATGATTTCAGGCAAGCAAAGAGTCAAGGTAAGAGGTCCTAATTAGATTCGGTACCTGGCATAAGCACAGAGAGGAGGAGGGGGTTCCTCCTTTCAGCATATGGATTTCTTGGTCATGCTTACTTGGGCAGCCCTGCCAGTGAACATACATTTCTCCTTTTTAATCCCCTCCTCAGTAACTAGGCTCTTGGCAGAGGATGCCACTGCTCCCGGCATTTGGATAATAGAATAAACCTAATGGAAGCAGAATGGCCTCCCTCTGAGCAGTGAGTGAGGTCTGGAATCATGCTTGTGCCCGTTGCTCACTGCTGTTCATAGCCATGGGGAGAAGGCTTTGTCAAGTGTCAGACTGATATGAGGCTTGAAGTGTCTCAAGAACCCCCAACCTATCTCTACTTGATCATCCTCTTTGAGGAAGCCTAAAAATGACTGTGACCACTTGCATGTTCAGGTAAACCAGTTTAAAAAACACTACATTGAGGGGAGGGTGACTCCTCTCCACATCTTGTCTGCATCGGAATGCCCGAGTTGTGATACGCATTTTCGTTTTGTGTATTTGTTCCCTATCCCCACAGCTGTTAAGTCTTTCAGAGAAGGAGCAGGGTAGACTATACTCTGTCTTATTCATAATGCCTAAACATCTTGTCTGTACATAAAAGGAGCATTAGTAACTGAAGGACAGATGGATGAATTGATAGAGCATCTTGTTTAATTAGGCTTCTCTGATAACTGATAAAGAATTTGCCTGCGATGCAGGAGACCCTGGTTCAGTTCCTGGGTCAGGAAGATCCCCTGGAAAAGGGAGAGGCTACACACGCTGGTATATCTGGACTTCCTTTGTGGCTCAGCTGGTAAAGACTCTGCCTGCAAGGCAGGAGACCTGGGTTCGATCCCTAAGTTGGGAAGATCCTCTGGAGAAGGAAAGGGCTACCCACTTCAGTATTCTGGTTTGAAGAATTCCATGGACTGTAGAGTCCATGGGGTTGCAAAGAGTTAGACATGACTGAGAGACTTTCACTTTCCTTTGTTTTACAGCCATTATATTTTCATGAAAGAGCAATATTTTAAAAATGCAATTCTTCTACAAAATAACACAATTTCTGAACAAGTTATGGATGGGCACTTTTGAAGTTTGTGAAAGAAAGTTCTGGGTAGGGTTATATAAGATTTGTTTGCCTTATGAGATACTGCGACCGAGGATAAGATGGCTGGGTGGCATCACTGACTCGATGGACGCGAGTCTGAGTGAACTCCGGGAGTTGGTGATGGACTGAGGGGCCTGGCGTGCTGCGATTCATGGCATAGCAAAGAGTCAGACACAACCGAGCGACTGAACTGAACTGAACTGAGGAGATACTGCAGATTTTCTTGTTTCTGAGAGAAAAAAATTACTCCCCACATTATCTTTAGACAGCCTGCTGATATTAACATCTTTGACTCTAAGTGACGGTGCTGTCTCTGAGAACGTTTCTGTGGGTTGGTTTCTTGGGTGGAACTAAGTGGTGTTGACAATAATCTGGGACCCTGTTTTGAAAGATATACTGTGAGGGAGAAAGAACAGAGGGATGGAGCGGACCCTCAAGTAACCCACAAGTCATTCAAATGCCTCAGCAGTCATGGACCACAGTTCCTGTGGACCCCACTCTGCACTACACATACCTAAATACACAGATAGGCCTGGTCCCTCATCTCTACTTGCTACTTATTGGAGCATGACAGAAAAAAATGATGCAATGATAGAAAAGTGAAAAAAAAAAAAAGAACAAAAGAAAGATTATAATGTATGGAACTTGAGGTGCCAATGTAATGACCCCTTAAGGGACACTTGCTGAATTAAGAAAGAGAATAGAGGGTCACAGCTGGCTGAGACTTGAGCGGGAAAGGTGGGATGCAAGGTAACAGATGAAAAGGTGGTGTAGGAGAGAGGGGAGTGGCAGAGGAGGCTGGACATGGGCGCAGCTGAGCAGGAAGAAGCAGAGCACACTGGGAAATGTGGGGCTGACGGGGGCAGTCCAGGCAGCAGAGAGCCTGAGCTGATGATGCTCCTGTGACAGACGGGGACCACTAAAGAGCGTCGCTCGGCCCCCCGTCCCCCGTAACGAGAGCGGAGGTCTCTTCAGCACAGAGCAATGTTATGAAGTGAGGACACTGAGTTGAAAATTCCAAGACGGAGACAAATCTCATGGAGCACGTCCTAAGTAGCCGTTCTAACAGCAAAAAGTCTACAGACTAGCACAAAGCAAGGAATTACCCAAAGTACATTTAAAAAATAATTTTACAAATCTTACCCCGTAAATATATTTTTCCATTCCATTATGAACAAAAATCCCCATTATAATCTTTTTTTTGTTCTCCTTTTTTTCAATTTAGAATAGTAAACATATCTTTGAGAGTGAGGAAAAACAGTAAGAATTGGGGCTTTGGGAATAATAGAGCTCTAAAAAGACTGTTTCTATCTCTACCACTTTTTAGTGGTATGACTTTGGGTAAATTGCTGTCTATCTCTAAGCTCTAGTTTTCTTATCTATGAAACGGGAACAACACAAGCCCCCCATGATTGTGAAGAATAGAGTGGAAGTGTACTCAGTGCATCACAGAGGGTTTGATCTTCAGGAAGGACTCAAGCTCAATCAGTGGTGGCTTTCCCTACCCACAGTCAGCGGGTCACTGCCAGGAGCAGGTTGATGCTGGTGAACGTGTTTGTCGGAGACTGAGGAAGGAGGTTGCGAGACGATGTAGCTTCCTATTAACTTTGTCACTGATTGTTGGATAACTTTAGACCAAAGACTATTCTTTAATGAACTGGGGTGCAAAACATATTATGATTAATGACTGTCTCAACTGGTAGCCAGATGTTTACATAATTCCCTCTGTTTTAGAGCAAACATGTCAGATGAAAGGGGTTGAATGACAGAATTAGGCAAATAAGGACAGTAGTTTGTATTTTGATTAGGTTAATATTAAAAATTAGCATCCTTAAACCAGGAATCTAAATGAGGCCGTTTTTGGACACAGTGACTGGTGGAGGGAGCCCAGCATAGGAGTGCATGTTTCCAGCAAAACCTCCATCAATTAAATCCTCCCCTTAGAACAGAGAGTTAAATCTGTCCTTAACAGTCTCTAGGATAAAAGGGCAAATCATTTCTTTTAATTGAGAAAGGATAAAATGTGTTTGTTCTACACATGCATTTATGTTCTATTCTAGCATCATAATTATTTTTGCAGCTGTCAGCATTTCACAGAATCTAATAGGAAAATAAATCTGAGTCCAGATGGGCTCAGTACTTTTCAGAGGAGTCCAGTAAATAAAAACTCCACAGTGACTGACTGACCTCATTCAAGTCAGAACTCCTAAGCCCAAACCCTGAAGTGAATGGGAAAGAGGTTGATTAGTTAGAAAAAAATCATGGGATTTTTTTTTTCTTTTTAAAGAATCATCCTGAATTGTGGTGATTAAAAAAAAATCAAACGGATAAAGGGTATTGCTGTGAAAGAGCAAGGTTTGCATAATTGGGTATCTCGATTGTGTGGGGGAAGATGGGAAAAAAAAACTTACCTGTTCTGGTCTCGAATGACTAAATCCTGAAAAGGCCAAGAGACAGTCACCAAAGTCAGAAGTGATGCTAGAAGCTTGGCTAGGCTGCCCACAGATGGAGCGCATGGTCCCTGAAGGGTTTGTATCAGTTGCGGGGGAGAAAGCTCCTATTAATTACATTTGTTTTTTAGAATTTATAGTTAAGGCAGGAAGCTGAATTCATTCATTTGACATATATATATATTTCCATTTATCTTTTCCCTTTGTGTTTTAATCGAAGGATCATTGATTCACAATGTTGCTTGTTTCAGGTGTACAGAAAAGTGATTCAGTTACATATATATATTTAAATCTATTCTTTTTCAGGTTCTTTTCCATTTTAGGTTATCACAAGATCCTGGATATAGTTCCCCGGGCTATACAGTAGGCCCTCGTTGTTTATCTGTTTTGTATATAGCAGTGTGTATATGTTAATCCCAAACTCCTAATTTATCTCTACCCCATGCCCCATTTCTATTTTGTTTACACAAGCATATATGTAATATTTGTTTCTCTTGGAGGAAGTTTAAGCAACATAGCTAAGAGATATACAAATGTGCATGAGCTGAGTCCTGATGGCAAGCATATATATAATATTTATGGACACTTGTTGGCATTACATGTGCCCTCCTTGAGCTGCTAACCCAGAGCCACAAAGGTGATCAAATAGAGAAGCTGTGGTAGAATCATGGCTCCTCCAAAGACGTCTACATCTTAATCCTCAGAACCTACATGGATACAGCATATTGCATGGCAAGGGGGAGGGTAAGGTCTACAAATGGAGATTAGGTGGCTGATCAGGCGACCTGAAAATAGGCATATTATCCTAGATTGTCTGTGTGGGCTCAATGTACTCGCAGTGGTCCCTAAAAGATGGAATAGGTAGGCAGAAGAGCCAATGTCGGAGTGATGCCAAATGAGAAAGACTCAACAGGCCACTGCTGGCTTTGAAGATAAAAGGGGGCTTGAACCCAAGAATACAAGTGTCCTCTGGAACCTGGAAAAGGCGAAAACACAGATTCTTCCATAGATCTTCTAGAAGGAATATAGTACTCTTGACACTTTGATTTTAGCCCAGTGAGATCCACGCTGGACTTCTGAACTCCAGAACCACAAAATAATAGATCTGTGTTATTTTGAGCCACTTAATTTGTAGCAGTATGTTATGGAAGCCATGGGAAACTAATACAGACAGCAAGGCAGTGGGATAGGAAGGCACCCAGAGTCACAGCAATAGAGGAACAGAAAATATCCTAGGAAAAGTCAATGCTTCTTTTGAAAAGGAAAGTTCACTGGCAACTTCCATTTGAATTTCATAAGAAATTCTTCATTTGTAGTCATCAATCCTAAGGTGGCAGATTCTAGACCTGATAGCTTATATAACCTTTCTTTTTTAAAAGGAGGCTAGGGTCATTTTCCTGACCTTGATTTAAGGGGTAAGATTACACATAGGAAACAATGTGAAGAAGAACAAATGTTCCCCTACGTAACCCTGTCAGAGTGCCTCCAAACTTGCTCACCTTTCTGCTCTTTCCAAACCAGTGATTTCATACCTACAGGGTTCATGGGGGTTAGACTGGACCAAGAGCTGTACTAGAGACCACTGTTTCCATGATCATTGTGCCCTGCAGAGCCTTCCCTACTTCCCCACTGTCCAGAACCACCCGCTGGGCAGATTCTGTACATCCTGACAGGAAATTCCCAATGCCTGTCTTCTAGGTGAAGTACTGCCAATACTGACCGTGGGAATGCCCATTTCTTCCCTGCCTTTTCAATATTCTTATTCCACTCCTGCTATCACTGCCAATCTGTAGAAAATTACAGGATAAATGTTGGTGAAGGACTGAATTTCCATAACTTGCTTTTTGTTGCTTGCTGTTGCAGGGGAAGGGGGAGGAGGGATTCTGCTTTTTATATACAATTTGTGTGCATTTTATTGGAGGTTATTGGGTTAGAGTCATCCCAGTCATTCACTATCCTGGCATTGCTATGCATGTGCTGTCGGGGCTTAGCATTCAACTATTTTCTTTGTTCAGATTTGGATTGCTGTCTCTGCTTGCAAATTATTTTTCGCAACAACGCCTCTCCTCTCTTCTCCTCCCCTCCCCTTCCTTCCCCTCCTCTTTTCTCTCTCTCTCTCTCACACACACACACACACACACACACACACACACACACGCACATGCACACATATGAGATGAAACACATTATTCCATTGCCAAGTTCAGGACACATTAATACCTTTCTCAAGTTCAAGGCCTGGAAAGTTCAGGGATAAGTCATCTTCTCTGTGGTTCCTGATCATCACCCAGCGATCGCGTTCTGCTAAACAAAGCAAAGCAAATTTGCTAGAGGTAGAGCCCAGGTCTGTGTTTTAATAGAGCATGATCTCTCCAATTTAGTTCTATTGACATTTTGGAATGAGTAATTATTTGTTATGCGGGGGGCTGTCTTGAGCAGTATAGGATGTTTAGCAGCATCCCCAGCCTCTGACTTCTAGGTGCCAGTAGCAACACCTCCACAAGTCATGGCAATAAAAAATGTCTTCAGACATTCCCTAAGAGGCAAAAATCATTCCAGGGTGAGAACCATGTACAGTAGAGAGATCAACACACCCAACTTCAAGCAACTTGTTAAGACAGCCTCAAAAATAGTGAACAAGCTCAGCTGTTCACCCAGCTGTGGGGACCACCTGTGGCCAATTACTTTGACAGGATTATTGAGTTACAGGCTTGGGCATGTGGCCTCAGCTCCGGGCAACTGTATGCGCTCTGTGGGTTGGCGCCACTGGTGGCATTGGGTTACACACAGTCCCCATTCGCTCTGCTCTTCAGCTGCTGGAAGGCAGCTTCGTGACTTGCTAACTGATATTGATGACAGTTCCAACCAATCATATGATCCCAACGCAAGTGAATTTGTAAGACAGAAATAATCATAGTCACTTTTTTTGTGCAAACTATTATTGTTGGTGGTGAAGTTATCATATTTACAAAAGAAAAAAGTTCCCAAACTTAGAAAATGACATAGATTTCATTAGCGTTTCCCTTAGCAACTATAGATCTGCATTTTCCCTGACTGCTACGTGTCCCAACAGCACGTTCAATAGAATACGTTCAAATCCAAGTTCGTCATCATTCACCTCCCACACAACATCTTTAAAATCTTTCCAGTGTTTACCAGTTCTTTCTGTTACCTCACCTTGCAACAGCACACACAGAAGATACCTAATTCAATTATCTTGTCTTCCAACATACAATTACCAAATTGCTTTTCCTAAATAAAGATTGGATTTAAAACTCTATTAAAAAACATAAAATGGCTTCATTAACTGTTAATTTCAAGTTTTGTAGTCCAACATTTAAGGTTGTCTGACATTCATCTTCATAGCCTGTATCTTATTCCTCTTTCTTTGTCTTTCCTTCCACCTGTTTGTCCAATGTTATTGCCCAACCAAACATTTCTCAAAATGTGGTCCATGGTCCACCTGAAAAATAATCAACAAAGATACTTTAAAAAATTCATATTTCTAGGCCTAGTCTCAGAATTTCTAGAGATAGGAACTGATTACCTCAAAAAACTGAAATATTTTAAAACCCAGATAAGAAGAATTTCTCTTTTTAAAATACTTAGTGCTTTTCTTCTAGTATGTACTCTAAATTGGAAAATAAGAAAGAGGAGGGGAAGGAGATGAGGATAGAGGGTGGCTACAATTTTTATGCCAGGGATTGTGTTAAACACTTTGATTATTTCATTAAATATTTTCAATATTATTATTCAGTTTATAGATGCAAAAACTGCAGCTTGGAAAGGTTTATTTACTTGCCCATTATTACACTTACTACGTAGGGGAGATTTTCACTCCAAAGTTCATGGAATCAATACTGACCTTGCTCAGATTTCATTCTGTTCTTTACACACTTGTCTTATGTCTTTTACTGAGTAAACTTTTGTGAATAAGGCCTTGAAAAAATGGCTCAGTGGAAAGAGCATGGACTTAGAGTCAAACCAGTTATCTGCCTGAATCCTGGCCTGGGTATTTTGGGGTTTCTTCTAGCTGGCCTTAAAGTACAGCCGTCTGCCTCTTGTTCAGAACATAGCCAGACAATGAAGGAGGGGTGGGCCTGGAGGGTGCACAGAGCAAGCCTCTGCTATCTTTTAAGGAAGATACCTGGGAGCTTCTGTATATCTTCTCTGACCACATTTCCTTGTAGGAGTCACACATATGAAAAAAATAGGCCTGAGATGTTTTTTAGAGCTCTTCTCAAGACCTTGACAAGAAACCAAATAGGATAGATCTTTCCAGTTCCAGTCAGGCTGCATCCATATGTGAGAGTTGAACCAATCCCAAATAATTTCCAACTAAAATTTTATTTTCACTAATCATCTGTTGTCTGTCTTGCCGGAGAGGAAATGCAGGGAGGGCACCATTTCGTTGTCACCGGATGGTGTCATCATGTAGATAGATGGACAGTTCCTGCTCAGGGCCACTGGAAGGGGACAGGGGGAACATTTCTGCAACAGGTCCTTCAGTGGAGCAAAATCTGAAATTAATTCAAGCATTTGTTACTTCTACCCATTTTGGTTCCAAAACAGATTTGAGTAAGCTTTCATTAAAAGACACAAGTACAATAGATCTGTTAGAACCAAGATAAAGGAACAAGTGCCATACAGTGAAGGGTGATTATTCATTACAAACATTTTAAATAATATCTACATTTATGGACACATATCATGCATGTGGTTAAGTGCGCTGTTGTAAGTACTTGTGTTATTTCATTTAATTCTCACAACTCTGTGATGATAGCTCCTATTATTATTTGCAGTTTATGGTAAGAAACTGAGTAAAAAAAGGTTTAGTGACTGACTCATAGTCATATATCAATATATACACACACAGCATTGCTGAGTCAGGATTTGAACCAGACAGTCTAATCCAGGACATGGGTTAGGCAGAGAAGTCTATCAGACAGGGTTTGAATCTCTGTTCTTCCACTTACTAGCCCATAACTTTGGCAAGTCACTTCACTTTGTTAAGCTTCAGTCTATTCAACTGTAACATGGGGATAGTGATATTTGCCTGTTGGGTTAGTGGTGAAGACTTAGAGACGATATGTAAAGACATATAGTAATGTGAGTGGCACAACAAGTATGAGAGCTACTTAGGCTACATACGCTCTACCTGTAAACTTTTGTTATCTCCTTTGCATAACACTCTAATAATGTTCCAGTAATCTAATAATAAAAAATTGAATAGTGCTTCCTTGGTGGCTCAGACAGTAAAGAATCTGCCTGCAATGCAGGAGACTCAGGTTCTATCTCTGGGTCGGGAAGATCCCCTGGAGAAGGGAATGGCTACCCACTCTAGTATTCTTGCCTGGAGAATTCCATGGACAGAGTTGCCTAATGGGTTACAGTCCATGGGGTCACAAAGAGTCAGATATGACTGAGTGACTAAAATTTTCACTTTACTTTTTTAAAACAAATGTTTAGGTAACTATGTAACAGTTTATGAATTTATGCTTCTTTTCAGATATCATTTGTAAAGGACTTCATGTTTCTCCCCATTTCATCCTGGCAAGATGATGCTAAGATTGTATCCTTGCAGAAATGACAAAACTAAAAATTAAGAGGAATATTCCAGGGGTTCAAACTGGACAAAAGAGAGGCACTGATAGGGTGTGAAATAATAACATGGAGCTGACTGAGTGACTGTCAATTTTCCTTACTGAGTATGCAAATCCTCAATAAAGCTCATCAAATACAAAAGTGGGATTTAGCTGGTATGGCCCAGCGCCTCTTCACTGTGTGCTTTTGAAATGAGCTCTTCTTTTTGTTAAACAAATAAGTGACAGACTCCCTGAGTGTCCTCAGGACTATAAGAAAGAGTGGCATTGTCGTTCAGGGCTGCTGACACGGAGGAAGAATGGGCACCAAAGCCAACCAGCTAGTGATTGTGTGGTGGGCTGGTCTTGTTACAGAAATCCTTGAGCAGATGTCACCACGGGCCCGAAAACACTGGTATCTTATTGTGCTACAGAAAGCCACATTGATGGGTAACATGTCCCCGCTTAATTATCTGAAAAGCCTTAAATCCAAGCATTGTGTTTACGTACATATATGTGCCTATACACATGTGCCTGTGTTTACATCAAACAGACAAAACTCAGTGGGCAAAATATACTCCACAACTTCCAGATTAAATTCTGTTTCTGTAAACCTCAGTTGTGAGCTGTCCACTTGATGCTGTTCTGAGAGTTGCTGAACGGGTCAAGTGTCATGCAGGAGCAGATGGGCTCAGGATACAGAGCGCCCTTCTCCTTACTCTCTGGGAACTAGATCTTAATTAGACCAGTACAGGCAGGCTCCATGCTCAAATGGCTAGTTAATCTAATAGAGTACTTTCTCTTAGGAAAAAAAAAAGTACAAATAATTTGGAATGAAACCCTTAATTTGATACTTTCACCAAAGGGACATTGCAATATCACCTGTGGGAACCTGCTCAGTTCAGAGTGTTGAATGGGCACTTCACCTCCCTTTTTCCATCTCCCGCTACTCTCATCTACTTTTTTGCCCTCTTTCATACTTCTCTTTCTTCATTTCATCTTTGCTTCTCTTTCTTCCTTCTTACCTTTATCCTTCCTTCCTGTTTACATTCCATTTTTCTTTCCCTTTTTCCTGACTTTTGGAAGATTCTCCTATTTGTACCATGCATCCAGGGGAAGCAGTTAGGAAGTTGGGGAAGTAACCTAAGTGCTATGATCTGACTGCTTGTGTGCTGCCACGCCAAAATCCATATGTTGAAAACCTAATGCCCAAAGTGATGGTGTTAGGAGGTGGCGCCTTTGGGGAGGTGATAAGATCATGAGAGTAGACCGCTTGTGAATGGGATTAGGGTTCTTACAAAAGAGATTCCAGAAAGTTAACCCATGCCTCTTCCCCGATATGAAGATATAAAGAATAAGACATCTGCAACCCTGAACGAGGCCCTCACACAACTATGCTGGCACCCTGACCTTGAACTTCCAGCCTTCAAAACTATGAGAAATAAACTTACATTGTTTATAAGCTGTCCACTTTGTAATATTTTTTAACAGTACCTTGAATAGATTAGGACATCGAGCCAATTTGAGATCCAGGTCATTCTAACAATTTACTGGGTTTGCATTAAAAAAAAGAAAAAGTAGACTCTCTTCAAGTTAATTCCATTACTTAGGCACATTATGCCATATCCCTCAAGGTCAGCATTTTTCGTGACAAAATAAAAACACAATTTGGTATGATTTTATTACGTCCGGTGACACACTTGAATGACTGGGAGAAAACCAAACATCTTTCTTTAAAAGCTTCCCATTTCCTAGAATTAATACAAATTTCTTACAGCTGGTGGTTGGGACTCCTTGGTTTTACAGTTGCTGTAATTCAAAACACTTAAAGTTAAGTGTATTTGTTAGCAGAGGTAGACTTAACAGCGAGCCAAAGGCAGAAAAATCATGTCAAAAATTATGTTTGACTGAAAGCCTAGATGTTACTTGCTCCATTGTTATGTGATCTCAATTCACAAGAAAACAAAACTTATAGAAAGAACATGGTGTTTTCACGAGCTGCAATCACTCTGAAAATCTCCCCAGTTCTCCTGGATATCATCTGCCTCTGCTTCAAGCCTGACATGGCTCTGTTAGTCCGAGATAGTCCCCTGGGACTGCCTACAGCTGAGTGAGTGATAATATTTCCCCCACCGTGGCAGTTTACTAGAAAGGGCTGCTTAGCTACTGTCAGGGTGTGGAGAGTGTTTTGGGAGAAAGCAAAGGTTTTTTTCTCTTTTCTTTAAGGGTTGAATAGTCTTCTGAAATAGCGTTGGCTACTCTGAAAGCCGCACCATTTCATCTGTCAGGGGAAAGTCTTCAAGAATCGGTGACTGCCTGCTGGCTTGACCTGAAAGCTGGACCTGGGCGTTTGAAGGCTCCTCACCCTTCCCCCTGCTTTTGGAGTGTGTGCTTGTTTACCTTCCCAGCTCCTTGCTCCCAGAAGCTTCCCAAGGATACAACCTCGGGTTGATAATGTGGTGATGAGACTGTCTGGACTGTGGACGTGACTGAACTCAGGTAAATCTTCCGAATAGATCTGTAAGCTCCTGAGGAAGCTTGAGCAATAACATCATCTTAAAAACAATTTTTTGATCCCAGACCATACCATGTTTCTGGCTACATGTCACCCTTGACAAGCTTTACCCCAATTACCATACACAGTCACATACTGTTTGTAGCTGATTCCATTTTTAGCAATGTCGAAGGGAAGAAGGAATTCTCAGGATGGTGAGTACATTTGATACGCCTAATACTGCTCTCAGAAGTCAACTCCATGCATGTCCTTCCCACAGGCCAGCATTCCCCAGCACTCTTCATATGGCTCCCTCCTGCATGAAAACCCCCTAGGCTCTGCCAAGTTCCCCACCAGTGCCTGAGCCCTCTTCTCCTTCGGGTATAGAAGGAAATCTGGATGGTCGGCATTTTGATGGGCTTTGTTCTCCATGATGCCCCCTCTTCCATCCAAGATAAAGGGCTGCTAATTTGCCAGTCTCAGCAATGGAGCTCAAAAGGGGAAAGAAGCGTGACAACTGTGGTTGCCATCTGTGTGTGTATGTGTGTGTCTTTCAGACCTGTGTAAGAGTGTATGTTCCCAGCCACAGGCTTTGTGGAATTACTTTTGCATAAAGCCACAAGATATGGAAATTCTAGGCTTGGGAAAATTATGGAGCCCGAGCATCAGCTGTGACAGCTTATATTGGAAACCTTTTATATGCCAACTGGAAGTTTCACTTTTTTCTTTCATTGTTTGCAGTTTTACCATGAAATAATACACACAAAAGAATGTGAATACAAATATGATAATGGACATAACATATTTGTATGTACATTCTGTGTGTCTATTTATGTATGTATATATGTGTATACTACAGAGCAAAAAGAAAAATAAAACCCCATGTACCTAACACATAGCTTAAGAAATAAAAGTTTTTTTAAAAGTTCTATATTAATGTGTCCCTAGTTCAGTTCTTCTTGCTTCTATCTATTGTTTATAATTCTCTTTCATTTGGGGCTTTGTTACATATGTAACTATCCCTAAACAAGCATCGCTACATTTATGGTTTCAGAATTTGCATGAATAGGATATGAAATGTGGTTGTCTACAACTTGCTTTTTCCACTCGGTCTGATTTTTGAGATTCATCCTTGTTATGCTATGTAGTGTATATTATGAATGTAGTTGAATGCAGTATGAATGAATGAATGAATTTGGTTCAAGACACTGTAGCAGATTTTATGTTATGCCCACCTCCCAATGTATTACCCATTTTGCTTCACTATGGGCATTGTGTTCTTTCTGGCTCAATTGCTAATGAGAGCAGTGCTTCTGGGAATACTCTCTTGCCTGACTCCTGGTGTACACATGCAAACTTTTCTCTAGGGCACAAAATATGCATGAAAGAGCAGGACCATGGGGTAGGTTCACCATCAGTTTTGCTCCTTAATGCCAAATTGCTTTGGTGTTATCCAAATGTATAGTCCCACCAGCCAAATATGAAAGCTAGGCTGTCTTAGCTTCTCAGCAACATTCAGTGTTATCAGACTTTAGAAAATGCAGCCACTCTGATGTGTATGAAATAGTACATCCTTAGGATTTTAATTTATGCTTCTCGAAATACTAACAAGCCTGAGTACCTTTTCATATGTTTATCTGTCATTCATACCTCCTATTTTGAATTCATGTCTTTTGGCTATTTTTCCTTTTCTTTCTTTTTTTTAGTTTTGTTGATATAGAATACTTTGTAAAAAACCTATACTCCAGATATTTCAATTTTATGTGTGATAAATGCCCTTTTACTTTCTTTATGAAGCCCTTTGATGAACAGTTCTAAATTTTAACTATCAAAATTTACCAATATTTTATTATATCTACCTCTTTAATCTTGTTTAAGGAATCATGTCTGACATCAAGATCATAAAGATATTCTATTTTGTCTCCTAAATAGACTATCTTCAAGTTTTGTTTTCACACTATACATGTAACTGGTTTATATACATGGAATGGAAATGAATCCATTTTCTTTCTTCAAAGGTATAACCAAATGCCTCGCCATGTTACTATTTATTACATAGTCTATATAGTAGCCCCCTATCATATATCAGGTTTCCATGAAGGTGGATTCTATATTATATTCCATGGGTCTGTCTGCTACATGTTACAAGATCATATTCTTAACTGTGAAAGCTTTGCAGTAAGTCTTGATTTTTGCAGTCTCCTTGTCTTGTTATTCTTCCTGAAGAGTACAGTAACCATTCTAA
The DNA here is from genome assembly GCA_006410615.1 of Neotragus moschatus. Classification (NCBI taxonomy): domain Eukaryota; kingdom Metazoa; phylum Chordata; class Mammalia; order Artiodactyla; family Bovidae; genus Neotragus; species Neotragus moschatus. Next base: position 2,591,107 of record SJYA01001822.1, on the reverse strand, counting down.
CCTTTTGTTCTTCTACATAAATTTTAGAATCAACTTGTCAGGTTTCACTTAGAATCCTATAGGAATTTATGTTAGGATTTTACTGAGTTTATAAATCAAATTTGGAGAGAATTGATATATTTACAACATTCAGCGTCGAGATCCTTGAACATTCTTCCTCATTCCTCGGTCCTTCCTTCCATCCCCCTTTCCTTGCTCCCTCCCTTCTCGCTCCATCCCTCTTTCCCAGCCTTCCTCCCCCTTGCCCATCATTGGCAAAATTCTAGTTAACTTGATACGAATCTTTTAGTCTTTTAGTTTTTGTAACATATGCTTTTGTGGTCTGTGTTTTTGTAACATGCTTTTGTGTGTGTTTTAATTTCTGTAAATGCTTTTCTATAATATCATTTATTACTCTTTTCTTCTGGGTCCTGTTTTTCAGGTACATTTAAGTGCTTGTATGTCTATCTAGATGGTTCTTGCTAATGGCTGCATAGAATGCCAACATGTGAAGCTGCTTTATTTCATTTATTCACTCCCCCAGTTAACTTCAACTCACCCTGCCCTGCTCAGTCAGTCAGTTCAGTCGCTCAGTCGTGTCTGACTCTTTGCGACCCCATGAATCACAGCACACCAGGCCTCCCTGTCCATCACCAACTCCCGGAGTTCACTCAAACTCATGTCCATTGAGTCAGTGATGCCATCCAGCCATCTCCTCCTCTCATCCCCTTCTCCTCCTGCCCCTAGTCCCTCCCAGCATCAGGGTCTTTTCCAATGAGTCAACTCTTCGCATGAGGTGGCCAAAGTATTGGAGTTTCAACTTTAGCATCGGTCCTTCCAAAGAACAGCCAGGATTGATCTCCTTTAGGATGGACTGGTTGGACCTTGCAGTCCAAGGAACTCTCAAGAGTCTTCTCCAACACCACAGTTCAAAAGCATCGATTCTTTGGCGCTCAGCTTTCTTTATAGCCCAACTCTCATATCCATACATGACTACTGGAAAAACCATAACCTTGACTAGACAGACCTTAGTCGGCAAAGTAATATCTCTGCTGCCCTGCTCACATACACACAAATAATAGTTCCATGAGCAACCTGGTGCAGTTGTGTGGAGGTAAGTTTCTTTGGGGTTATTCACTTAGAGAAGGGCTTTGTCACAGATGATGAATATGGACACAGCACTACATTCTGACAGATTTCCCTCAGAATGGTTTCAGCGTGTAGTTCCCACTCCCTGTCTTCCTGTTGCATTATCCAACTTCCTAATCTATCTTGTAGGTATAAGAGAATATAACTTTATTTAATGATTATTTTCTTGAATACTAATGACTTTAGAGTCTCTTGACATGATTTTTTCCCTTTTGGATTTCCTTTGCTGTCATTTTCCTGTGATGTGATGAGATGAATATTTTTCCATTAGGACTGCTGGATAAGGCATTCTTATATATTCTAGATATTAATCCCTCATCTATTTTAGAAAATATCTTCTTTTATACTTTATATGTATAAACTTTTTCTACAATATCTTTTGCTGAACATAAATTCTTTATTTTTAAAATTTAATCCTTTGGTTGGCAAGGATATCAAACCAGTCAATCTTAAGGGAGATCAACCTTGAATATTCACTGGAAGGACTGATACTGAAGCTGAAACTCCATTACTTTGGCCACCTGATGCAGAGAGCTGACTTACTGGAAAAGACCCGGATGCTGGGAAAGATTGAGGGCAGGATAAGAGGGTATCAGAAGATGAGATGTCTGGATACAATAAATACGAACCTGGGCAAACTCCAGGAGATGGTGAGGGATAGCAAGGCCTGGTGTGCTGCAGTCCGTGGGGTTGCAAAGAGTTGGACACAACTGGGCGACTGAACAAAAACAACAAGAGAAATATAATTGACATAAAACATTCTATTAGTTTAAGATATACAACAAAATGATTTAACATATGTATATATTGTGAAATAATTACAAGTTTAGTTAACATTCATCATCTCATATAATTACACTTTTTTTTCGTATGATGAGAAATTTTGAGATCTACTCTCCTGTTGATGTTCAGTTGCTAAGTCCTGTCTGACTCTTTGTGAACCCATGGACTTCAGCACGTCAGGCTTTCTATCCTCCATTACCTCTGGAATTGCTCAAATTCATGTCCATTGAGTCATGGCTTATTCTTGCCTTGAAAACCCCATGAACAGTATGAAAAGGCAAAATGATAGGATACTGAAAGAGGAGCTCCCCACGTCAGTAGGTGCCCAATATGCTACTGGAGATCAGTGGAGAATTAACTCCAGACAGAATGAAGGGATGGANTTTGGCCACCTCGTGCGAAGAGTTGACTCATTGGAAAAGACTCTGATGCTGGGAGGGATTGGGGGCAGGAGGAGAAGGGGACGACCGAGGATGAGATGGTTGGATGGCATCACTGACTCAATGGGCATGAGTTTGAGTGAACTCCAGGAGTTGGTGATGGACAGGGAGGTCTGATGTGCTGCAATTCATGGGGTCGCAGAGAGTCAGACACGACTGAGCGACTGAACTGAACTGAACTGAACTGAGTCACGGATGCTATCTAACCATCTCATCCTCTGACTCCCTCTTCCTCTCCTTTTGCCCTCAGTCTTTCCCAGCACCATAGTCTTTTCCAACGAGTCAGCATGTCACATCAGGTGGCCAAAATATTGGAGCTTCAGCTTCAGCATCGGTCCTTCCAATGAATTTTCAGGCTGATTTCCTTTAGAATGGACTGGTTTGATCTCCTTGCAACCCAAGAGACTCTCAAGCNCCTCAGTCTTTCCCAGCACCATAGTCTTTTCCAACGAGTCAGCATGTCACATCAGGTGGCCAAAATATTGGAGCTTCAGCTTCAGCATCGGTCCTTCCAATGAATTTTCAGGCTGATTTCCTTTAGAATGGACTGGTTTGATCTCCTTGCAACCCAAGAGACTCTCAAGCGTCTTCTCCAACACCACAGTTCAAAAGCATCAATTCTTCGGCCCTCAGCTTTCTTCACAGTCCAACTCTCGCATCCATACATGACTACTGGAAAAACCATAGCCTTGACTAGACGGACCTTAGTCAGCAAAGTAATATCTCTGCTTTTGAAAATGCTATTTTGAAAATGCTTTTCCTCCACATTCTCACCAACACTTGTTATTTGTTGTGTTTTTGATGATAACTGTCCTAAGGTGTGAAATGATATCTTTTGTTATTTTAACCTCCATTTACCTGATAATTAGTGAGTTAGCACCTTTTTATGTACCTGTTGGCCATTTGTATTCCTCTTTGGAAAAATGTCTATTTAGTTCCTCTGCCTAGTTTTAGGAGAAGGCAATGGCAACCCACTCCAGTACTCTTGCCTGGAAAATCCAATGGGTGGAGGAGCCTGGTAGGCTGCAGTCCATGGGGTTGCTAAGATTTGGACATGACTGAGCGACTTCACTTTCCCTTTTTGCTTTCATGCATTCAAGAAGGAAATGGCAACTCACTCCAGTGTTCTTCTCTGGAGAATCCCAGGAACAGCAGAGCCTGGTGGGCTGCCATCTATGGGGTTGCACAGAGTTGGACACGACTGAAGTGACTTAGCAGCAGCCTAGTTTTAATTGATCTTTTTTTTATATTGAGTTGTGTGAATTCTTTGTATATTTTAGATATGAACCCTGTTAAAAATTAAAAAGAAAAAATTGGAGACCAACCTTGAAAATTTTGAGTAGACAAAACCAGTTTAATCGTATTGGCAAAGCTTAATTTAGCTCAATTTGCAGGACTAACTTGATCTGAGTCATTTCTTGCTTATGCTTCTGGAGATCAGAAGCAATACTTACACTGTTTACCAAGGCTAATATGAGGTAATCACTAACCAATTTCCTATCACTGAGGAAAATTCTAATGAAATGACCAATCACTGTAAAGAATAAAGATCTCTGCTTTCTCACAATATAACTGCTCTATAATAATATCCCCCCAAACCTCAGTGATCCTGGTTTGCAGATGGTCTGTTTTGATGTGTGCACAATAAACTTTTCCTAATTACTACTTCAGTGATTAATTGGTTTGACTTCTGTCATTTCTGAACTTCTGACATCTCACCAGATACAGAACTTGAAAATATTTGTTCCTGTTACATAGATTGTCTTTTAATTTTGTTGATGTTTCCTTTGCTGTACAGAAGTTTTTAGTTTGAAGTAGTCACACTTGTTTTTCTTTGCTTTTGTTGCCTTTGTAGTTGATATCAAGTCCAAAAAATCCTCACAGGAGCTTAACTTCCTATGTTTTCTTTCAGAAGTTTTATGGTTTCAGGTCTTAAGTTCAAGTCTTTAATTCATTTTGAGTTAATTTTTGTGTATGATATAAGATAGTGGTTAAGTTTCATTCTTATACATGTAGAATGGTTTTCCCAACAACATTTATTAAATAGACTATCCTTTCTCCGTTGTATATTCTTGGCTCCTTTGTTCAGAAACTAACTGACCATATAGATATGTGGGTTTATGCTATTCCATTTGTCTAAGTGTCTATTTTATAAGACTACCATACTATTTTGATTATTTTACTTTTGTAATATAGCTTGAAATCAGGAAGTGTGACCTCTGGTTCTTCATTCTCAGGATTTCTATCTATTTGAGGTCATTTGTGGTGTGTTCCATATGTGTTTTAGGATTATTTGTTCTATTGCTGTGAAAAATGACGCTGAATATTCAGTAGGGATTTTATTGAATCTATAGATCACATTGGAGAGTAGATCACATGGACATTTTAAAAGTATTAATCCTTCAAACCCATGAGGATGAAATATTTTTCCATTTATTTGTGTCTTCTGCAGTTACTTTCGGAAGTTCTTCATTTTGATGCAATCTCTTTCCACCCCCCCCCCCCTTGTGATTTAACTTTCTGAAATATTCCTGAAGAGTCCTTTTCTTGCTTCTAAGTGTGGTGGACAGAATATGGCCTCCAAAGACATCTGTATCCTAATCCTTGGAACATATGAATACATAACCTTATGTGGAAAAAGAGACTCTACAGGTATGATTAAATTAAAGATCTTGAGATGGGAAGATTATCTTGATTATCTGGGTGGGCCCAGTGTAATCACGAGGGTCCTTATAAGGAAACAGGGAAACAAGAGAGTGAGAATTAAAGAAATAGGTATAATGGCAGAAGCAGAGATCATGAGAGATAGACATTAAAAAAAATTTTATTTTATATTAGTGTATAGTTGATTTAAAATGTTGTGTTCATTTCAGGTATACAGCAAAGTCATAAACAAACATGTATCTATTACTTTTCCAATTGTTTTCCCATTTAGGTTATTACATAATTTTTTTAACTAAAATAGCATCAGATTTATTGAGCAACAAAATGCAAAAAGTTGTGAGTTCCCTGTGCTATACAGTAGTCCTTGTTGGTTACCCATTTAAAATATAGCAGTGTGTGCATGTCAATCCCAAACTCCCTAACTATCCCCACTAACCTTTCCTCCATAGTAACCATAAGTTTGTTCTCTAAGTTTGTGAGTTTGGAATTCTCTTTTGTAAATAAGTTCATCTGTATCATTTTTTTTTAGGATTCCTCACATAAACGATATATGATACTTGTCTTTCTCTGACTTACTTCACTTAATATGATAATCTCTAGGTCCATCCATGTTGCTGCAAATGGCATTATTTCATTCTTTTTAATGGCTGAACATATTCCATTTTATACATGCGCCACTCCTTCTCTACCTGTTAATCTACTGATGGACGTTTAGGTGGTCCCCATGTCTTGGCTATTGTAAATAATGCTGCAGTGAACACTGGCATACATGTATCCTTTCAAACCATGATTTTTTTTTTTTTCTGGATATATGCCCAGGAGTGGGATTGCTGGATCATATGGTAACTGAGTTTTTAGTTTTATAAGAAGCTTCCATACTATTCTCCATAGTGATTGTGCCAATTTTCATTATCTCCAACAGTGTAAGAGGGTTCCCTTTTCTCCACACCCTCTCCAGAATTTGTTTGTAAACTTTTTGATGATGGCCAATATGACTGCTGTCTTATTGTAGTTTTGATTTGCATTTCTCAAATTAGCACTGTTGAGCATCTTTTCATGTGCCTTTTGGCCATCTGTTTGTCTTCTTTGGAGAAACATCTGTTTAGGTCTTCTGCTCATGGTTTATTTGACTGGGATGTTTGTTTATTTTTTATTTTTTTGATATTGAACTGCACGAGCTGTTTGTAAATTTTGGAGATTAATTTCTTGTCAGTTGCATGGTTTGCAACTATTTTTTTCCCATTCTGTGGGTGGTCTTTTCATTTTGTTTATGGTTTCCTTTGCTGTGCAAAAGCTTTTGAGTTTAATTAGGTCCCATTTATTTTTATTTCCATTACTTTAGGAGATGAATCAAAAAAGATATTGCTGTGACTTATGTCAAAGAGTGTTCTTGTCCTTCCTGATTTGAAGATGCTATGATGCTGGCTTTGATGACTGAAGATGGGACCACAAGCCAAGGAATGTAGATGGCCTCTAGAAGTAAGGAAAGGTAAGAAAAGGGGTTCTTTTCTAGAGGATCCAGAAGAAACACAACTTACAGGCACCTTATCTTTAAAACTTCTGACAATAAATTTCTGTTGTTTAAGCCATTAAGTTTATGGTGATATTTTAACACCAATAGAAAACCAATATTCTAAGTTACAAAGTTATTTTCCTGTGTTTCTTTTTAAGAATTTTAAAATGTAATTCTTACAGTTAGATTTTTAATTCATCCATATAGTTCACTTTTGTAAATAGTATTATAGAGATGTCCACATTTTTTTTCCTAAAGTATTTAGTCAATTTTCCCAACACCATCTACTAAGTTATATATTCTCTCTCCATTTACTTATGGTTTCACTTTGTCATATATGTAAAGTTCTCTTATATACTGAGCTTTCTATTCTGTGCAGTTGGTCTACTTTTCTTTCCATTTATTTAGATCTTCCTTAATGTTGTTTAATGAAGTTTTCTAATTTTCTCTATGAATACTTACACACACTTTCTAAGATTTATTCTTAGGTATTTTATGGTTTTTTAATTGCTACTATAAATTTTATATTTCAAAATATTTATTGTCTATTTGTTTCTGGTAGAAAAACAAAGTGACTGATTTTTTATATATTAATCCTATTTTGGCCATTTTGCTAATCATAGTTATCAACAATATTTTTCTGTAGATTCATTTGATTTCTTATGCAGAAAATCAATCATTTAGATGTTTTGATATCTTCTTGCTGCAGACTGAATTGTTGCCTCAAGTTATGGCCTCTCTCACCTCCAAATTCTTATGTTGAAGTCCTAACGCTCAATGTGATGGCATTTGAAGATGGGGCCTTTGGAAGGTAAGTAATGTACATTAGGTTGTGAGGATGGGGTCCTCATGATGGGTTTAGTAACCTTATAAGAAGACATCAGGAGCTTGCTTTCATGCTTGCTCACTTGCTCTCTCTCTCTCCCTCTCCTTCTCCTTCTGCCATATGAGGACACAGCAAGAAGCTAGCAGTTTGCAAGCCAGGAAGCAAGAGCATAACAGGAACCAAATTGGCTAGAACCTTGGTCTGTTGTTCAAACCACTCAGTTTATCATATGTTGTTATAGCAACCCAAGCAGGTAGATACACTTCCACATATTTATATCTTCTTTTATCTTGTTTTACTGCTCCAGCTGGATCTCTAGTACATTGTTGAATCAAAGTAATAATAGTAGTGTCCTCACTATTTTCCTAAGATTAAATGGAATGGTTCTAATTTTTCACCATTATCACAATGCTTATTATATATTTGTGGCAGACACACTTTATCAAGTTAAAGAAAATTTCTTCAAATTTTTTTTGCTAAGGTTGTTAAATTGCATCGTCTTATTTGCAGCTATTAAGATGACTATATGATTTTTCTTCTTTAAATATTAATTTTGAAAAATGTATCAGTAGATTTATGTTTCAACCTTTTATTTCTTAGATAAATATGTATTTCATACATATTTCTATGTATTATTTTTTGTTTTGATGGACTTCATTTTATAAATGGACACTGAATCTATTTTTATGAGTCATATTAAACTACAATTTTAGTTTCTCATATTCTTGTAGTTCTGACATCAAAGCTTTACTCATTTTGCAAAGTCAGTTTGAGGAGCTTTACTTCTTTCTCTGTTCTCTAGATTGAAGAAGATGAGTGTTATCTGCTGCCTAAAGCTTTGGTGTAACTCCCTTATAAAATTATCTTGACCTGTTATGAGAAGGTTTGATACTACTAATTCAGTTTCTTTAAGGATTAGAGAAATATGGTGGCTTAGATGATAAAGAATCTACCTGCAAAGCATGAGACCCAGTTTGATCCATGGGTTGGGAAGATCCCCTGGAGAAGGGGATGGCTACCCACCCAGTATTCTTGCCTGGAGAATTCCATGGGCCGAGGAGCCTGGTGAGCTACGGTCCATGGGGTTGCAAAGAGTTGGATATGACAGAATGACTAACACTTTCATTTTCTTCCTTTGTAGGAATATTTTAGCCTTCTGTTTCTTCCCAAGCTTGGTAATTTATAATTCTCTTCTAGAAATGTGTCTCTTTTGTCTAACTTTTTGAACTTATTGGCATTAACAACATTGTCTTATTAAATGTTAACTTATGCTGTATCTGCAGTTATAGCCCTCTTCATTTCTAGCATTTCTTATGTGTCCTCGCTCTACTTTTCTTGATCAATTTCCCCATAGGTTTGGTTATTTTATTAATCTTTTCCCAAGAACAGTTTTTCAGATTTGTTGATTCTCTGTATTAGCTCTTTGTTTTCCATTTCTTTTATCATCCTTGGTCTGTTACTAGATATTTTATGATGATTTTAAAAATGCCCAACATTTTTTGAGATATTATCATTGACCAGGTATCACATCAAAATGCTCACATACAAATGTTAAATATTATCATATTTTGTCCTCAGAATAACTTTAGGAAGAAGATACTATCATTTCTATTTTGTAAATTAGAAAACCTTGTTAAAGTTTTAAATCCACCAAGTCAGAAAACTGGGATTCAAATTCAAGCCACTGTACTGTACTTTTCCTCTACATTCTTTGAAGTAGAATTCATGTATAAAGAAAATCTTTAACTCCAGGGAATAAGTAATGTTGGGATTTTGGTGTGGTATGAAGGAATGGCATGTTTCTGTTGAGTTTAGAGTTGAATGTCAGTTCATGGCCACTACTTCCCATAGTGCTTCCATGCTAAAGTATGGAAAGTACTTTAAAGTAAAGCATTTCATTCATGGTGGAACGAAAGGGCCTCATTCCCATCTGTGTCCCAGCCAGGTTTTTTACTTCGAGACATATTTGAGCCAAAAAAATAAAAAATTGTTGGACATATAATAGCGTGCTTCTTGCAAATTATCAAATTGTCTTGTAATGAATGATAATATTTTTTCAAATGTCATTTTTAAATCACCTCCTTGAATGAGTTTTAAAAGCATGCTCCGGTACTGTGTCTAATTTTCATACTTTTTATTTCAGCAGCTATAAGTAGAGAAGACCATTATTATTCCCATCCTACAGATACAAGTATGAGAAGTTAAATAACTTGCTCAAGATTATGTACCTAGTAAGAGGTAGAATGATTCTCAAATGCAGACTTTCAGATTCCCAGCTTGTTCATTGCTTTTTTATTCTTACATTCCACATATATTTGTTTCAGAAGCATTATATTTAAGGCATAGTTTGGGGGCACTGCAGTGTAATAGAAAGTTGTATATGTCATATATATAAGACATTCACAAAAAAATAATTGTGATAAAATGTTATGAGAGATCTAAGTAAAGGGTTATGAGAAATTCAGAGGAGGAAGAGAATATATTTCTGAGTGGAAGGAAGAGGAGGATCCTGATATTTTTCTACTAAGCTTCAAATCAGTCTTAAAAATTCAGTTCAGTTCAGTTCAGTCACTCAGTCGTGTCCGACTCTTTGTGACTCCGTGAATCGCAGCACGCCAGGCCCCCCTGTCCGTCACCATCTCTCAGAGTTCACTCAAACTCACGTCCATTGAGTCGATGATGCCATCAAGCCATCTCATCCTCTGTCATCCCCTTTTACTCCTGCCCCCAATCCCTCCCAGCATCAGAGTTTTTTCCAGTAAGTCAACTCTTCGCATGAGGTGGCCAAAGTACTGGAGTTTCAGCTTTAGCATCATTCCTTCCAAAGAACACCCTAATCAACAGCAAAAATTCAGAGGAATTTTTTTCAAAGTTTGCAATGTAATATTACATGACATGGGATTCCCAGGTGGCTCAGTGGTAAAGAATCCTGCCAATGCAGGAGTTGCAGGAGCTGCAGGGTCAATCCCTGGGTGAGGAAGATTCCCAGGAGGAGGAAATGGCATCCCATTCCACTGGAGAATCCCATGGACAGAGGAGCCTGGAGGGCTATAGGCCACAGGGTCGTAAAGAGTTGGACACGACTGAGCGACTGAACATGCATGCACATCACATTACATTACATAGACTAAACAGACCAGACACGGAAAATTCTGGACAGAAAAGAGCAAAGTGAATAGCGCAGTATGCTATAATGTTTCCCTCAGCTGGATTTAAGGAACTTTCCAGATTTCTATAAGTCCATGGTAAGACCACCATTCTCATCATCAGATACTCCACTTCTCCCCTCTTTTAACCCAGAAAAAGGCTGCAAATGGGATCAAGGACCTACGTTCTCCAAAGAGACCATCAGGACTAATGCCAGTATGCCTCATTTACTGCTATCTCTTCCAGACGTCCAGGAACCCAGGTCAGCAAAGGACACACAGGAACATCTCCACATATACAGATCTATGTCCCCTAATCATCTAAATCCTTTCTCTCAGCTTTCTGTCACTTATGTTCTTTTTTTGGCATCATCTTCCACAACCATGGTTTCTCCCAGGAACATTCATCTCTTTATCTTATGATCTATCTAAAATAGTCAAAGAAAGTAGTTGAGGCCCTCTCAAGTGGTACCTGCTTTTGCTCACCCAGTCCCCACACTGTGGACCCAAGATAATTGGTGCCCTCCTTATTTGCCATTGTTTTCTCAGATAATTTTTCTCTTCTATCTTCTTCCAGAACCCAAAAGTAGACAAAGCTACTTTCCACTCTTCCTCCCTGAAATAATTCTCTAATCTTTCAGTTATATGACTCATTGAAGCTCTTAGCACTTGGCCCAGCGCTTCTGGCATCATCTTCAGCAGTTATGTAGATGGTCCATCCTGTAAACTGTCCTCTCAGAACCTTGACCTCTTTACTTGGAATGATGTCTTCAACCCATCCTCCTTGGCTACTGACTCTCAGAGCTAAACTCTGAACCCTGTCATTGCTTTTTACATATCTCAATTTCAAGCACTTTATTCTGTAACAGTTACACCTAACTTTCCAACATATTTATCCTAGTACTCATAAATCAACATTTCTTTGACCCCCGTTAAGAACTTCAGTTCATTGCCCTTGCCTGTTTCTTTTTATTGTACCTCTCATCCTTTCTGTTTGCTTTAACTAGACCAAGTTCCATGCTTTATCACCCCCTTGCATACAACCGAAACACCCTTTCTTTCTCTCTCTCGAAGAGTCACCTGGCAAAAGCACAGTCTTGGTTAAATAAAGCTCTCTGCCTGGTCTTTTCCTGCATTTGAGCAGTGTGGCCAGGGGAGAAAAAAATCTATTACTACACTGCACGAACTCACTCTAAATTTATAACCACAAAACTCAAGTGGACCCTCAGCACTGCTCAGCCAGTCTTCATCTCTCTAGTCAATTTCCTTTCCCACTCTTGGAGAAGATTATTTCACACCATCTGTCTCTTTGAAACTGTTCTCCTCTTTTCACTCATAACTGATGATCTCGCTTCCTATTTCACAGAGAAATAAGAACAATCAGAAGAGAGAAATGCATTTTCCAACACCAAATTTGTCAATTGCACTTTATCTGTACCCTTACTTTCTGTCTCCTCTCCTAGTAAATGGGATAAACTTCCCTAGTTCCTATCAAATGCTTGTGTACTAGATCTCATCTACTGTAACATACTCCAGAACTCTGGTCTTCTCCCCTGAATCCTCAGTTTTTCCTGTTTCTATTGGTAAGCAGACATGGTGAGATATCTTTTGTTAGGAAAGAACTCATTCATCCTCCAGGGAATGGGGAAATGATCTGATTGGTAAATAGAGAAGCTCAACTCAGCTTCTTCTCTCTTTCTCCTTGGGCTTCTACCTGCCTAAAGAAAATCCACCTATTATTCATTTCCTTAAAATTATGCATTACAAGGGCAGACCCCAGTGAGGAAGCTCTACAATTGTTCAGGGCTGCCAGGTACTGGGCAGGGTAAGTCTACCTAATTCTCTGTAAAATATAGTTGCACATGGCTGATGGACTTAATCCATCTACCTTAACAGTTATGTCAGTAAGTAATATTCTGATCTTCGACTGCCTGTTTCCTGTGTGTCATAGATTCAGAATTTGGACAGATATGAAAGGGATGTTTTCTATTGGTTCTCTCAAACCCCAGCATCTCCCGTCTTAAAAAATATGGGTAAGTTTGTCTTTACCCATCTCTTACCTCCTTGTTAGAAATGCCCTCCATTAAAGCCAAGCAGCCCAAGAAATCTGCTCTAATTCACTGTCAACTTGTCCTTACCACCTCTTACCTCTTCAGACTTTCCTCCCCAGCATGCCATGGAAACTGATATGTTAAGACCACTAACAACTTACATTTTTCCAAATCCAATGGTCAGTTCTAAGCAGTGAAATGATTATTCTGCTTCATTTTCCACAGTTGATTATTCTTTCTTCAAATGCTTTTTCCCTGACTCTAAGCTTCATGAATACCAGACTTTGTTATTGGAAACCATAGCAGTCTTAATTTTAATTTGAAACAATTCTAAATATTTATTAGTTGGAGGGTATCTATAAAAACTATGTATATTCAAAAACATGATCAGATAAGTAGTTACTGACATGGGAAAATGTGTTATTACAAGAAAGGTGAAAAAATAAAGGTTATAAAATAGTAGGTATGTTTTTATCACATTTGTATTGTCTATGCTGCTAAGTCACTTCAGTCGTGTCCAACTCTGTGTGACCCCATAGACGGCAGCCCACCAGGCTCTCCCGTCCCTGGGATTCTCCAAGCAAGAACATTGGAGTGGGTTGCCATTTCCTTCTCCAATGCGTGTAAGTGAAGTCACTGAGTCATGTCCAACTCTCAGCGACCCCATGGACTGCAGCCCACCAGGCTCCTCCATCCATGGGACTTTCCAGGCAAGAGAACTGGAGCAGGGTGCCATTGCCTTCTCCGTTTATTGTCTATACAATAATACGTATTAAATAGCATGGACATATAAATCAATATATTGGGCTTCCCTGCTTATTTAACTTATATGCAGAGTATATCATGAGAAATGCTGGACTGGAAGAAACACAAGCTGGACTCAAGATTGCTGGGAGAAGTATCAATAACCTCAGGTATGCAGATGACACCACCCTTATGGCAGAAAGTAAAGAGGAACTAAAAAGCTTCTTGATGAAAGTAAAAGAGGAGAATGAAAAAGTTGGCTTAAAGCTCAACATTCAGAAAATGAAGATCATGACATCTAGTCCCATCACTCCATGGGAAATAGATGGAGAAACAGTGGAAACAGTGTCAGACTTTTTTGGGGGGCTCCAAAATCACTGCAGATGGTGATTACAGCCATGAAATTAAAAGCTTACTCCTTAGAAGAAAAGTTATGACCAACCTAGATAGCATATTCAAAAGCAGAGACATTACTTTGCAACTAAGGTCCATCTAGTCAAGGCCATAGTTTTTTCAGAAGTCATGTATGGATGTGAGAATTGGACTGTGAAGAAGGCTGAGCACTGAAGAATTGATGCTTTTGAACTGTGATGTTGGAGAAGACTCTTGAGAGTCTCTTGGACTGCAAGGAGATCCAAACAGTCCATTCTGAAGGAGATCAGCCCTGGGCTTTCCTTGGAAGGAATGATGCTAAAGCTGAAGCTCCAGTACTTTGGCCACCTCATGTGAAGAGTTGACTCATTGGAAAAGACTCTGATGCTGGGAGGGATTGGGGGCAGGAGGAGAAGGGGACAACAGAGGATGAGATGGCTGGATGGCATCACTGACTCGATGAACGTGAGTCTGAGTGAACTACGGGAGTTGGTGATGGACAAGGAGGCCTGATGTGCTGCGATTCATGNCTGATGCTGGGAGGGATTGGGGGCAGGAGGAGAAGGGGACAACAGAGGATGAGTTGGCTGGATGGTATCACTGACTCGATGGATGTGAGTCTGAGTGAACTCCGGGAGTTGGTGATAGACAGGGAGGCCTGGCATTCTGAAATTCATGGGGTCGCAAAGAGTCGGACACGACTGAGCGAATGAACTGAACTGAACTGAAACTATTGATTGTAGAATTGAACTAGATGCCTTCTGGAAGATTTCAACTCAGAGTTACAAATTTTGAAATTTAGCAGGACCTAAATTTCAAAATTTAGGAGCTCCTGGGTATGGAAGCCTTTCTATGTCTCCCATTTTCTTTGAAGGGACCAGATTCCAGCTTCCATGAACTTCCCTGAGTCCCAAAGGGCTGGTTCTTACAGTAGCTAATCAGGGAAGGGAGGGGATGCAGAGGGAAGGGAGGAGCAGCCAAGAAACAATAGTATAGCCTTGAGACAGGTTCCTGGTTCCTCCTCAAGTGATATCTTTGAGCTCTTCTGAAAAACTAAGTTCAGTTCAGTCGTTCAGTCGTGTCCAACTCTTTGCGACTCCATGAATCACAGCACGCCAGGTATCCCTGTCCATCACTAACTCCCAAGTTCACCCAAAACTCATGTGTATCGAGTCGGTGATGCCATCCAGCTATCTCATCCTCTGTTGTCCCCTTCTCCTCCTGCCCTCAATCCCCTGCAGCATCAGGGTCTTTTCCAATGAGTCAACTCTTCGCATGAGGTGGCCAAAGTACTGGAGTTTCAGCCTNTATGCTGCTAAGTCACTTCAGTCGTGTCCAACTCTGTGTGACCCCATAGACGGCAGCCCACCAGGCTCTCCCGTCCCTGGGATTCTCCAAGCAAGAACATTGGAGTGGGTTGCCATTTCCTTCTCCAATGCGTGTAAGTGAAGTCACTGAGTCATGTCCAACTCTCAGCGACCCCATGGACTGCAGCCCACCAGGCTCCTCCATCCATGGGACTTTCCAGGCAAGAGAACTGGAGCAGGGTGCCATTGCCTTCTCCGTTTATTGTCTATACAATAATACGTATTAAATAGCATGGACATATAAATCAATATATTGGGCTTCCCTGCTTATTTAACTTATATGCAGAGTATATCATGAGAAATGCTGGACTGGAAGAAACACAAGCTGGACTCAAGATTGCTGGGAGAAGTATCAATAACCTCAGGTATGCAGATGACACCACCCTTATGGCAGAAAGTAAAGAGGAACTAAAAAGCTTCTTGATGAAAGTAAAAGAGGAGAATGAAAAAGTTGGCTTAAAGCTCAACATTCAGAAAATGAAGATCATGACATCTAGTCCCATCACTCCATGGGAAATAGATGGAGAAACAGTGGAAACAGTGTCAGACTTTTTTGGGGGGCTCCAAAATCACTGCAGATGGTGATTACAGCCATGAAATTAAAAGCTTACTCCTTAGAAGAAAAGTTATGACCAACCTAGATAGCATATTCAAAAGCAGAGACATTACTTTGCAACTAAGGTCCATCTAGTCAAGGCCATAGTTTTTTCAGAAGTCATGTATGGATGTGAGAATTGGACTGTGAAGAAGGCTGAGCACTGAAGAATTGATGCTTTTGAACTGTGATGTTGGAGAAGACTCTTGAGAGTCTCTTGGACTGCAAGGAGATCCAAACAGTCCATTCTGAAGGAGATCAGCCCTGGGCTTTCCTTGGAAGGAATGATGCTAAAGCTGAAGCTCCAGTACTTTGGCCACCTCATGTGAAGAGTTGACTCATTGGAAAAGACTCTGATGCTGGGAGGGATTGGGGGCAGGAGGAGAAGGGGACAACAGAGGATGAGATGGCTGGATGGCATCACTGACTCGATGAACGTGAGTCTGAGTGAACTACGGGAGTTGGTGATGGACAAGGAGGCCTGATGTGCTGCGATTCATGGGGTCTCAAAGAGTTGGACATGGCTGAGCCACTGAACTGAACTGAACTGAACTGATTGGGCTTCCCGGGTGGCTCAGATGGTAAAGAATCTGCCCGCAATGCTGAAGACCCGGGTTTGACCTTTAGGTCGGGAACATACCCTGGAGAATGAAATGGCAACCAACTCCAGTATTCTTGCCTGAAGTATCCCATGGACAGAGGAGCCTGGTGGACTGCAGTCTATGGGGTCACAAAGAGTCGGACACGACTGAATGATTAACACATAGAGAAGTAGGGATTTCAAAACATGGTACTGTTTTCTTCCCTCTTTCCTGTTGGACTCAGGTTGGTGGAAGGAGAAGAAGTAGGAGTTCTGGGTGAGATTTTCTAAGTTCAGAAATAAAAACACAGATCAGCAAGAATAAGACTGATCAGGTTGATTATATAATTTCTTTGTGTTCATATAGATAGAATTTTCATATAAACGTATATAAAGCTGGGAAACACTTTCAGTAAATATGACATGATTATATAAATACATCATTCAAACTGAGAAGAAAATCCCTGAGCCACAACTAAGTAACACATGTCATAGCCAATTTTTTTTTAGGAGAAATATAACTGGCAAAAATCATAAAAGATTATTTAAGCTTTATAGAAATCAAATGTCAGTTAAAATTGAAATGATGTAATCTCTCCATTAAAACACATTAGTAGAATATAGGTATAATTCCGTATATGCATGTGTGTATATATATGTGTGTGTGTGTGTGTGTGTGTGTGTGTGTATGTGTGTATGTACCTGTATAATAAAGGGCTTCCCTGGTGGCTCAGAGGTTAAAGTGTCTGCCTGCAATGTGGGAGACCTGGGTTTGATCTCTGGGTCAGGAAGATCCCCTGGAGAAGGAAATGGCAACCTACTCCATTATTCTTGCCTGGAGAATCCCATGGAGGTTCAGAGTTGGACATGACTGAGTGACTTAACTTTCACTTTCACCTGTATAAATACAAGCATGTATATATACATGTGTGACCTCTTTCTTTCTCGCTGCTCTGCTAGGTTATAAAAGTTCCATGAGGGATAAAACTATTTTGTGTAATTGACTGCATTATCCCAAGCACTCAGCTCAATGATTTTAACTAAGAATTTAATATCTGTTGGCTATATAAATGCCAATGAAATTGTAGTGAAAAAGGTGTATTTTTTCTATAATTGTGTCTTGCTGGTTTACAAAGCCATTTAAGAATTTGCCTGCAATGCGGGAGACCTGGGTTCGATTCCTGGGTTGGGAAGACCCCCTGGAGAAGGCAATGGCAATCCATTCCAGCACTCTCGCCTGGAAAATCCCATGGACAGAGGAGCCTGATAGGCTACAGTCCATGGGGTTGGAAAGAGTTGGACATGACTGAGCGACTTCACTTCACTTCACGTCATATCTTTTTAAGTTTTCCAGTTTCTGAAGTGGAAATCAGATATGCAGATTGATGGCAGTCTTTAAAAAAAATTATTCTGAATCTAGTTTTCTCAAATATGTTTTTTCTGTTCTTTGTTTAGCAATGTAATCTACTTATTTGCCTCATGTTTTGGTGCAACTTACAAGAAAAGTAACATGCCAGAGAAAATTGCACTATAAATGTAAATCAAATAAAAATTTCATTTCAGGTCTCTGGTGAAGATACCTCTAACATGAATTACAGGGCGAAATATAGCCTAAACAACCACTGACTTGTTATGCAGACTATAAAATGCACTTAAAAAAAAAAAAGAACTGCAAAAGGTCAAGGTCTTTCTCTTTCTCATTTTCCAATCATATTGGGTAAATAACAGGGCATTAGAATGAAAAACGATTAAGATTATGCTCTTTACTCTGGGATTGAAAGCTATGAAATATTGACAATACACATAACTCTAAAAGTGCTAGTCTTTCATTTCAGCATTGATATTTGAGTGATTTTGGTAGAAAATATATATAGATATATTGCAGTTCATTTGAGAATTGAAAGACAACGCAGATTTTAGAGAGAAAGCTGCAAAATGGGCCTCTGATATTATAACCTGCGGGGCCCCACCCAAGCCAACAATTGAAACGCATGCCTTTGGGGAAATAAGCGTCCGACTTTGAAATCCTATAAGAAAGCAAATCTGGAGAAAGACTCCCAAAATGTGGCTTCTTGGACAGTTTCTGCTGCCATAAACTTTCCACCGCCCTCCCTCTTTCTGCTTCACATGAAGGAAGAAAGGTGCTTCTTCATTGCCAACAGCAGTCAAGGATACTGGCCTTAATAGAATATTGCTTAGCCATAACAGGGAATGAAACTGGGTCATTTGTAGTGATGTGGATGAACCTAGAGTCTGTCATGTGGAGTGAAGAAAGAGTTAGAAAGAGAAAAACAAATATGTATTAACACATATATATGGAATCTAGAAAGATGGGATTGATGAATCTATTTGCAGGGCAGCAACAGAGACACACATATAGAGAATGGACTTGTGGGCATGGGAAGAAGGGGAGGGTGGGACAAATTGAGAGAGTAGCATTGACATGTACACACCATGTATAAAATATTCAGGATTGATCTTTAGAATGGACTAGTTGGATTTCCTTGCAGTCCAGGGGACTCTCAAGAGTCTTCTGCAACACCATAGTTCAAAAGCATCAATTCTTCAGTGGTCAACTTTCTTTATAGTCCAGCTGTCACATCCATACATGGCCATTGGAAAAACCATAGCCTTGACTAGACAGACGTTGACAAAGTAACTTCTCTGCTTTTTAATAGCACTGTCTAAGTTGGTCATAACTTTTCTTCCAAGGAGTAAGTGTCTTTTAATTTCATGGCTGCAGTCACTAGCTGCAGTGCTTTTGGAGCCCCCCAAAATTAAGTCTGCCCTGTTTCCACTGTTTCCCCATCTATTTGCCATGAAATAATGGGACCAGATGCCATAATCTTTGTTTTTTGAATGTAAAGTTTTAACCCAGCCTTTTCATTCTCCTCTTTCACTTTCATCAAGAGGCTCTTTAGTTCTTCTTCCCTTTCTTCCATAAGGGTGGTGTATCTGCATATCTGAGGTTATTGATATTTCTCCTGGCAATCTTGAGTCCTGCTTGTGCTTCATCCAGCCCAGCATTTTGTGTGGATCACAGCCTTATCTAAATCAATGAAACTATAAGCCATGCCATCTAGAGCCACTCAAGACGGATGGGTCATGGTGGAGAGTTCTAACAAAATGTGGTTCACCGGAGAAGTGAATGGCAAACCACTGCAATATTCTTGCCTTGAAAACTCCATGAACAGTATGAAAAAATAACATAGACATCTGCTTCTTCCTTAAAAGTATATTGAGATCATGGCATGGAAGGATTGAAAGTGATTAAAATTTTAATTCATAGGAGAGATAAAAATAATTTTGAAATATAAGGTATTACCCAAAGTAAGACTTCAGACCCTCTCTGGTTGATTTTCTGTTTCCTTCATGCATGTACTCATGATTCTCTAGCTGATGCTTGCAAGGCTGGCCCCCTCCTCAGCTTTGAACTTCAACTTCTCTGGCCATCTTGTAGGCTCCTCTATAGTCCTGAGGAGCTCATGAGTTCCTGTGAGCATTTCTCCCAAACTCATGTCAGTCCATGGACATATCACTCAGTCTAGCCTCTGCGCAAGTCAGAAAACTCAGTTATTATGTATTCCAGTCTCTCTCAACACTCATATTTCATGATCGACCAATCCTGTTAATTCTTTCTGACCTGTCTCTCTAAACAGCCCCTTTACTTTCTTCCCTTCACTACCACTTCCCTGCTTCAGATTTTCATCATCCCATGCCCGGTCTATTGAATTAGCCACCTACCCAGATTTCTCCTCTTACTATTCATTTTCCATCCTGCAGTCACACTGCTCTTAAAAAAAAAAAAAAAAAAAACAGTCATCTGCTTTAAAGTGTTCAGAGACTTGCCACTGTCTAGAAAATCCAAACTTCTTAATATGGCCTTCAAACACTCAAACCTCCTAGTTCAGCTTCCTCCTGGCCACTCTGCCCTCCTCTCCTTTATCCCACACTTTGCCTTCTTGGCTGCCTTCTGTCTTCCTGGAAGCCTGTGCACTGTCCAACCCTAGACCTCGCTCATGCTGTTCCCTGGATCTGTTCCTTCCCTGATGGAAATGCCATCTCTTTTGGAAAAAACCCAGCTGGACTCTCTACCCCCCAATCCTAAGTTTTATCTCTTAAATTTTTGTTCCCCTTCCTTTTTGGTCCCCATAGCACACCTATACCTTTATTCTTGGATTTACAGTGTACTACACCTAGGTAGCATATTAAAAAGCAGAGACATTACTTTGCCAACAAAGGTCCATCTAGTCAAAGCGATGGTTTTTCCAGTGGTTATGTACGGATGTGAGAGTTGGACTGTGAAGAAGGCTGAGCACAGAAGAATTAATGCTTTTGAACTGTGGTATTGGAGAAGAATCTTGAGAGTCCCTTGAACTGCAAGGAGATCCAACCAGTCCATCCTAAAGGAGATCAGTCCTGGGTGTTCATTAGGACGGATGTTGAAGCTGAAACTCCAGTACTTTGGCCACCTGATGCAAAGAGCTGGCTCATTTGAAAAGACCCTGATGCTGGGAAAGATTGAGGGCAGGAGGAGAAAGGGATGACAGAGGGTAAGATGGTTGAATGGCATCACCGACTCAATGGACATGGGTTTGGGTGGACTCCGGGAGTTGGTGACGGACAGGGAGGCCTGGCGTGCTGCAGTCCATGGGGTCGCAGAGTTGGACACGACTGAACGACCGAACTGAACACATTTTTCCCCCTCTCTATCTCTATACAAGACTCTGGTCCTAAATGGCATGGGTTGCTTCTTATTCAGCTCTATATATCTAGTGATTGGCCAGAATGCTTGGATTCTAGTAAGTATTCAGCCCATGTGTGAATGACAAATAAGGAGACAATGCATGAAGAGTTCCTGGGCAGCCAAGCCAGCATGGGAGTTCCGGGTGACATGGACGCAGCACTGGGTGGAGAGACGGAAAGGAGAAATTAAGAAAATACTGATGGCAAACGTGCCTGGAAATTTGTGTAAGAAGTCAAGCGCAGATTCCGAGAGAAGAATGTTAAAACAACCCTCTCCCTCTCGTGACTCGCCATGCAAAGTCAATCCCACAGCAGGTCTTCTCAGCAAGGCACCCTCAGTGTTTGCCTCTCTAACAGATAATGATCCCAGGAAGCTACCAGCAAGATTCCTGGGGAGACTTGGACCTCTCCCTGCCTGGGAGCTTGCCCTAGGATGAACCACCTGACTGCCAGGTAAAAATAGAAGACTCTCAGCTTCTGTGTTTTCTCACTCTCTTCACAGATCTCCCAGGGCCCATTTCTTTTCATCTTTGCACAGCTTGATACCTCCATTTGACAATCCACTGCTAGGCACGGGTGTCAAGCCCCACTGGAGTCACACCTTAGTTGCAGAGGTTTGAACGAGTTTCTTTGCACTCCCTCTCTCTAGGGCAAATATTCTAATTCCCTTTGATTGATGGAGAAAGCAGGGAGATTATGGAGGGGCCTGATCAAGGAGATAGAGGACCAGCTATAAATTCTCATCTAAATATGCTGACAGCAAAGCCAGGTGAGAGTTGAAGGTGGGTACATTTCTGCTCATAGCTTTTAAGATCTGCTTCCCTCTTTGGGGCGGGGGGG